>OY744483.1:286581534-287014508 GCA_963556165.1 Tipula helvola
GAAGGGGTTTTCTTACAGGTCGCGCTACTTTTAATTTTTATTTGAAAGAATTTAGGCAACTATATACATATAATAAGTACTGTTGTAGTGCTATTTTTAGTATAATGGTAACGAAAAGGTCTGATTACTCCTTGCATAGGCAAGAAACAAAGGAAGATTTCAACAACAGATTTCTCCAGAAAGTCAATTTCTAGTAGAACAGAACTGACATGACAAGTAAGCCGGTTAGTTAGTTCCACTCCAAAGAATATTCCAGCTAGAAGGGGGAACAACTCTGCCAACTGATAAATAAAGAGGATCAACATGCTGGAGATAACAGCTTGGAGGATTAAATTACCTATATAGCCTTTCTTTCCTAAGTGCTGTAAAACAAAAACGGAATGCTCAACGTGAAATGCGCAGATGAGGATACAGCAACAAGGCTTCAATGTTAAATTAATTAGCCGCTAAGCGCAGTCCATTTCAGTCCTAAGGGGAAGAAGGGAAGGTAAAAAATTTGAAGGAGAAAGAGCCGTGTCAGTTAAGCACAAGGCAACATAGGGACCTTAACAGTGATTGTTGAAACACAGCTAGGGGCACAAACTGATTTCAGTTCTTGTTACTCCTAATGATAGGCCTCGGCGCCTATAACTGTTGTGCTAACGGACATTTAGATTACTTGATTATTTCCATAATAGAACATTCGATTTCTGGGAATCAACTTATGGATAAGCAGATACAGAACCATATATAAAAACTTAAAATCTGCAATTGTGCTTCGATTGCGGTTCTTAATACCTCTAATGATAGGTCTCGATACCTGTAATTATTGTGCTACCAGACATAGATAGTTGATGTGACGTGATAATTATGGTCACGTCAAATGAAGTGACACGACTAACAGAATAGACACATCAGAGGAGCATCGTTGAGGCGGCAAAATCCCTTCAAGCGACGTAGCGCAAACGGAAGGATGGAACAATAATTTTGCGATGGGCTCGAAATTCGTAGTTATGCCACTGGTTGCACCGTATTTCAAAAGCTCATAACAGATGAGACCTTTTTGATCCCACCATATGCACAGCATCACCTTCGAACCATGGATATTTGGTTTTGGCGTCGACGGCTCTGGTTCAGTCAGCTTTACCTACGCTGGTTTGAGCTTTGGATTGCCATAATGGATTCACTTTTCATCTCCAGTGATGATCCGATCCAAAATCCCTTCCTTTGTAGTCCTCCCGCAAATGCTGTTTTTTGACGCAAAATTCAACATTTTCAATGGCATGGAAATAATTGTTGTTAACGCTTTAAACAAATGTCGATAGTAGTTATTCAAGCTTGAATGAAATGCAAGCAATAACACTAACGACATCTAATTACGGTTTAAATCCAAACAATAGAAAACAGACCCTTGTACGGAGGTTGCAGCGATTTTCTTACTACTTCTGTGCGGATATAAACGTGTGAACAAGCATTTAGCTCTTGTCGTGGAGTAAATTGTACGATAAAATCTAGATGTCGAAATTATCGTGGCGAAGCTTTACACGGCTTTTGTATAAAGTAAAAATACGACATTCCGAACATTTGACGGAATCTTTTAACTACTGATTAAGCAGCAAAGAGTTTGCTTTCGTATGCATTACAACTTTGTTGCGTTGTGGTGAGCTTGGCGGAGAAAAATTGGAGGGTTCTCAATTAGTCTCATTAATGCGACTTTAGCGGATGACGGTGGGTGTCTCAACAACATGGCCTCACAAAGTTGTGTTTTTGCGAGTTCAAATGCTGCAATCCACTACTCGTGAATTATTTGTTTCCTTCACTTCAAATATTCGTTCAATATATTGCCTGGTTTTGTGCCATTAGGCATGAAGGACCTGTAAAAGTTAAACATGCCTAAAAATCTAAATATTTTAGGTAAATCGAAATTGGCTATATCGTCCACGCGCTCTGGAAGGGGTCTGATACCATGCGCGGAGGATGCTGGCCCTAGAAATTGTACCTAAGATTTGGCGAAGTGACATTTATCGGTATTGATTATTTATGAGTCGCTTAATTTGGAAAAAATAATTTCTAGGTATTTTTTATACTTAAAATGTTCGTTAATTGTAGTTGATGGTTTTCTAATATAAATCATCGAGATATATAAAACGAAAATTTAGTTCTTGTAATATCGAATGCCAAAATCTCTGAAAAGTACTGCTAGCGTTTCTCAGCCCAAACGTCATACAAGTAAACTCATCTAATTCAAACGACGTTGAGATGGCTGTTTTAGGTATGTCCGTGTTCCCTATTGGTATCTGGTGGTACGCCCTGACTAAATCAATTGTATGAACCGAATGGGGTATCGGTCGGGCCTTGTAATCCCCACAAGGTTTCCTATCGCATTTCTTCTTGGGAACCAAGTGCAAGGGGCCCGCCCATGGACTATCCGAACACGGACAGATACCTTGCTTCACCATATACTCAAACTCCATCTTGTTGATAGCCAGTTTCTCGGTGCTTAATTTGCGAGGTTTCGAGAAAGCTGAAGGGTCACGAGTTACTATGTGGTGTGTAGCGTTATGCTTAACGACTGAAAAGCTAGTGGATCAATTTTACCCTCGTTGATCACTCGGATGGTTGGTACCGCGACAAGCGTTTTGGGTGCCACAGCGGAAATTTCCTAGAATGGTGTCCCCTTCAGATAGAATACACTTATGCCAACCTGTGTACCAGCCTTCGAAACAGTCGTTAAAATCGATTTCCGTCAAGACCTTAAAAACGTTCTTCGATTTGGCTTGCATCTTTTCAATCGAGTCAAAACGATGTCCCAAGAGCGCTTTTTTGAGTTTCGGGAATAGCCAGAAATCAGACGGAGCTAAATCTGGTGAATAAGGCAGTTGCGGAACGATATGGTCGAACTTTGGGCCAAATAGTTACGTTCAACGAATGCAGTGTGAGCCGGCACGCTATCGTGATGCAAAAACCAAGAGTTGCCTGTCCAAAATTCTGACCTAAACGATAATTACGTGATTGCAACAAAATCTTTAATTGTCAATCGACGATTTTTGAGCACCAAATCCTTGACCAGTGTTCTTCTTTAGACATCCAAGGACAGCAAGGATGTTCATCTCTTCAACGCGTTCTCTGGCTACTTTGAACAACTTATTCCAATCAAAATCACTCGCTCTAAAAAGTGCATTGCCACCAGAAGCCCTTTTCTAACATTTCCAATGCAACTTTTTTGCTGAACTCATTTTAAAAATAGAAAATTGCACTTTTTTAGATGAAAGTAAAGAAGCGTATCTCATTAACTACTAAAGATATTGACACGAAATTGTATACAGATATCTGTAAGGATGCTATCAACCTAAGAAAAAAAAACTACTCGTTTGGATAATCCCGCGTGATTTAAATGGAAAAGTCTTACTACTTTTTGATCTCAGTAGAAACCTTTGTTTCACGAGAATTTGCAATACTGATAATTGAATCGCTTACCATTTTGTCCTGCTACTAGTGTTGATTGTTTGGGCTGTGGTTGCAGGGGCCCGTGTCGTTAGAATCCCTTTGCCTCCAACCAAATATGCTCACAATGTGTTAGATAATACACCGGCTTTTTGTTGGCCTGGTGCTGTTGCTTCGAAGTCGTTGTTGATTCGAATATGCTTTCTTTACGTTGCATCTGATCGTCCAGATCACGACGGAGTTACCACTTTATGGAGTTGTGGGGGCCCAATGATCCCCATAATACAATATATTTTTGTTGTAACTTTTAAATCTCTATATTTGTGTAGCACTTTAGATCTGACACCAAAGGTATGGCTAACTTCGGTAAATAATAGTATCCAAGGCGATATATGTTTTATACGTCATTTTCACATCACAGCGATGAATTTCTTATGTGATTAAATATCAAGCATTAATTTATACTTGATATTAGCTTCAGTATTTTGGCACAGCAACGGAATTTATTCAGAGTTCAATTTGTAGGAATCCGTTGGTTGTTGTCCCGGGCCCCGTGCGTTGATTATTATTTTACTCTCTGTGAAAAAAACGGTTATATGTACCAATCAACTTATTTTTTTCTTAGAATTTGTGAAAATCATCGTCCCAAGATATGCATACTCCAAAATTAAAATTTTATTTTCGTACTTTCTGTTAATAGGGCGCTAATTTATTATTAGCTTAAAGCGCTCAAATTTGTTAAGACGGAAATGGTTACAGCCCCATGAGAAAAAAGGTTTTTTTTCGCAAATTTAGCTATTAAATTACCAAATGACAACATACCTTACGAAGACTTCTGAATACGTTACGAATTCGAATGTGAGAAACGAGTGAATCTGATTCAAATCAAATAAGAAACTCACATTATCGTATTTGTGCCGGATTCAGAAATAGTTTTACAACATATGCTGCTTATACGTGAAAATAATTTTGTTTCTTTCTAAAAAAATGAACATTATTTTTCATGGTGCGGGCTATTCACCCAGGAAATTAGGGTATTTAAAATGCACAACTATCAACAAAAATCTCCCGGTTTTTTTTTTTAACAAAGACAACAAAATTAAAAACCCAATCAGTGTAATAATTTTTTATTATTTTAGAATGTTTCTTTTCTTAACTTTTTTTTTCTCGTTAAATATTGTATTCAAATTAAATATCAATATATTATATTCTAAATATTACTATTTAGTTTTTCAAATAAAACTATTAAATATATTGTATTTGTTGTTTTTGTTTTTTATAAAATTGAAAATTACCATAATTAATAATAATAAAGATAATTTAATAAAATAATCATAATATTACATCATAAGCTAACTACGAAAAAAATAAGAGGCTAAACACAAAAACTATATAATATATTATTTATTTATATTTTGTGTAAATGTACTCGTTAAATATAATTAAAAATTTAAAGAGAGGAATTTTTTTTTTTAATATTTTTATTTATTATATATAATTTATAATTTTTTTGTGTGAAATCCAACATAAAGCCGTCCGCAGAGCATAATTTTGTATACGTTGAATCTTTTCCTATATCAATACATAGCGTCAAAAACCGTTTTTTTTTTGTTTTTTACTTATAAGCAGTATCGCACGAGCCTTTACGTAAAATGAAGTTACGCACGATACCGTCATTTCAATAATACCGATGAATACATAATATATTTATTATTAAAATATATGTAGTAGTATAATTTGCTAATCTTCTAATGTTTAGGATGAGAGAAACTGAATACTTTTTTTTTTTACCTATTTAAATATTCATACACCAAATTTCTAAACATACCTAAATAAAATGGAAATTAGAAAAATAAAAAAATCTGCAGAGATGCTGCGTGTAGGGGTGTAGTGAGGTGTGTGTGTGTTTATAAAATAATCAAAAATCACCAAATATTTTCGACATATCTCTACTATCTGCTAATTTATTTTATCCAAAAATATATATCTAGACAACACTTTGATGATTTGCACTCTTTTTAAAACTTGTCTCTATATTTAAGATTAAATTATAAATATATAATATATTAAGAGGACATTCTTAGAATATATCGATTGTGAAAATGAATCTTCTGCTTTTCTAATATTTTTATTCGGTATTTTCGACTTTTTTTTTTAATTTTAATATTACTGCAAGTTTTTTTTTTATTTTTTTATTCTGTCTATATAATTTATTTATTTATATTATTCATAATTATAATTTGTATATTAATATTAATAATAAAATTCCAAGATGGTTTCCTTATTTATTTTTGTTGATTTTTTTTTATGAATTCTATTACATACATTAATTTTTAAATTATAATAACACAATTTTACTTTTATTTTGTTTTATTTGTAATTTACCAGTGTGTTTGTGTGTTAAATATTATATTTATGTTTTATTTATAATAATGTATTTAAAAATTATATTTAATAATCATTCATCATTATCATATTTTTTGTTGTATTTTATTATTATTTTTTATTTAATTAAATAGTATTTAATTAATTATTTTAAAAATAAAAAAAACACCTGGATATAATTCAGCAGCAACCAGATTTTGTATCACCATTGACTGGACGTCCTGGATCAATTCTAACTTTACTAGTTGTATCGATAGCACTAGATGGTGGACCAACACGATTTTTTATTTCAGCCGCCATTGTCATAAATGCCTGTTCTACATTTGTAGCATTTTTGGCTGATGTTTCAAGGAACGGAATGCCTAACTGATTTGCATATTCCTACAATAAAAAATATATAATTTTATAGTAAAACTGCCATGTTACAAGTTTATTTTATTTTCGCTACAAACACTTACCATTGCTGTAGTATGGTCTACAACTTTCTTAGTTGTTAAATCACATTTGTTTCCTATTAGAAGCTTATTTACGTTTTCGCAAGCATAACGTTCAATTTCTTCGAGCCATTGTTTTACATTGTTAAATGATTCCTGATCTGTACAATCATATACGACTATAATACCATGGGCGCCACGATAATATGACGATGTAATGGTTCTAAAACGTTCTTGACCTGCTGTATCCCACTAAAAAAGAAGAAAAATAAATTCGATTATTTTAAATTCAATTTACACGTATTTATATTGTATAAAGAGACGTGCTTTTATTGCGTTGGCTTATTAATTATCTAAAATGATCTCACATAATTTACTCAAGGACTTGTAATGTATGTATTATCATTCGAAAATATAATTTAACTTTTTCGATATAAACTTAAAAACAGAAAATGAATTGTCTGTTAACAACAATCAGAATCACCGTACAAAATTTGTTAAATCGATTGATATCCGAGTAGATCGATTAGATTTAGTCAACAATTCCTGAAGGTCGCGGATTATTTAATAAAGTGTGATTTTGCGTTGTTATGTTATTTTATGTATGCGTAATTTTATTTAGTTATCGAATAAACATTTATTAACGAATATAATATCCATCAACACGAAGATCAAATTTCGTATTACAAAATTTAAATAAACGAATTAGCTATTTTCCTGTGAAAAAAACTAAATCTACGGAATTTTGAAAAAATTTAAAACTGTTTTAGTAAATTATGTAAAGGTTTGGAATCAAAAATGAATCTTAACATGCCAAAGAAGACTGGAACTTTCGATAGTGGCGCTAAATGAGTAAACAGTACAAATTTCTTGAAGACGTTAATATTTAGTTGTGAAGCCTTTATTTTTCAAAATGGCTCATATAATTTACCAAATCCTAACAACGTTTAAATGGAATATTATCGCAAACTACGTTTCACAACTTCTTATAGCTGTTTTTTATTTGTTGGGTTTAGTTCAGCAACGGCGTGTTTTACATTCCCCCATAAATTCTCAATGAGGTTAAGGTCCGGGAGAAAGCAGCCCTAATAGTCATACTAGTCCCGCCATGTTTTACAGTTTTGACAGTATATTTACGATCGAAATCGGTATTTTGTGGAAGTCGTACGAATATACAAGTGTCTCTTCCACGTTCCACCATACAAAACTATCTTGCTCTCGTGTGATCATAAAATATTTCGCCATTTAGTAATGGGTCATTCGATCAATTCAAAATATGAAAGGCAGAATTGATCAGTAAGGAAAAGTCACTGCTGATAGTTCAGTGCAAAAAATATCAGGGCTTCAATCATACTCAAAGGTACTGTGGGCATTAATTGTAAGGGGCCACATCCAGCAAATTACCGTGGATGTGAAGTGGCTAAAGAACTGCCAAATATATGGAATCGTGCAAGAAAAACTGACCCAAACCGTAGAGACCCTGTTGCGACCAATCGACAGATAAATCAAGTATCATATAACCTGCGAGGGAGATCTTATGCAAAAGCGACTCAATGCCAGGTGATAAAAACAAAAGATAACAACGACGACCAAATTTTAGAGATGTCTCGAAGTCGAAATGCATAGAGGCCCTAAATAAAAAACTTGATGAGCAAGCGGTCTGGATAAATAAACTTAATTTTGATCAATGAAAAATCTGAAATCATCGTTACCTAAAGCGCAACACATCCCCGAGCTAAAAATATTTTTATATTTACAAAAATTAACATATGTATAATCTCCGAACCTCATTTCACTAGGTCATCATACGCCAAAATACGTGGTTACAGATTTTACCATACCATCCATCCTTCAGAAAGATCAAGAGGCGGATCTGCTAAAAATTTAACAACATGGAGCGATGTTTTATCATTGGCGATGACTTCAATGCCAAAAACACCAACTGGGGTTCCAGAGTTACAACACCAAAAGGAAGCTGTTCGAGATAGGAAAAATATTTAAATGCAACTTTCGTTCTTGTGGCTCACCAACTAACTGGCCGAAAGATTTAAACAAAACATCGGATCTTATAGATTTTTATGTAACAACAGGTGTACCTGATAACTATATTCGCATGGAAAACAATGACCACCTTACTTCGGATAACTCTCCTGTTATTATGACAGTCAGTGAAACAATAATTAAAAAAGAAATCCCTGCATGACTCTCTAATAAGAATACTAATTGGAACCTTTTTCGTGTGCTGTAACCAATAAGAAACACCATACACGTCGAAGAGAGCTTGTGGCAAAGAAATGAAAAGCACAAAAGTCTTAGCAAGAAAATCGAAATACAGAAAATAAAACCGTGCTTAATAATCTATGTAAAAAAACTGAAATCTCTCATCAGATACAATAAGTTCATATTTGTTTTCACTCACTGGCCAAAAAGACTCTGAATACTCCTTTTGGAAACCAACGAAAGTATCAAGAGCTAAACAATTTCGAAGGCACCCATCAGAAATGATGTTGGAAGATGGCTCAAAATCGTAAACAAAAAGCTGATCTGTTTGCGAGACATCTCGAAGAAACGTTTAAACCTTTATCCTTTATGTAAGATACGAAGAATACTCTAACCTGAAGAAAATTTCAGCAGGAGTACTTTATGTAAGATAGTGTATTGGGCCTCCCAACTTGTACCTCCTGTATATTCGAGACGTAAGACCCATGGACGAATCAACCATAGCAACTTAAGCTACTGATACTGCAATTTTGGCAGGAACAATGTAGTAGAAGCTAGCTACAAATAAACTGAAACATCGATTAATACAGTCAGCAAATGGATGAAAAAATGGAGAATCAAGCTCAACGACACCAAATCTATGTATGTGAATTTTACTAATAAAACCAATTCTAACAGAATCCCAATCATAATCAACATTAAACAAGTTGTTTATACGAATACGGCAAAATATCTAGGTGTGACGCTAGATGCCAAGTTAAGATGGAAAGAACATGTCAGTAAGTATTCATACATAATAAATTGCTTCTGTACCGGCAAATTTTAAAACCAGTATGGACCTAAGGTATATAGTTTTGGGGCTGTACCAAGAAAACGAACACAAGTTAATAGACATTCCAAAACAAAGTACTTCGGTATATTGTAAATGCTCCATAGTATATTAGAAATGAAGACCTCCACCCAGACTTAAAAATGGAATACATCTATGAGGTTATTACGTATTATGCTTTCAAGCATGATTCACGTCTCCGACAGCATGAAAACATATGAGATATGCCGTATGCTGAAGAGACCAAAGGATAGGAAACCGTAACCAAAACTGAACTCGTTTTGTAAAAAAGCTTAAAATTAGAAATAGGTTCTTAAAAGTATGTATAAAGAAAACACTCCCATCTCTTTCCGTCCTTCCTATTCTTTAATGGTAACGCTTTTTTAGAAGTAAAAATAATTTTGAATATCACTCTTTGAGCCGTAAGCAACAGTTTTGTCCCGTTAATGACCGTTTAGTCGTTATCGAAATATTAATAATAACACAACTCACGGAAATTGTAAAACGAAAAAATCTCATTATTTTTTAACTTTTACTCCTATAGCGGCACCGATTTTAACAATTAAAAATTATTTTATAAAGAGTACCGCGTGTTCTTCCGTTTTAAGTCATATTAACGGCATTTAGCCATCATCTATTAAAAACCGATTCCCTTAGTTGTGCCGCATGTCACGCCAAATTGCAGTCAAGTTGATAAATTCCTTCTCAAAATCTTGTACGGCTGCTATGAAGCACTGAATTTTTTCTACTAGCACAGCTCCTGCCCACTTTAAAATATATCATGACAGCAGAAGCTGTGGTAGGAGCCATTTTAAATGACTATTGTCATACAAATTCAGTGCGTTTCCTTTTTTCTACACTTTAATGGAGGCAATTTTCATAAATACAAAACTCTCAAGCTCCGTGTGACAGTTTTTATCTTGTCGCGTTAAGACTAAAAACAAAGCACGGCGATGATGGCAATTAATGATGCGAATACAGATTTTTTTCTATATGATCCTGCCTTTATTTCTGACTTTCATAAGTATGTTGTCAAAAACCAATATTTTGTAAGATTATATTGAACTTTCTAGTGGTAATGAAGTAATTTAATGTCATTAAAAATTATCATTTAATAACACCTAAAGTCATGAAAGAGTAATGATGCAAGACTTATGAAGGTAATAATGACATTATAATATTGGCTGGGTAAAAACGCCACTGTTGGTTTAAGTTGATTATTTTCAAAAGATACACATTTTCACCTCCAGTACGAACACAAAACTCTCAAATTTTACTAAATCCAGATACAAGTAACTAATGATTTATTGTGATTCAAGCTCGGGTGCCGTATGTTGGGTTCTAGGGCCGATGTTAAGACATCGACATTTAGGTGATGTAATTATGGATATGTTTCAAAATTAATAAATTAACATTTCACCACATTGAACAACCAAAACATTTATTAGAACTTCTCAACTCAATTTAATTGTTTTGGTTAGGTAGGATTTTCACAACGGCCATTTTTCATGCAACTTTATGATACGTACCAAATTTATTTTAGATTTTGTGACAAACCAAAATTTTAGTAGCCTGATATTGTTTAAAACTAAAATTATCAGAAATTACTATCGCATTAGCAAATTCATTTTCGGGGAATTGTGTGGCAACGAACGATGCAACCTATTTATTAGCAAAATGTTCCTTCTTTAAATTATTTAAATCTAACCTGGTGGATTCTGTTAAAAATGTTATTCAAACATAGTTTGGGACTGTCGGAGACTATTTAACTACGACTATAAAATAAAATCACGCTTAATACTATACAGAATGATTTTACGGAATATTTTATGAAAGGCAAAAATTAATTTTCGTTTGTTGATTTCTGCACCAATATGGTATACATTCTTATAATTCATTTGAATAATGATATAGGCGCGGGATATGTTGACCTCAACCCAACAATTAACTACATATTATAATAATTATTCAAACGTAACTTAAACATGCAATTCACACGCCCATCCTTAGACACATACACACACTCTAAACTACCAGCAATATTTTTTTTTTAATAATAAAACCAATAAATCACTCATTGCTGGGACATCCATATGATAATATACTTACAATTTGGAGTTTAATTGTTTTTCCATCTAACTCTATTGTTCTAATTTTCTGAAATGACAAAAAGAAAAGAGAAAATGAATAATTTACAAAAACAAAAATTCTATAAACATAATTCAATACAATTATTTCTTTTTTTTTATACATCGTAATCTATAACCACCGACGACTTCAAAAATTGTACATTATATTGAAACCTAATAGATTAATAAAACGATAACAAAAATATGTTTATAGTGGCCTAAAAACACGTTAAATTTTTGTCGACTATATCTTGCGTGTAAGACAAATTTTATTTTAATGAACATGATGATAGATTTTCACAGAATTCACAGTCACATGGCATCAGGTGATATTTTTTTTATGCAACGTGCGCATTAAAAGCAAGACAAATTATATCGGCATTTCATAACTACAACAACCTTAGTTATGACATCAGAGTGATAACACAAAATAAAAAAACTTTCGATTTAAGACATTCAAGATTACATAAAAAATTGAAGCTGATTTTGGTATATTAAAAAAATAAATAAGAAATTCCAAATACATAAAATGTAATCTGATGATGGGGCAAAATAGTTTTGTTATCAGCCAAAAATTAAAATAGTTATACTTACAAAATCGACACCAATAGTACTTATGTAGCTTTCCGTATATGTGTCATCCTAAAATAACAAAAAAAAATGTTTATTAATTTTTTATGTACAAGGTTACAATATAAATGTCTAAACTTACGGCAAACCGTAGTAGTAAACATGATTTTCCAACGCCGGAGTCCCCAATAAGCAGGAGTTTAAAGAGATAATCACTGTAAATAAAATGAAAAATATATTAGTGCTTTAGCCGATTACAGTTTATCATTAACGCGCCTAGAATTATTCAGAACGATTTGTGTCAACAAACTTTGGATCAGAAATAAAATCAAAATCTTAATAACAACTCAGCAAAATATTATCAAGTTCAAAGTTTTTGTAAATCGTGAATTAATGTGTCAGCAAAGTTTGCCATTATTGGAATGCAAGGTGAATGTTTCTGAATTCGATATGAATACGAGTCATATACTAATCATATACACTCGAATTCGTATCACAAATAGAACCCAAAATTCAGAAGAGCCAATAGAGGAGTTTTTAAAAATCTGAAGAATTATCTAATTAAGATTAATACTTCTGTTTGGTACATTCAGTTTCAGTAGGGTATTGTTGAGCGTCTTCTTCGAGTATCATTAAATTTTACATCCGGAAAACACTGTGAAGTCAATCACTATAAAGAGTTAAAATATGAAACAGAAGAAAGAAAAGCAACTGCTGTTAATGTCAAAACCAAAAATGGTTCTATTTGAATTGCTGATGTTTACTGCCCACCGAAGCACTCGTTGAAAGAAAAGGATTATTTCGAGTTCCTCAGTAAATTAGGAAAACGGTTTGTACTTAGAGGAGACTTTAATGCAAAAAATGTCCACTGGGGCTCCAGATTAACAACAACTAAGGGTAAATAACTCCTAAAAACTATTAGCAAATCCACTTGTAAAGCCCTCTCAACTGGAAAACCAACCTACTGGCCTACTGATCCAAATAAAGTACCAGATCTGATTGATTTCTTTATAATAAAGAACATATCTGTAAATTATGTACAAGTAGATGAAAGCCACAATTTAAACTCTGATCATTCACCAATATTTTTAACGTTAAGTGAAAAAATTATTCAAAAAGAAAGGAACCCATTTCTAGTAAATAATCACACTAATTGGGAATGTCTACTATCGCTAGAAGAAAAAATTAACTTAATAGTTTCATAGAGAAAAGAAAAGCAAGAAGAGTATAGCAACAAACAAGGGCCCCCAAGATAAAACTAATTTGAACAATCTCACTCAACAATTAAGAAGAAAGATCAAGGAATTGAACAATGAATCAATCAGCAACTATTTAAGAAAATTAACTAATGACAGCAGTACTGATTATTCTCTTTGGAAAGCAACTAAAAGAATTAAAAGAGTAGCAGGTGAGAAATGGGCTAGGAATAATGAAGACAAAACTCGAGAATTTGCTGAACATCTCCAAACACCAGACAACGCCAAAAGAAGTGAAGAATATGAAAAAAGCTCCTGGCTACGACTTATTACTGCAGAAATCTTAAAAGAACTGCCAAGGAAAGCTCTGGTGAAGCTCACAAATCTTATAAATGCAGCATTTAGAATCAAATATTTACCAAGCTTGTGGAAAATTGCAGAAGTAATCATGATCCCAAAACCTGGGAAATCAACCACCACACATAACCTCATCTTACAGGCTAATTTCGCTATTGCCAGTCATGCCCAAACTCTTTGAGAAGCTTCTGGTAAAAAGGTTAACTCCGATAATCGAGAGTAAAAACTTGATCCCAAATCATCAGTTCGGTTTTCGTAACGACACTCAACAATTGATCAAGTTCACAGAATAACCAGTATAATATTAGCACTAGAGGAGAAAAACGTCTGTTCAACAATATTTCTAAACGTTGCCCAAGCATTTGATATAGTGTGCCATGAAGGACTTAACCATAAATTAAGAAATCTTCTACCAATCCAATTTGATAAAATACTGGAATCTTATTTGAAAGATAGATTCTTCAGGATTAAGTTAGATGATACTTTCTCTGAATTGAAAAAAATCAACGCAGGAGTTCCACAGGGCAGTGTATTAGGGCCGGTTTTATACCTACTGTACACTTATGATCTTCCTGCATTAAAAAACAACATAGAGGCGACTTTTGCAGATGACACGGCGATCTTAGCTGTTGGCACAAGCAACGAAGAGTCAACACAAAAATTACGATCAGCAATAACTAAAATTTATAAATGGACAAAAAGATGGCGAATAAAACTAAATCATTTCACATCAACTTTAGAAACAGGCGATTCGAACATATCACGATTACCATAAATCAAGAAATAGCACCGTATGCGAACACAGCTAAGTATCTCGGCATGACTCTGGATACTAAACTGCGATGGAAAGCACATGTCAAAAAGAAAAGTGAAGAACTAAGGCTGGCTGATGGGAAGGAACTCTTCTTTATCAACATACAACAAGCTTCTACTTTATAAGCAAATATTGAAACCGGCTTGGACGTATGATATTCAACTTTGGAGTTGTACCAAACAGAGCAACGTAAATATCATCCAAAGATTTCAGAATATGGTATTAAGGAACATTGTTGATATACCTTGGTATGTCAGGAACAATGATCTCCATAGGGACCTTAAAGTGAACCTCATCGTAAATGAAATTCAGGAGAAAGCGCGGAGACATGAAGAGAGGCTCCGGCAACATGTAATTTAATACGCAGACTTAAAAGAACCAAACCTTTTGAGTTGGTGTAATTATAGCATTGTGCTTTGTATAACCCACTACAAAGATGTGGTTTACTTCAATTTACCAGACTCTATGGAACGCCAATTAAATTAAATCAGAAACAAATTGTAATTAAATAAAAATAAAAATTCTAAACGATATCGTAACTTTCATCAATAAAATTTAGCCGCAAAATTACCAATTCATAATTTACAAAAATGCAACAAACTTGTTTGATAAATGTCTGCCAGCCAACATGCAGGATACATAACAAAAAAATTGCATTCAGATGCACAAAGTTGCAGGATACATTCTAGTCTAGACAGTCTTGTCTTGTCGCAATAGTATCACAAAGAAATGTGACGGCAGCTGTATTTTTGATATATCCGAAAATCTAAGAATAGAAGCAATTATGAACTTTGAATTCAAAATGGGTTAAATAAATGTTGTGACTCATTTAATATTTATCATATAAAAGGATAGTCATGCAGCAACGTGTGTCAAACGCATTTAACACCTGTCTCCTATTATCATATTCCGACAAGAGTATTTAAATAGCATTTAATTTCCCAAATACCGTAACACGATAAATAAGTCGGCCAAATACTAATTAACACCTAATCTATTATCTCCAGAATCATTTATCTAAAAACTGAACCACCTAGAACGATAATAATTAAATAAATAAATACTATGATAATACGTAATGTGGAGAACAAAGAACTCTAAAAAACCAAAATAGAAAATCGTTTGACACAAGGTAATACAAAATGAATCTCTTAGAAAACATAATTCGAGCCAAGCTTATCTTAAAAACGTATAAATACCGCCCCCCCTCATCCGTGGATTCTACAATCGGAAATGTTGATGTTATATTTGTTTGTTGCAACATTATCAAGTGATCGGTTGCGTGGCATAAACAGACGTGTACATACTCCTCTCGGTATATTATTATGATTGGTTCTGTGATTGAATATCGCATGCTACCAGTTTTATGTCACATAAATATAGATCAAGGAAGTGTGTTGTTGTTAGATACGTACGACACACAGTTTATAGCGAGTATAATATATTCCAACATTTTTTTTACAACGAATTTCATTATGACTCATCAAAGAATTTTTATGTACAGAATACATCATTATTTTTATCGTAATAAATCGAACCAAAAATTAAAAATTATTTTTATATAACCATAATATTCCTTTATATTATGTCTCATTCAAATTACGCATTTAATAAATAATTCGTGTACGCTTTTGTTTTCTAAACAGCCAAAGAGACAAAAAGACGTGAAACATTTGAGTGATATCTCGTCGGCCAACCAAAAAAAAAATTTAATTCGTTCTAATTTTTTTATATATGATAATTAAACTAGAAAACTATTATATTGTCCACTACAATTAAAATATGCAAATAAAGGAAATCTGAGGTGGGGTATCCTATCTCATATAAAAATTAACAAAAAAAAAAAACTTACTATTCGGGGCTTATAGCAGACATTTTGTTATTTTTTAAACTTAATTTTTACAACACTTTGTTAGATAATGTTTTTATATCAACGTTTACTATATTATAAATTAAACAATTACAAGAGTTACGATTTATTATATTTTAAAATAAACAAAATTATCACAAAAATAATTTACAATTTTTTTTTATTCCTTTTATTTTTCTTTGAAAATACAATGGCGAACGCCTTTAATTATTCGCAATTGACGTAAGTTAATCAAAAAAAAAAAAAAAACATAAAAGAGACAATTGTATATTATCGATAAAATGCCACTTGGCAGCTAAAATCACGGAGGAAACTAAACGGTGGCTAGCGCAAATTCAGCGCTATGGTCTTATATAAGGCCAGTGTTTTATCGTAATTTTCGATTTGTACGAAATCCCGGTAGTACATTAATATCTTATCAAATTAAAAATACAAGAATATTGTTATTTTAATCAAATATCTAGCAAAACTCGGCTTTTTTTTTCGATATATTCGAAACGGAATAATTATTTTCCTTCAAACTGATTTTGTTGCCATCTACGTGTGCTGAATAAAAGTTTACTTACAGCTATTTTCTTCTTTTTTTTTTGACAAGTTGTCTAACACAAAAAAAGTTGCAATCGAACGAGATTTTCAGACATATTGGATTTTTTATAAGAAAGAAGGTTTTTGTGCAATTCGTGTCATATTAAAAAAAAGAAAAAGTTATTCAATTTAATTAATTTCGTGTCTGATTAGAAAAAAAAAACAAGAATAAAATAAAATGGATGAAGAGTATGATGCAATTGTTCTCGGAACTGGTTTAAAAGAATGTATCCTAAGTGGTATGCTCTCTGTGTCGGGAAAAAAAGTTTTGCATATTGATAGAAATAAGTACTATGGTGGTGACTCGGCATCCATAACGCCACTAGAAGAACTTTTTACACGATTTAATGAAGAAAATCCAGGTGAAAAATATGGCAGAGGGCGTGATTGGAATGTGGATTTAATTCCAAAATTTTTAATGGCGAATGGTTTGCTGGTGAAACTTTTAATACATACGGGCGTTACCCGTTATTTGGAGTTCAAATCGGTTGAAGGTAGTTACGTATTCAAACAGGGTAAAATCGCTAAAGTTCCAGTTGATCAAAAAGAAGCGCTAGCATCTGATTTAATGGGAATGTTTGAAAAAAGACGTTTCCGCAATTTTGTGATTTATGTACAAGACTTTAAGGAGGATGATCCAAAAACATGGAAAGACTTTGATCCAATGCAAAGTAATATGCAAGGCCTATATGATAAATTTGGACTTGATAAAAATACGCAAGATTTTACCGGACATGCTTTAGCATTGTATCGGGATGATGATTACTTGAATGAACCAGCCGTTTTAACGATACGCCGTATTAAATTATATTCCGATTCTTTGGCACGTTATGGAAAATCACCTTATTTGTATCCAATGTACGGATTAGGTGAGTTGCCCCAAGGATTTGCACGGCTATCAGCTATATATGGTGGAACATATATGCTTGATAAGCCAATTGATGAAATTGTTATTGGAGAGGGAGGCCGAGCTATTGGTGTTAGATCTGGTAATGAGATTGCCAAGTGTAAGCAGATTTATTGTGATCCAAGTTACGTTCCTGATAGAGTGCATAAGAAGGGAAAAGTTATTAGATGCATTTGTCTTCTTGATCATCCAATTGCGAATACAAAGGATGCGCTATCAACTCAAATTATTATTCCACAAAAGCAAGTTGGCAGACGTTCTGATATTTATGTATCGTTAATAAGTTATACTCATCAAGTAGCAGCAAAGGGTTGGTTTATTGGAATGGTATCAACTACGGTCGAAACTGATAATCCAGAAAATGAAATCAAACCTGGATTAGATTTAATGGGTCCTATTGCACAGAAATTCATCTCAATTACTGATTATTACGAAGCAACTGATAAAGGGCTAGAATCACAAATTTTCATATCAGAGTCTTATGATGCGACAACTCATTTTGAAACCACATGCTTAGATGTTGTGGACATATTCAAACGTGGTACTGGTGAAGAATTTGATTTTACCAAAATTAAACACGAATTAGGTGATGAAGAGCAGTAAACATAATATACATATAAATATGAAAATTACATACATAAATATATAATATATATATTATTCTAGATTATTTGTATTATTATATTTACACATAAATTACAAGAACGGGATTATTATTCGTAATTTGTATTTCATTAAATATTAAATGGATAATCGTTTTTCTTGTAATTCTTCCTGTGCATCCTTTTATTATTTCTCTATAAAATATGATTTGCAAATTAATTTTAATTATATTAACTAAATCTAATTATGTATTATTCATGTAGCCTGGCATTTTTCAAGAATATAAAAACATAATTACAAATTATTAAATAAAAACAAAGCGAAATTTAATTCATTCCAAGATCTGGAAATCGATAAGTTTCTATTTAAACAACCCTCATATTTGGCGGCTCCGTTTTTTCTAATGTCGTCATTTTGTATTTGTCTTGAAGCAAATGGAGGATTATTTTCATGTACCTAGGTAGGTAAGGCAAGGACACACCCATATGTCCCTGGCACATTATTCATAAGGCCATAAAAGATTACATGCATTTCCCTTTCTAAACCTAGGTTAGTATTTTAGATCTGCTTTAAGAATGGTTAAAAACGCAAACAAATGGATCAATTTTTATGTAATATAAAGGGGAAAAAATTATGCACCACGGATTGAAGTTCGATGGCCATGAACCCGCAATCGTCATCATAAAAATGTAAATATTCATAAACACCCACAAGTTTAATAAACAAAGCCTTTATACCATTTAAATGGAAACAATTAAAATTATACATTTTAACATCAACAAACGTCAAAAATACAGGGATTTTTAAATGTATCTACTTCATTAATGCCTAACCTTTATTGTTTTGTCAACTTATGAAGCGATGACATTAGTTGTGTGGGCTAAAGCTAAACAGGAGATAACAATAAAGTTGCACAAAAAGGGTGGATTAGTGCCGTAAATCGAGATAAATTAAAATGCTGTCGCAGTACATGGAGGAACTGGAACAGGTAATTACAATTTGTTAAGAGGATGCTCTTTTTTGCTTCGAGCGATTACAGATTAATTTTAACTGCCATCAAAAGTTGCCACGGTCCATCCTTGGAATATTACACATGGCTAAATATATATTGCTAATCATGGCCCGTTAATTCATTTAATTGTAGGACCCCTTTGACGTTGAAGAGTTCATCGAACGACTTACTTGGCGAACCAATAATGAAGTCGGTTCGGAACAATTCAATCCAGATTTACTACAGGAGACATTCCTTTCGACAATAAAAGATTTAAAAATCCTTCAGGAACGTCAACAGAAAAAATGTGAAAAGCTCGAAGATAATCTAAAGGAGGAACAAAAAGTGTTTGCCAAAAATATCGATAAACTACAGGAGCGGCATCAAACCTCAATCGATTGGTTTCATCAGCTGGACGAGAAAATAAATTCAGTTGCAGGTAAAATTATTCACTTAGGTGAGCAACTTGAAAATGTAAATATACCGAGAAGCCGAACTGTAGAAGCGCAACGATTATTAAATCATATGACCGAATTTTTAATCCCCGGCCCAATATTAAACGATGTTTTCAACGATAAATCTAAACTGTTTGAGGCAGCCGATATCATCCAAAAACTTTACACAATATCACAAGATTTGCCAGCTGATAAATTTAGCGAGGCTAAAAAGAAAATCGAATTAAAATACGATGAAATCGAGCGTGAACTAATCGAGGAGTTTGCCTTGGCACAGCGTACCGAAGATATAGAAAAAATGAAGCAATTAGCTAAAATATTGTCACAATTTAAAGGATATTCGCAATGTATCGACGCATATATCGAACAAAGTCAAATGCAGACTTATAGTGGGAAAGATATTTTTGCTGGAATCCTTCCGATGTGTCGCCATCACTATGAAATAATAAAACAGGTGTTTAATAGTCCCGATCAGGTGATGAGTAAATTTATTTTGAATATATACCAGCTGAAATTAAATCAATTTGCTCAGACCAAGCTAGAGGATCGTAAAAATGAGGATAAATATTTGAAGACCCTGTCCGATATGTATTCGCGCACCATGAAATTGTCTGCCGATCTTTCTGAATTTATGACAGATGCCGATGATGATCTATTAAATAAATTGACTACGAATATATTCGCGAAACATTTGACCGCATATATGGAAATTGAAACGAAATTTTTGGATGAAAAATGTAGCATCGAGTTGAAACGATACTACGAAGGTAAAAAACATCAGAAGAAACAAACAGAACGTTTTCAGGAATTACGTCGTGATATGCAAGCACTAATTGGTGGTCGAGCAAACATAAATATAGCTCAGATTGAAGATTATGGCGGAGAAACATTCCTTTCGGAAGAATTAGCAATTAATTTGCTACAAGAGTCGAAGGTGGCATTCAAAAGGTGCCGACTTTTGTCTAAAGAAACGGAACTACCGGCAAACATAATTAAATTAGCCGATATTTTGTTACGATATTTGTTACATGAACATGTTGATTATGCGCTCGATTTGGGTCTGCAAGCTATTCCAATTGCCGAGAATAAAGCATATCCACCACAAATTTATTTCTTTGATGTCGTCCAAAAGTGTAACACAATTATTCATTTGCTCGAAAAATTGTATACAGCCAGTGTGATTCCGTGCGTTATTGTAACGCAAAAGTATTCGGATTGTATCCAAAAGAAACGGTATATGCTTGAGCAGCTTGAAAATAAATTGGATACCGGACTAGATCGATCAATAAACGCAATCATTGGATGGGTTCGTCTTTATTTGCAAAGTGAACAGAAAAAAAGTGATTTTAAACCGGAAACCGATGTTGATACGGTCGCATCTCATGCCTGTCTTACCGTTGTCCAATTTATAATTCCGCTCATTCAACAAATAAAGAAATGTGTTGATGGTGAGAATTTATCGTCAACTCTAACGGAATTTGGTGTACGGTTGCATCGCGTGATTTTTGAACATTTTCAACAGTTTCAGTATAATTCGGCAGGGGCTATGTGTGCCATTTGTGATGTTAATGAATATCGCAAATGTGTTCGCATTTTGGATAGCACACTAGTTACGCAGCTTTTTGATATTTTACATGCATTATGCAATTTACTTTTGGTAAAACAGGAGAATCTCCAAGAAGTGTGCAGTGGTGATACCTTGGTAAGTTATACATGCCTCTATAAAGTAATAGTTTTAGCTAAACTTTCTTTCTTACAGAATTATCTCGACAAATCAGTGGTGTTGAATTTCATTCAGTTGCGCACTGATCACAAGGCGATCAAAAAGCCAACATTTTAAATTATATCACCAATATAAAATAATATATTTTACAAATATTAAATTATTATTGTTAAAAATCTAAAAAAATGTTGTTTTTGTTTTCTACGTCAGAATCGTCTTATTGTACACTTAAATTGCCGCCAAAATATTTGTTTAGCAATTCTCTTCAAGTTGAATGAATGGCACTTTATATCGTTCTTTGGTATGAATGACATTTTGTTTTATGTTTATAAACTCATCTCTAGACTAGCTTTTCCTTTGGTAATGCTGTGTGCCATTGCGTTTCCATGTATAGACATTTAAGAATGAAATTCTTAAGCGGAACCCGTTTATATGCTACCGAGGCCGAACCCCCGCCATCAATCCACAAGGAGCCCCAAAACACAGTTCAAGGACTATCTACTTAGCATCTACGACTCCTAATCAATATACGGTTGTGCACAATAGGGAACACTGCGCACCACCAAATTAACGTCGTGAAAGTGTCTCCAATAGGGAGTTGGCGTGCATAATCCATAACATCTCTTACCAATTTATTATTATTAAAATTAACAACGTCCATGTGCCATGGTGAACTGTTTATGTATTACACTAACTTAGGTAATAAAATTTGGAGTAGGTTAGGACGTTAGGTACTCATAAGTTTCTGGCGTTAAAACGCACAAGAGGCGTTATACATGCTTGAAATATTTTAAATATACCTAGCCCTTAATCAAATCAAGGTGCTCTGGACGCACTACAATGGCCATTAATCACTGCTGAGAAATCGGTAGGTTTATGAACGCTTTAGAACTGTCATTGTTATGTTAACAATTTTGTTACAATCTCGAGTTTATGAACACATTCCAGGGCTTTCAATTAAGATTTTCATTGCAAATTTATTGATGGAAAATTTAGAAATTTCAGTTTTAAACTCTTTAGATTTTCAATCATTATTTTACTAAAAATTGAGGCCTCTTTATCCAAAAATGTGATTTTTTGGGAATTTATGAATAACCGTTCTGGCCTTTATTTTGTGTGATCTAGTTTCATAAACTAACTAATTCGAAGTCACTAAGATGTTTGGAAATGTATCCCTTTCAAAAATCATAAACTTTTACATGAAATACAACATTTTAAGTTTTGGATACTGTTACTTTTGTAACCAATGTTCGATAATGTGACTTGAGACTTCAGTATTATGCAACGTATACAGAGATGATTCAACCAATTTGCTTGCCATTTACGCATGATCTAAGGACATTTAATTACGATGAGGCATCCATTCAAGTCATTGGTTGGAATAGAGAAACTTCTGAATACAGTGAAAAACTAAATGGTCATGTTGCTTTACTCAATGCCGCTAAATGTGAAAACGAATTCAAACGGGACGGTATTACTATACAAGATACCCAATTATGCGGTACTTCCAAATGGGGTTTTGATACGTGTTTTGGATTATACGGTAGTCCCATTATATACGTGGGAGGTATTATTGGTTGGTATTGCGAATGACATCCAGTTTAATCTAACGATAATGAACATACATTGCCGGTTACGGTTAGTGAGTGAAAGGAGCCAGAAATTTAAGAAAATAATTGTACACGCTATTCTTCTTGTTTATTTACTATTATACAACTTCTCTACTAAATATTCATTGTGTTTTCTAAGCATGCACCTTTCATTTGATCATCAGACTCAATCCTTATGGAAACATCAAGCCTTCTTTCTTGTTTGCTTTGCAATAGGCGTTTTCGGAAATAGACCATGTCCATGGGTCATAATTTCGACCATTAAATTACACTATAATGGTCTAAATTTATTGTGAATGTCTACATATTTTCAAACACGCCTATAAATAAATTTTTCCAGCATCTAAATACAATTTGATTTGCTTATGCTTACTAAGTAGGCGCTCGAGATTTGCCCATCCACAAATCGACGATTACCATCATTTGCATGGATTTCTAAATGATATACTAGGTATTCGTATGGTTGAAAATCAAAATGAACCCTCGGCAAGGCTTACCATCTAATTAACATCTTGATCAATTTGTGCACTAATCGAAGCAAAACTTTAAAACACAGTTTAAGAGCGATTACAGATTGGGCCACATACTCGAAGCTACCTATAGTAGATAAGCAAGCAATTTTTACAAAATTGTGAGAAATGGTTTACTCGATATTGCTGAAAGACAATAATTTGCGAACTACAGAAATCACATGTGTAACGTGTAGCCTTTTCAGCTAGTAATTTCAGGGTATCGTTTAGTTAGATGATGTATGATGAGAGGAATATTTAGAAGACAATTTTGTTCGACTAGTATAGACTGACGCCAATTATTCGTACGTTTCTGTCATTATGACGACGATTCTCACAATTATTGTTACCGGTGAATTATGAATTATCAGAAGACAGATCATATAGGTAGCCTTAGCATTCGTACCTACGTACAATACTTTTAATTAACACAGAGATCAATAAAATTCATGGGCCATTAAGTGGGTGATCGGCAGATAAATAATCTAGAGACTGTTGTTCCATATAGCTTCATAAAGATATTTGCCTTTCGGCTACATTAATCTTGAGTCCCATTAACTATGTTTGGTGTTGAAATCAGTAACGCATGAAATTTATTTCCCAGCTGACTGAATTAATCCATGAACTGTATTTTTTATACCATGTTTTGGAGGGAAGTATACCGCTGATATGACAGTTTCTAGACCATCCCTGTAAACAAATGCTCTTTTATTAGATATATGTTCTTTCCTATATTTTTAATCTTCTTTTAATCAAAACAGCTGTGCCTCATTTTCGTTTCAAATGCTTTAGTGTGCCAATATTCTTGGCAATTAACACGTCCGTTCTATTCCTGGGTTATTCGATGGTAGTCCTTCTATGTAAACGGAACACTGGTTGAGGCACCTTTCCGTGATTGATAATGTTGGTAATATATTTCCATTGGAAGCTTTCGTCAGTGAGACCAACTGTTTTATATATTATTTAACTCCACAAAACCTTTTATTCATTCTATCACAACAACCAATCCTTTTTGGCTCTTCAGTTGGTACGTGTAGTAACATTTACCAACTTGCTCGAAATGTTAATTAACGCTTTGTAATCTGTATGGATCAATATTGAGCGGTTGAATTTTTCTTTCTTTCGCTTTTCGTTATAGTTCATACATATTTGATAGTTTTTGAGAGATCTTTGATTGATTCTTCAAAGGTAGCTCTAGCTTCGTGAGTTTGCACCGGTCGTTGATCTAGGGCTTCTTTGTCATTTGGATTTGGTTTCCCCTAAACACTGACCTACATTACTATTTTGTACCCTATTGTACCTGCTTTGGGTTCAACATTTTCGGCATATGCTTATTAATTTTAATTATTATGAGATTGAAATTTGAATTAACCGAAAATAGAAAAGAAACGCACATTTCTTTGAATTTGAATACTAATTCATAGAGTGCATAAAGTACTGAAACGAAACATAAGCGACAGTTGTAACGAATTGATTGACCTTCACGCAAAACAGGTAAAAATTTAACCGGTTTTCAAGTTTAAGCCATATAATAAATTAACTGCCAATATTTTACGACGCAATTCATAGTTGCCGCCCTGGTGGCACAGTTGTTAGCATGCTAGCTTTAAGCTCCGCAGGTCCCGGGTTCGATTCCCGGCGGGTGATGAAAAAATCACGGCTGGTTTAATAAGGATCAATGAACTAATCACTCATTATCCGTTGTAAAAATGATTACGAAACTTCAAAAATGAAGCGGCCAAATCCCTCCATGGGATGTAGCGCCAGCGAAAAAAAAAAAAAAAAAAAAAAAATTCATAGTGATGATGCATTCGATGATCTAATTCGGCGCAAGTCCAAAGCAAAACTCACATAAAACATAGAAAACAAACATTTTATTAATTTTTTTTGGTTTGGTACGTATAATTAAAACAAGCAAACAACATTCACACGGACCCGCATGTGACGGGAACTCTAAACATTTAATGTTTTACTATTTTCACCCTCTAATAATTTCTTAATTGGTAACATAGCCTGATTACTGCTACTACTACTGCTAGTAGTACTCATTAAATTTGTCTGATCTGTTTCAGAGTTTTTTAAATATGTTCCTAGAACAATTCCAATAAACAGTATAAATCCTATTTGATGGTTTGAAATAAATTTTTTTGCGCAATCATTCGGATTATCTATATTCAGCGTGTAAATCTGCAAATAAACATTAGATTATCGGATATAAGGATAAAAAAATGAGAAATTTGGTCATCTTACCTGATGTCCTAAATGTGAGAATATTGCGGTTAAAGCACAATAATATGGCCAAGATAGATCACAAAGTACACCGGACGCCACTAGACCCGACAGCATAGGAACTGAGAAACCGGCTAACCAAAGTTTAGTATTCCCTCCAAATTTTAAGGCGGTTGATTTTATACCTATAGCTAAATCATCTTTTTTATCCTGCAAAATATATTTTGTTAGATTAGAGATTAGTTAGTACCTAGCAACTAAGTAGTTTTGATTTTCTATTACCTGATGAGCATAAATAGTATCATAAATTAAAGTCCAGCATACACCTGATAAATAAAGTGGCAAGCACGCAGTCCAATCAATACTACCATGAATGGCACTCCATCCTAATAGGGCACCCCAGTTAAATGTCATGCCTAAAATCAACTGTGGCCAATATGTAAACCGTTTCATAAGCGGATAGATTATCACAAGGCCCAGTGATGATGCTCCAAGCACAATTGAATACCAATTTAATTCTAATAATATTAAACAACTAACACCTAACTGGGCTGACAGAAATACTAGCGCATCGGTTTGGCTGATCTTTCCTGTAACTAGTGGACGATCTTTTGTTCGTTCAACTTTACTATCAATATCCTTATCCCACATATCGTTTATCGTACAACCGGCGCCTCTCATTAAAAACGCACCCATTCCAAATAACGCCAGCGTCTGAAAATCTGGTAACATTCCTGCTGGCGCACTTAACGCTATACTCCATCCACACGGCCAAAAGAGCAACCATGATCCGATTGGCTTATCCATTCGCATTAATTGCGCATACGGTTTAACATATTGATTTATTTCATTAAATCTATTTCGTTGCTGTTTCATATTAATCGTATGATTAATTTCAACCTTCGACGATACAGTATTCGAATTTTCATTGTCGCTCAACACCCTCCGTGCACTGGTCCGTATTGCGAAAATACTCGGTGGCCGATGAAATAAACTATTTAATATTTTACGATTCGAAAATGTATCAATATTTCGTAAACAAAATGTTGATCGAATCATATTTTAACGAATTTATATCGATTTAAATCACAAATTTTATAAACTAAACATTTTTTACTTAAAATATTCTCAGAAAGATAAGAAATGCTGGGTCGCAATAAGATCTGTTACACAACGTCTTGGTATAAACACAACATGTCTTTTCAATATTATATCGTAATTCTATTATATTTTAGAACATATATATTAATTATTGTTAATTTTAACTTTATGCTAATCACTAGAATAAAATTAATCACCACGAATTAATTATAAATTAAAGGAAATTTAAAAAACTGGTAGACCTTGATTTGAGGTTATATTTTTATCATCATTTTCGCGACTGTCAAATAGAATAAGAACGAAGTTTGTTGTGTTCTATGTTCTATTTTAGGGGAAACCGGTGTTGTTTCATAAAATGGCTTAACGATCAATGAAAATGCATTTATTAGCTAATATGTTTCTTATTTCCACATGTCGCAAAAATTGAGGAACAACTTTAAAGTATTAAAAACTTTAATTTATTAATTAAAGCATTTAAAAACAAAATTCTATGAAACCGGGCTATCTTTAAAAATAAAGTCCATTATACACTGGCGGACGCAAAATTCATGTACTATGTGACAGTCCCCGCTAAACCGAAAAATTTTAGTCCAAAAAACAAATTACATAACGTGAAAAATTTAAGCGCCCTCGTCTATGGTGATTTAATTGAATTTATATTGAATTAACTAAAGTGATTTGGCCATTTGTTTGCTAATTCATTACACGATTTGCATATAAACAGCATTATTTCGTTTTCAGAACGCGATTTTTGACAATCGGGATAAATGAAAATTGCGATCAATTTTGTGTATGTCTACGGTATAAGCTTCACTTCAGTTGAAAAATTGAGCTTCTGATTCAGGAGGAAAATGAAATCAGGAGGAATTTCTATGTGAAAAACTGAAAACTCTAGTCGCGCTGAACCATATGCAGAAGATTTTCATTTATGAAAGATAAATTGGTGAATTGTAGCTAAAATAAGAGTCCCTTCAATAGTTTATCTAGTACGTTTATACTTAGGGTACAACGTCGGTTCACCTAGGTTATCTTTCCCGTTATTAATTATTATAGATTTCGAATACTTTTTCATGAAACATTCATAATCGAAAATGATTATTTCTACACTATTTATTCGACCCCGAGTATAAAGGTAGTAATTGTCTGAATCTGTAACTATGTAAGTCATCGGAATAGAAATCAATTTCTATTCAGTTAATTCCCTCTAAACAAACGCGCTTCTTATTTTAATACGTATTACCAGTTAAGTTATAATGTGGCGTTTTTGTTTACTCACCCGGGAATAAATACTCTCTTGAAGGCTTGGCAATGGAACCGGGAACGAGTTAAGAAGATCTATTAGTAGCCAACTTCACTGTGATTTTATGAGTTAAGAGAAATAACTTCAATGTCAAAGAGTATATATTGTTTGAAAATCGGAATAGACTTAATTTTTATTACTTTACAACTATTTAATAAATATTCTGTATTCAAAATTTAATACAAATGGCTTCCTATAATCACATTATTTTGTAGCCAAGCCGGTAAATTTTGAAAATCGAACCCAAAATAAAAACATAACAAGAAGTAAAATTAGATTTACTCGATTGAGTTTTTATGGCTCTTATTGATTACAATTAAATTATTCACCCCTATTATGATTGTAGAGTCCTTATGATCGAGTCGATCGACAATCGACACGACTCTGTATCGCGTTTTCTTTTTTTCATTTGATAAAAACAATACAAAAAAGGAAAAGGCAACACAGAGTCGTATCGATTGCCGATCGACTCGACAATCATAATAGGGGTGATTATTTTAATTATTATTTACACAGTTTGTATGCTGTTTATTTTACACCCTGACTCTGACACAAAATATCTATTAAAAAATTTATTTAACCTTTTTCCATATTCGCTTTTTAACGCAAAGTGGCTGGCACCTGGTGGGGAATATTAAAACTAGAGTTAAAGGTGAACAGCAATCAAAAAATATATTTCTGGACAATTTTGTTGCTGATTACGGTTCAAAACAATCTTTTATTGCACATGAAAGATATATTTCTTTATTCAGCGGCAAAATAATTCAAAAATAACACACTTAAAAATAAACGCTGAATTGCTGTTCACCTTTAACTATTGGCGATCGTGGCACCTCTTGCGGTGCTTTAAAGGCGAATATTGTCGACTTCGACTGCAAATTAATTTCTAATTATTGGTCTCTAGGGTGCTTTTATTATGTGCTAATGTGAAACGTCAAAAATAATGGAATAAACAGAGAATATAGAAAAAAATAATTAAAAAATATCTTGGAATGGCTACAATAATGCCAGAACGATGTCCTGGTTTATATTGTGGCCGAATTCAATTAGAAAATAGTACATGGAGTGCGTGTGGTGCATGTCCGCGAGGATATCGTGTTAATGATTTGTACTTCTGCCAACCGTGCGACAAAGAGCCAACCCCGTATGATTGGATGTATTTAGGATTCATGGGAATTCTTCCTTTAATACTGCATTGGTTTTTTATCGATTTAGCTGCAAAAGAGCGAACGTAAATATCTTCAGTTTTTTTTACAAATTTATTGTACAAATAAATTATTATTTTTAAATAGTTTTACAAAAGAGCAGTTAATTCTCCATGGCAGTGCTCTTTTTGAAGTTGCTACCTCAGCTGTAATAACCATAGTTTGTGTGAATCCCATATGGAGCTTTAAGATACATTCGTGTGGTGTGAATAAGCTCTCGGATTGGTATACATTATTCCATAATCCAACGCCGATGTATGACAAAAAGCTGCATTGTACCCAAGAGGCTGTATATCCTTTGTAGAGTTGCTCTTTCTCGAGCTAAATTCAAATTTCAATGACTTACATTTTTTTTTTCCAGCCAAACGATAGTACTGCAATTTTATTTATTATGCGTCATGCAAATGATGTTTATAAGGCCACTGCTAAATAAAAAATTTCTGAAATGTGGTAAATCAGCGGTTTACAGTGCATTGTATTTTATACCGATCTTATCGTTACTTCATGCAATTGCCGGTGGATTGATATGTATGTAGAAAGTAGAATTAACTTCTTGTAAATACCTATTAAAATTTATAACCAATTTACAATCGTTTACAGATTATGCATTTCCCTATTTAAGCATAATCATTTCGATGATTTCGAACGCGGCCCATTTCTCGCTAAAATTAAATCAATCAATGAAATCTCTGTTCGAAACATCTGTAACTGAGATCAAGAATCTTGTGATAATTTGTAAGTATTTTTACATTTTATTTTTAAAGATAGAAAGAATGATTATTTTGATTTAATTCCAGTTGGGCACTGGTTGCTGCTAGCTTACGGCATTATATCGCTTCATCAACATTTAGTATTTTTGGTATTGGTTCCATTTCCAGCTATATTCTATATATTAACAGTTAAATTTACTGATCCAAGTGAGTTTAAAGAAAAGGATCGAGAAGAGCGAAATAATTAGTAACTGGTTGCTCACTCGCCCCCCACTCATCTACTTGAAATATTGAATCTATAATTTTTGTTTTTATTTTATATATTTTTTAGATAATAATTTAATCTTAGGTTAGTAACGCTCGAAATTCCGTTTATTAGCTGTAAACCAAGCGATTTCAAATTTAAATTTATATAAAGTTTATAGTTTACAATAAATTAGTTATTTTTATGACTGGTTGTTTATTTATTTGGTTGTAGTTACTAAACGAGTAACAAATGTACACGCTGCTGGCCACATAAGCGGAAGCTTTCAAATTTTTTTGAAAATCGAGGCTTCTAACAAACTAACTTCTAAGCAATGGAATTTGAGAATTGATCAATCGAATTTAGCGTATTGGATCGTTTTGTCACGGGGAGTAAATCATATTTTGGATTTCGCAAACGGCAGGCATTCTTTCTCAATGTTTGCTCATAAGGTGTAGGAGAACCTCCTTGAAAGGATTAAATCTAGTAAACCACATTTAAAAGATTGAACCAACATTTATAGAACAGCCGAGGAAAAGGCGTACTAAGGTTAAAGGACACATTTTTGCCTGTATTGCTGCCTTAATTCATGCCTTAAATAATTCGTCAGCTCAATATGGCACTGCATAGCTGCCTGTATTATAAATCAACCCAGCTATTAGCATACGCAGACGATATTTGCATTCTGGGTCACCAACATCATCTCTCTGAAAAAGGTCATTAGAATTAACAGCCCAACAAATTAGCTTTCAGATCAATGAAGCGAAGGCCAAATACATGGTGACCGCGAGAAGGCAGACTGTGGAGACTTCATTTCAGGAGATACTCAATATGAAAAGGTGAATGGGTTCAAATACCTAGGATCACTGAGCAAAACTCCGTTTCTGTGGACATTTCATCGAGGATCGCAGCAGGCTACCGAGCATTTTACGCCAATATCAAAATATTCAAGTCTTTTCATATATCGCCCAAAATAAAATTGGACATTTACAAGGCGCTGATAAGACCAGTTATCACCTTTGGTTGCGAGTCTTGGACACTGACATCTGACAGCACAAAACATCTAGAAAATCGCTGTAACTGAGCGTAAGATCATAATAATAATTCTCGGTCCCATTAAAGAGGGAGCCATGTACAGAATGCTAATGAATCCCGAGATCAGAAATGATCTCGATAAAGTCGACATCATCTGATTCATAAAATCGTCAAGACCAAGTTAAGATGGCTTGGGCACGTGCTTCGTTCACAAAATCGGATCACTAAACAGGCCTTGGAGTCGGCACCAACGAAAGTAGGACCTCGTGGGAGACCACCTACCCTATGGATGGACAACGTTGAAAGGGACCTATAAACACTCGGTCATCGTGTCTGGCGTTCTCTTGCGGCGGATCGAATTATTTGGAGGAACATCGTTGAGGCGGCCAAATCCCTTCATCGGATGTAGTGCCAGCGAAAGAAGGAAGAATTGGGTGCAGCTATAGGTGTCACGGTTATTTACGACGATGCAAAGACTATTTTAATTCATTGGGACTGCTGAAAAATTACAAAATTTATTTCAGACCCTAATTGGAATATAATTCACATATTTGAGCGAGCGGAGACCCGCCGTGCACAAATTCAGTCGAGTATGCCAAATAATTTCGGATTTTAACATCTCTACTCTAAAACCTCTTTCCCACAGACGGACTGTGGGAGCATTGTTTGAAAGAACTCTATGAACTTATTACTGGTTTGTCCAGCCCAATACGTTTACTAAGAAGGACTGTTCATACAACCTTGAACTAAAATTTACAAACACCAATAAGTTCAAAAGCTCTTTTTTCCTTCGGAGTGCGCGTTAGACTTGAGAATATTGCAAAGCGTTTACGCGAGTTAACCAGATAGAACAAATCATTCGAATGGAAGGATGACCAGGAAGAAGCATTCATGGAAATAATAACGCGCCAATCCTCGCTTACTCCATACCCAACGTGCAATTTAGCTTCAACAACTATGCAAGCATGAATGTGTTAAGCATTTCCATAATTACTTCTATGGTCTAAAATTCCATTTACGGACATTATGGAGCTTTACGGTGGCTAAGAATTCGGAGGGACAAATATCACGTTGAGTAGAACGTCTTCAGGCTAAGATTTCCAGATCGAACATTGGAAGGGAAGCGCACACAGAAATGTCGACGCATTGACGACCAGGTCCAGTAGAATGCAAACCTTGTGGGCATGCTAAAGGGAAAGAGAGCATCATCGACATTAGGCTTACGCAAGTGATGACTGACGAGGAGTGGACTGACGAAATGATCAGAAAAGAGCAATTACGGGACATGAATTTATCAGTAATCATGTAATTTAAGGAAAAGGAACACCGGCCCACTCGAAGTGAGGTCGCAGACAAAACACCCAATGTCAAGGCTTATTGGGTTCAATGGGATAGCCTCCATACAGAGAAAGAATGGGTGCTTAAAACAAATGTAGGAAAGCACGGATGGCAAAGTGAAGCAGTTATTGCTGGTGATACCATAAAGCAGAATTACAGAAATGCTGAAAGAGTATCACAGAGGAGCAAGTGGGGTCCACCTCGAAATTAATAAAACACTAGCCAAGATACGTTAACCATTCTACTGGGCAGGATGTAGACAGTCGATGATAGAATGGTGCCAAAAATGTGCCCAATGTACGGCGGACCCGCACGTAAAACTTGTGGAACCATGAAGCAATATAACGTTAGATTCGAGAGAATTATAATGGATGTAGCGGGGCCATTTCTCACCACTGAGAGCGGCAATGGATTATTTCAGCAAATAGCCGAAGATGTACCCCATACCCAATCAGGAGACAACAACAATAGCTGATGCCTGATCAACAGATAGATTAGCAAATTTGTAGTGCCGATGGAGATTCACTCGGATCAAGGAAGGAATTTCGAATCCGTGGTATTTTAAGAAATATGTCACATTCACATGCTTGGTTTAAATGAAACGAGGAAAACGCCTTTGCATCCACAGTCCGACGGTATGGTGGAAATATTCAATGGTATATTGGAGGAATATTTAGAAAAGGCCGTGGATAAAAACGAATGAAACTGGGATCGATATATATCGATGTTCCTGAATTAGTGATGCATGATACAATGGGAATGACGCCAGCTAAAACCACATTTGGAGATTCCTAAACTTAAATATACCACTATAAAAGCTTGCTAAATAATTATAACGTATGATTTGTCTATACAAGTCCGGGGAAGCCAAAAGTTCTTGCATCGAGAGTTCACGTTCTTTTCGCTGAACCAATCTACTCGAAAGTATTTTTTATCCTGGAATAGGCTTGTACATTAAATGGCTAGAGTTTGCTGAGCAACCGTTGAGAAGCCGAAGCTCAATTATTGAGGAAGGTTGAGAAATGCGATTTACGGCAGACCTTATGAGGAATAACAACATAAAATATCCCGGCATACTTAGTGAGCTTATTCAAAATGCCTTGGGCATTCTTTCATTATGGGCCAATGGTTGTGGGTTAAATGTGAACCCACACAAAACCGAATTGGTTCTCTTATCTAGGAAATATAAAATTCCTCATGTCGATTCTCCCACTTTAAATGGTTTCAACTTGGCTTTTATAGGTGAAGCAAAGTTCTTGGGTCTCGTCTTGGACAGTAAATTAAACTGGAAACCTAATATTATGGACAGGGTAAAGAAAGCTACGGTAGCGCTATACTCTTGCAAAAATGCAATTGGGAAAGGTTTGGGCTGGAGCCCCACATGGTCCTTTGGCTATACACAGCAGTAGTTTGACCCATTCTTGTATGGGGTAACAGTCTGGTGGCCTGCTCTGGACAAAGCTGTCAACCTAAAGTTGTTGACAAAAGTTCAGAGAACAATCTCTCTGTGGATCAGTGGTGCTATGAGGAGCACATCCATTCAGGCACTAGAGACTCTGCTATTTCTGACTCCTCTAGATATCTTGGGAAAACAGTGGGCAGCTTGCACTGCCATACGACTGAAATCCACGTTAATGTGGACCTGCAATAATACAGGGCACTCATCTATACTTTGTAACAAAGGGCTTCCCAAGACCACCGAATATACTGTCCCGTCACTATCTTTTGATAGAAAGTTCCGGACTATTATCCCATCCAGAGGAGGACTGGATGTTGGATGCAGTTTTGGAACCAGGAGTTTTAAACTTCTTCACTGATGGTTCAAAACGAGATGGAAGAGTAGGGGCTGGGGTGTTCTGCGAGGAATTCATGTTAAACATCTCCTTTTGTCTCCCTGACTACTGTAGCATTTTTCAAGCTGAGGTAACTGCGATAAAGGAAGTCGTGGACTGGTTGATGTAATATCGACTTGTAATATTCGCATATATACGGACAGCCATGCTGCCATTAAAGCGCTTCATTCAAACCTCCTTATATCGAAAGTAGTCCAGAAATGTCTCTAATCTCTTAACGAGAGGACAGATCAGTTCAACATCCATATCATATGGGTGCCAGGACATTTCGTTAGCACGGGGAATATAAAAGCCGATGAACTGGCTCGACGTGGTACAACGAACCACAATTCAAACAGCAAAAAGAATATTGAAATGCCTCTTGCGGTATGTAAACTGCTGCTTCAGGAAGAAGCCAGTAAGTTGACGAATGACAGATGGTCAAATAGTACCTCATGCGTAATAACTCGGCAGGTCTGGCCAAAGTTGTACTTGGCGAGATCCAAACAGCTGATCTCACTTCAGCGGAGTCAGATCAGTGTGGTTGTTGGAGTGATTACGGGGCACTGTCTCATAGGCAGACATGCGAGTAGACTTGGTTTCTTCTCACATGACTACTGTCGTAGTTACAAGGACGAAGAGGAGGAAGAGACAGTACTTCATCTTCTTTGCACCTGTCCTCGTCTGGCACGAAACAGACTGAATTTTCTAGGGGCACCCTTAAAAAAATTTCAATTGCGATCCGATTACCTAAACTTGAGAATACTGGTTAAAAATAAGTAACCGTTATTATTGTAGGATACAAATAAGTGATTTTAAGATCAAATATTACCGTACCGCTTTTTCGTTTCCAAACTAAAACACATTATGTCATTCTGCTACCTTCCCCTCCAAAGTAATTGTACTTATCAAATTATTATTACAATTTTACGAGTATTTATCTAATCTCAAACAATAAAATAAATACGTAGCACGATAACACGTAGGTACTTTTCATAAATTGATGAATTTTTTTATTTATTCCGATTTGAAATTTGCAGTATACCTAAGAGTAGTTAGTATAATACTCCGCACTCACAATTTACATTTAAAAATGATCTTACTGATAGTGTTAAGTTTAATAAGTTTTGGTAATTTTAGTTGTAGTTGTTAAACAAGTTTATTTTATTAATAATAACTTCTTTTGGTGTTTTTTTTTTACAAAATTATATCGATTTGTAGCTGAAGTAACAGTAGTGAGTGAACCAAAAATTGTTGGTGGCTATACCATAACAATTAGCGAAGCCCCACATCAAGTATCATTGCGTTCGATCATTTATGATAATATACGTTTTGGTACGGGATTCTTTTGTGGTGGTTCCCTTATCAGTTCATCAGTGGTATTGACTGCGGCACATTGTATGTTTGATGCAAAGTGAGCATTTGAAGTTTATTTTTTTATTTTAAAAATGTCACATTTACTAAAATGGTCGAGCTTTAGTGAACGGTTGGATTATAAGAGTGATTTACATTCTATGACTTTCTGCAGATGAAAATTATTCTATTCTCAAAATAAACAAAAATTTCGTTTTCTTCTCACATAACACAAAATATGGTTGGATAAACATTGGTGAATAATTAAGAAATGCCATTCTTATCTCTGTGCGGATACTTAGTCATCAATATTAAACAAATGATTATAATTTAAAGAATTTTTAAATGTCAGTGTTAATATTATTTTAAAACTTTGAATCCCATTAATTTTATTGTGGCAAAGTCATTGGATCAAATGATATTCAATAAATAATCCCATTTCTCAATTTGATGTCGTGAGTGTGTCAAAACAAACTTGTAATTATGATTTTAGATTGGTGTCTCCATACAAGTATAAATCAACGAGCGAACTATAATTAACCCCTTGCGGATTCTTAATTTGGGGGAGCTTTGGAAAATTATGTTTTGTTACTGGCATTTTTAAGGCTGTAACGAAGCCGTTTTTTTACCGGGCATCTTTCGATTATTAAGAATATTATCCTTCGATTATTTAAAACCATACAAATATTTGTATTTATCGCTTTTATAAAATTTGAACCATTTGAGGCCGGTTCCATATTTTCTAATAGAACAAATTATTTGGTACTTTACTTCACCTTCTTCAATCAATCCTATCCAATCAATCATCGCCCACTTGGACTGTAGGTGCAGGCACTTATAGTTTTAATTTTTTCCGAAAGTCAGCTGTAACTGTAACATGAGAGATCTATCTGTAGATGAAAAAGTTCCTCTTCGTCTCAGTAAGATCCGTAAACTAATTATTTGTCAAAGCCTTAACAGTCGTCCATCCCTATCGGACCAATTTTCGTTTAGTATTCCAAATTAATTTTTCAAATATTGTTTTAGGTTTTAACTATATATGACCTGTTAAGGATTTTATTAACTTGTATTGACAAAATTACAATGAACTTTTTAATTTATAAAAAATTTAAACAAAAAATTGTAATCAGTTTGTCTAATTTCATCATAATCGGTGAAAAAATAGCCAAGTTCTAACCAAATTTACCATATTTCCAGTATGTTCATCTAAAAATCATTTTAAAATCCCATTTTCATCGTACAGGTCGAATTGATCATAATCGGTTAAGAAACACTCAAGTTCCATCCTACTTGGCCATTTGATATAAAAATAATTGAATCAGTCGGCGATTATTTTAGCTACATTATTCTGACTTTTCCAAATAGTTGGTAAGTTCATACTAGCCTTTCATTAAGAAATTACCGAGAGATTCCTGATTGGCCATATTCCAGAACCGAAGAAATAATTAAGTTCCTTCCTTATTGACCCAGAAATTCATCCAAAAATCATTTTAGAATCTCGTTTCCATCTTTCATGCTGAATTTCATCAAAATCGGTTAATAATCGAGTATACCTTCCTAATTGGTCGCCGTATTCCGAATAATGGTTCTTTCGTAATTGACCATATTCCAGAACTTTATTATTTTTGTTTTATCCAACAACTAGATAAAGTTATCTTAACTTTCCTAGATTGTTTGAAAAACGATAAATAATTAACAAAAAATGGGAATTAGTGTCCCTTTAGTCCGAAGAATATTAAATCTGGCTCCCTTAAATCGAGGTTTTACTGTATTTTGTAATATTTTTTCATATTTACTGTTTATTCGGACGTTTATTTTTACTTCCAAAAATGTGTTTGAGGGTCTCTTGATCCCGGTCCCCGGAATTCGATTACTTTGAAATTACAATAGAAAACACTAACAACTGAGAGTTCTCCTCCCTATATTCTGAGACCCAAATATTTTTGTCTCTAATATTCGATTTTTGGAAAGAAGTGGATAGAACTAGACAATAATCTTATGTTGAATTCTATTGACGCTATTGACGAAAAAAAAAACTGAACTGAGATCAATTTCTATTACGAAGAAAGAGTTTAGCATTTTTTGATCTAGGTTCCGTTTTTGTGAGTTAATAGACATTAAAAGCGCCATAAAATATCGACGTATAATCAATCACGCATTATAAATTTAGACTAATATCAACTCGTATAAACTTGAAAAGTCGCAAATCGTCTTAGAATCCTAGAATTATCTCGATATTCTCAAAAACTTTCGAATCAACCCGGAAATCTCGGCAGAGAAAAAACTGAAATACCTCACCTTACTCATGCTCTAAACTATATTCGAATAACATCAAAAAAACCTCGCCCAATATTTATATATGTAACACTCTCAGAGAGAAATATTCGATAATCTGGCAAATCGTAAGTCGAAAAATTTAATTGACAGTTTTGTTCGTTTTCCAAAATACGATAACAAATGGTTCCCAAATATTTTGTTTCTTTGTTATGAAAATGATTTGATTGCACACTATTGACCATATCCCAATGAAACAAATCTCGAATACGTTTCGAAACATATCGAAAAACCGAATGTTCCGATTCACCTGAAATTCGGTAACACTTGATGCAACTACATTAGTACGAGGGCAGAGTGAGAATTCTGGTAAAATTGCAACAGAGAGCGCCACAATCGCAAATCCCAGATATCATGTGGTAATACCAAATTAAAATGTTCAGACAGATCTGTCATTTAGTTCAGTTTTAACAGCCATTGAAAACAGACAACCCACTGTTTTTTTGCAAACATGGAATAAAGCGAATTTCGTGTGTTAATTAAACATTATTTTTTGCGTGGAAAACCCATTACGTAAACCAAAACAAAGCTTGACAAATATTATGGGGACTCTTCACCATCGATTAAAATGATTCACAAGTGATTTACTGATTTTCGTTGTGGTCGTACAAGCACAACTGTTGCCGAACATTCAGGACGCCCAAATGAAGTCACCACACCAAAAATGGTTAACAAAATCCATGATACGGTATTGCAAGACTGCAGAGTGAAATTGCGCGGGATAGCTAAGATAGTAGGCATCTCAGATGAACGTGTGTGCGCAATATATTATACGAACATTTGAATATGAAAAAGCTATCCGCGCGTTGGGTGCCGCGTTTGCTTACAATCGACCAAAACGCACACCGCTAAAATCCATGAATTACGCTTCAAATTGCTTCCATATCTGCCATATTCTCCAGACTTAGCCCCCTGCGAATCTTTCCTGTTTCCGAACAAAACTCACACCGCCAAAATCCATGAATTACGCTTCGAATTGCTTCCACATCCGCCATACATATTCTACAGACTTAGCCCCCTGCGAATATTTCCTGTTTCCGAACTTGAAGAAATGGCTCGGCGGAAAGAGATTCGGCTCTAATGATGCAACAAACGACTATTTTGAAGGGTTGGAGAATCGTATTATTCGGAAGGGATCGAAAAATTGGAAAAACGTTGGACTAAAGTGTATCGAGCTAAAATGCGACTACGTTGAAAAATAAATTTTTTTTTAGCCGAAAATATTATCCCTTGTTTCATTTTTACCAGACTTCTCACTCCGCCATCGTATATCCCTGTTGGGATATTACCAATTGCATATTAAACTTTAAAAAAGGAAATACCATGGGTGAGATGTTGTAACCAACACGTTTTTCGCTTCGATGCATTTTCGATAGAATAACTGTACTCCTTTGTTCAAAATATAATATTTTAAAACAATTTAGTTCTAAAGTGCCGTTAGTCTATCGAAAATGCATCGAAGCGAAAAAGGTGATGGTTACAACATCTCACTCCATATATAAAATTATCGAATCCGAAAACCAGGATGCCTGGTGGTCGGTTATGTAAGCATTATACGAGTTTCGACAACTTTTTCAAAATTGCGCCAGATCGTCATTATGTAAGACACGTCGAAACATTTGTGGCTCCTTAAAACTCATAACTCAAAATACGACAAATGCATAATCGATACTCAGAGGTAACTTTCTCTAGCAGCAACATCCTAGAAATCATTTTAGAGTCCCATTTTCATCGTAAACGTATATCGAATTTCCATTAAATCGATTTTGAAACAAGCAAATTTCATCCAAATTGGCCGTATTCTAGAACATGATCTAACCATTTCTGAATCCGTTCCATTAAACCATTTTGGAATTCACTTCCATCGATCGTAACTGTCGAATTTCATTATAATGTAAGAAACAGCCAAGTTCTATTAAAATTAAAATCTCATTTCCGTCGCAACTGTCGAATTTCTTCATAACCAAGTTCCATACAAACAGGCCATATTCCGAAACTTCATATGAAAATTATTTCAGAGTCCCTCTTCCATCCTACATATCAAATTTCATTATAATCGGATTTGAAATAGGCAATAGGTTAAGAAATAGCCACGTGCCATCATACTTGGCCGTATTCCAGGACTTGCATCTAAAAATCAATTTAGATACATTTTTAGATCAAGTTCTGAGATATGGTCCATAGTAGGATGAAACTTGGCTATTTCTTAACCGATTATAATGAAATTCGAGATTTTAAATCGAAATGGGATTCTAAAATGATTTTTAGATAAAGTTCTGGAATAATTATGGTAGAACTTGGCTATTTCTTAATCAATTTTGATTCTTAATCGATGGGATTCTAAAATGATGTTTAAATATTTTTTACTATATTTAGTGGACGTCGTAGCCCAAGTACATTCCAAATAGTCGGTGGTAATGCTAATTTATTTGGAAGAGACGCAAATACATTCCTGTCAGCTGTTTCATCCTATAAAATTCACGAGTCGTTTGCTCCCGACAAAAGTGTTGCCCACGATATTGCCGTAATTAAGGTAACTTGTGTAAAATAAATAAAAATTTATTAAATAAAAGCAAAAAATATGTTAAACCAACAGCTAAAAACCAAAATTAAAGCGAATAGTGTTGAGGTTATGGTAATTAATTTACCTACAGCCACTTATCCAGTAGGTTCATCATGTTTGATATCAGGATGGGGTAAAGCCTCTTCGGTAAATCAACAAAAATTTAAAGTTACTAATAAATAACATTAACATATAATTATAATATTTATTCCGTTTCAGAAAGGCTCGGCGTCTCGAATCCTGCGCGCGGCTCTCATTCCGGTCAACAATGCATCACAATGCAACCTTCCACAATATTTAAATGGTAGCGTTAAACTTGGGACGTTGTGTGCTGGATCATTTGCAGGTGGCATCAACGTGTGTCAAGGGGACTCGGGTGGCCCGCTTAATTGTAACAATACATTGTATGGTATAACATCACATGGAATTGGATGTGCCTTACCACTGTATCCAGCAGTATTTACTGATGTGTTCTATTACCGTGATTGGATTTTAGAAAATAAATCTCGTGTACATTTTTTAAGTTTGAAAATGGTGTTTTGTGCCATTTGTATTACTCTAATTAACACAATACTAAATACAATTAGGTAAACTAAAAGCTTTGGTTTTTGACAGAAAAATGTGAAATGTAATTTTATGAAATATTATTTATTAAATATTGGTACTTACCAAATTGATATAGAATTGTATAGATATTCCTTCCCTGTTCTCTCTATTTCTGATTTATAAAGCCTGTGGCTAATTTAGTTCTACGTAATACAAATAAGCCGATCTCTTGGGATTGCAATAATAAAAGATGTTCCGTCAGTATCATTTGCTTGTTTATACTGCAGGGTGATTGATTTAAGTTAACTCACAGTTTGCCTCAGACAGCAGAATAGATACAAAGATTGATCGTGTATATGAAACGTTTGGTTAGTGGAGATAGAGACGCAGAATTTAAGATACTTTCTTCTTCAATGGATAATTTAGCTCAGGGCTATCGGATAATGGACCAAATTTTTAAATTACAATGTAGATATTGTGAAGTAGCAAATCGAAATGCGGCAGGTACAATGAAAATGGGGGCTTACCAGCAACTGTAATAACAAGATGATCAGCGTAGCTTTGAGCAAAAAAGCCTGCCTGCTGAAGTTTAGCAAGTAGATCGTCAATCACCAAAAGCCATAACAGGAGTGACAGCACACCTTCCTGAGAACAACCTGAGGATTTACACGTCAACCTTTCTAAAACTGATTTGGTTGTATTTACCAGGCATCGAGATATTGGTGGTCTACCAGTGCCTTTTTTTCGGGAGGCCGATTAAGAGATCCGAATACGTTAAGCATTTAGGTGTCTTCTTGGATAGTAACCTCGCCTGGAAATTTCACCTGGAGTATAAACTTCAAAAATCCACTGCCATCTTTTCGCCGAGTTGGCGAGCCTTTGGGAAAACCTGTAGTTTACCTCTCAAAATTTCGTCTTTCATCTATAAACCGCTGGTTTTACGGATGTTATCTTATGCTTCCTTGGTATGGTAGCCAGTGGTTATACTAAAGGCTTTAATTATTAAATTTAATGGTCTACAAACTATTTTTTGCCATGGAATCAATTCTATTTTTTCACAGCTGCATTATTTCGTTCTTAGCACAGCGTGTTCTGCTGCGTTTCGGCTAAGGAGCATAGGGATGTGGGACCTTCTTGGATCAGTCGTGGACCATAGAACAATTTTAAATGATTACGCATCATTAGTACCAGAAATTGGTATGGTTAATGATAGACTGTTGTCTGAATCAATTTCACTAAATTACATTCGGTGGTGCGCCCTTCGAGAGATCAGTGGAGATCCCTGGATTTTTTTGAGAACTTGTGTGTCAATAGTCTTCTTTCCTGATGGCTCTCGCTCCAATAATCTGTCCTACATTTGATCTGAATTTATCAGGCTGCCTGGGTAGGTACTACACAGTTTTTTAAGCGGAAGCTATTGTTCTTACGCTCTGTGTAATTGAGACATTGAATCCTGCCGTTACAAATAAAAATTTTGTTTTCTGTGCTAGCTTATCTGTGCTAAATTTATTGGATAATCCCTTGACTGTGTCAAAATTTGTTAAGGACTGTACATACTTTATACATCTTCTCTGTTCAAGTAATAGAGTGAGGATTATGTGGGTTCCTGCTCATTGTGACATTGAGGGCAATGATATAGCTGATTCTCTAGTAAAACCTGGGATGGGTTTAAATTTGTTGGACTCTAACCAGTTGCTTCCTTACCATTTAACATATGTGAAGAATGCGGTCAAAAACTGCGCTTAAATTGAAACAAAACAACAGTGGCTTGCTACTTATAGCTGCCGCATTACGAAACTTTTTATTAGTGAACCTAACTTGAGGCTCACTAGGTTTGCTCTATCTCTCGGCAGGAACAAATTGAGAGCCTTGGTCGCGACTCATACTGATCATGTCCATTTTAAAGTATACCTTCAGTGATGCTGTATGCGAGGATTGTCTTGAAGATGATGGCTGAATTCACTTCGTGTGCAGCTGTCCTGCTTTCGATGGAGTTAGGTTGCAAATATTTGACTCTAGATATGTTGTTGAAGATCAGCTGTCTACTTATGACTTGACCTAAACTACTTCAGTTTATTAAGGCTGCAGCACGTGTTAAGGATATAATCACTCGTTTGCACCATGGGCCCTTTGTACCATTGAGTGCGGAACCTCGGTTGGTTCCAACCAATTTTAATAAATAATAAAACTAAAGCCAAATAAGTTGGAACCTATTATGAAGAAATTCGACATGCACGATGGAAATGGGATTATAAAATACTTCTGGGGTAATGTTTTGAAATATGGTCAATTTGGATAGATCTTGGCTAATTATTTACGATGGCCAATTATTGTTTGATGGAAATGGGATTATAACATGATTTTTCTACCACTACTAGCTTCACGTGGCAATACAGATTACATTACTTCGGCGCAAAGACCTAAACCTAACTTAAACCCCAATCGAAACCATTACTCAACGCCAACGCAAGCGAACGCAACCAAAGCAGTTCGACCAGTAGCTCGAACCAAATTTCAACTTTCTGCTCAACTTCACACTCAACGGCCAACTCAATACCGAAATCAACTCGAGTCGAAAGTTACAATAATGTTTCAACTCAACTCAAACCCATTCAATATAACATCCCACTTAACTCTCAACTCGATTCCAAATTAATATTTAAACGGAGCTTTTCAAGATTGGCGAAAACAAATTCTAAATCAGACAAGCCGTTCTCGAGGTAACATGGGTACACACAGTTATCAGGCATCCAGACGTCCAGACATCCAGACAGATGGACGGAATTTTTTTTTTTGCTTTTTCAGACACAGGACAGAGTGTCTGTATGCCGAGAACGGCTTATCAAATTTAGATTTTCTTCGTCAATCTGTTTCTACGGTCATGGTGAAGAATTGCAAACTTTTGGAACCTATACGTCAATGGTCCAAAAAATCGGTCAATGGTCCCGGATTGGGTACCTACCACCAAAGGAATTGACCCAAAACCGTGTGGAAATATTAAAACGTTGACCAATTATTTATATACGCTGGTTTGAGGATTGAGTTGGGTTCCATTTTTGGAGTTGAGGTGATGTTGGGTTAGGGTTTTGTGAGCAGTTCAGCTGGGGATTTATTTGTTTGTTGAAGTGACTAGTTGCATTAGAGTTAATATAAGTTGAGTTTATGTACGCATGCAGTTTTTAAGACCTGGTTGATTTGGGAGTTGATTTGGTTGTGAGTTTGTGGTTAATTTAAGAGCTGGGTTGTAGGTACAGTTAAGGTTGAGTTGGGCCTTATTAACACCTTTTTATCTATTAAACGGCAGACCTTTCCATCACTAACCACAACTTGACAATTCTTTAGGCATGAGCCCTCGAGAAACCAAATCTGCAGGATTTTCTAACGAAGGAACTTGTTTCCAATCATCTGGGGAACTTAAATCTTTTATTTTAAAAATCTTGTTGCTACGAAATTTTCAAATCGCCCTCGACTCGACCTTATTCTATGCCACGTAATCTCGAAATCTGTATATAAGAAAATTGAGTTGAATTTAATTTTCATAGCGCATACAATTTTATAAAACACTTGGGCCAGTAGAAGAGAAGCGCATAACTCTAAACGTGGTATGGTTTCAGTTCTAAGAGGAGCAACTATGCTTTTCGAGCAAACGAAATTAACGACAGATCAATACTACGTATATATACTACCATCCGTAACCTTTTTCGGATGCGTCTCCGAATCCGTGAAGCTCGATCGACATTACCAGTGGCACAACAACACATCTCGGAATAGATATTTCATCAATTGAAGTCAATTGACGTTTAAACTCGTGCCAATGATTTGAAAATTATTGATGAGCAGAAACTAAGTCAACATCCAAACCGTGTAACAAAACACAAGAAAGCTCATAATACAAATTCCATCAAACAATTAAAAAGCTTACAATAGATGGCAGTACAACGCAATGAACCAAAAATTACCAAACTCATCCAAAAAAATTGAAAAAGCTCATAAAACATCGAATTTTCTGTCATAAAAAAAAGTATAGTAAATCTGTAAATGTGAAAAAGATAGTCAAATCGAAATCGATATATGTACATATATTTGTCCCATTTTGCCGCATATATTTTAATATGATTCGGCAGCGGCGCAGGTGAAAGGCAAAATGAAATGTGCTATGATTTTTGTATGAAACAAAAAGTTTTTAATTTTTCAGTCGCTTTCCGGACGTTATTAAATACACATCGTGTGTGTCGGTTAAAAATATTATTGTTGTTATTATTATTAAACAAAATAATATTGTTGCATAGTTTTGTTATTTATATTTTTATTATTAATTTTTTTTTTTTTGTTAATTGATACAATTTCCCCTTTGTTTTCTTTTTTGTTGATAATTTCATTGTGAGTGCGCGATTATTTTGTTCATTATAACAACAAATCAAAAAAAAAAAAAAAATTGTTAAATTCAGTTTTTGTGTTTAATTATTGTACAAAAATAAAATTGAAAATGGTGATAATTTCTCGTGATTATATAATAAATCTAGTAAAATAAGAATAAATACAACAAATAGAATTCAATTACATTTTATCATTGTCGTAATATAAATTACATTGAAAGAAAACAAAAAAAAAAAAAATTCTAGTGTATTATTTAATCTATATCCACCAGGTGGGGGGCCCGAGTGAATCGAGGGTTATTTTATTTTAATTTTTGGTGTTGAGAACAACTCGATAGAAAAGTGTGAATTTTTACAAAAAATTTATTTAAAATAAGTTTTAAGTGTTTCTAAGGTTAATACTATGGAGAAGTCGTCTGGCAATAGCGACTCTCATGATTTTACTACGCTTGGGTGTGGCACTGATTTGGTAATACCCGCAATCACGCTAAATATCAATACAACAACTGGTGGCAATTTTAGCATTGTCGTCGAAAATACCAACACTGTTGAGGCCCTCAAAAAAATCATTGCGAAAAAACTTAAAGTTTCCAAAGATCGAATATGCCTGTTACATCGCGAAAAGTAAGTATTTACACTATATTATATAGGTACATTAAAATTATAAGCGCGTGCAATGAGCTTAAATGTATTTCTAGGAAAAAAAAAAAAAAAGTTAAATTCAAAAATGGCTTTATAACAGTGTGGTGCCCAATAAAAAAAACACCAAAAAAATAATTTCAGTCGGCCATTTTCTTATTTCAGTTTTATTCGAAGACAGCTGATTTATGGTTTTTTTGTTTCTTGCTTTTTATTTATACAACATGTACAATGTGACGAGTGATGTGGCTGCTTGCTAGTGTGGGGACTTTTTTTTTTTGTTGCTTTTCAGTTTCAAAGCGCGTTGGTGGAGTTGATTTTTTTTTGTTGTCATTTTTGTTCGTTATCTAACTCCATTTCCAAGACAAAAACTAATTTTTTTGTTGTTTGATAATAAATTCTATTTTTATTTTAAGACTGTAGCTTGTAAGACAACGCGAACGAACATGGGTTTTATCTTAACTTCAAAAACGTTGTAATTGTAGCATCATAAATATTCTGCCTTTACGTTTTGCTCTATGGACATGCGTAAAATGTGAGAAAGGCATCTTATTGTAAAAATGCTGCTACGTTTTATTAATCAAAGAAAATTAACACAGTAGTTATAATACAGCTACCAAACTTATTTTAAGATACACGTTGCGCTTTTTTCTTGGTGTGTAATTGCTATGGAGCCTATTCACATTACTTTAAAAATGACGCGACCCAAAACTATTTTAAACTTTAGGCCCTTCAAAATGAACCAGAAAATCAATTGAAGAAGATCGCGCATAACCCATAGTTTTCATTGTGCCATAAATCCGCTATCCATTGTGCCATGAAATATGACTCTCCTCTCAGTTCAGTGATTTTTTAAGCCGCTTATATTGCTCAAAACGAAAGAAACAAATTGATCATTTTTAATGGATATGATTCGCTTAAAAATTTCATTTAACAATGTAAAAATTCACTGAACAATCTGTACCCAAAGAATAGAGAATACAAAGCACGGTTGCCAGCAAAGCGGTGTCATCTGAACAGATTATCAAACGTTTGGTTGAAAACACACAAATTCCACAGATATTGTAAAGGTTAAGCCACATAATATCCACCTGGAAGATTGATCTGGAAATGTCTAACTCTCTGAGATCCTTTATCTTCTGGACTTCCCAGAAATAGTCGATTATGTTTGATTTAAATCAGATTTACAGTATGCTTCACAAAAAGTATCTCAATTTATTCTTGCTGTTTAAACCTCAACACAATGTAGTAAACAATAATATTATAATGAGTTCTTGGTGTTCTTAGTTAGTTTTTTTGTGTTATGGTTTTCCAGTTGCAAGAAAGAAAAACCGAGTGAAAAACAAGCGAAACTATGACGGACACACACAGCATTCACAATGCAAAAACTTTTTACTTTTGACTTACAGGTTTGTATGAATTTCCAACATAACGAGCAAAAATTTTTATTCGTCAAGTTGGAAATTCATACAAACCTGTAAATAAAAAGTAAAAAGAAAAACTTTTTACTTTTGCCTTCCAGGTTTGTATGATTTTCCAATTTGACGAATAAAAATGTTTGCTCGTTATGTTGGAAATTCATACAAACCTGTAAATCAAAAGTAAAAAGTTTTTGCATTGTGAATGCTGTGTATGACGGAATCACTTGTGTTTTTTGTGTTATGGTTTTCCAGTTGCAAGAAAGAAAAACCGAGTGAAAAACAAGCGAAACCATGACGGACACACACAGCATTCACAATGCAAAAACTTTTTACTTTTGACTTACAGGTTTGTATGAATTTCCAACATAACGAGCAAAAATTTTTATTCGTCAAGTTGGAAATTCATACAAACCTGTAAATAAAAAGTAAAAAGAAAAACTTTTTACTTTTGCCTTCCAGGTTTGTATGATTTTCCAATTTGACGAATAAAAATGTTTGCTCGTTATGTTGGAAATTCATACAAACCTGTAAATCAAAAGTAAAAAGTTTTTGCATTGTGAATGCTGTGTATGACGGAATCACTTGTGTTTTTTGTGTTATGGTTTTCCAGTTGCAAGAAAGAAAAACCGAGTGAAAAACAAGCGAAACCATGACGGACACACACAGCATTCACAATGCAAAAACTTTTTACTTTTGACTTACAGGTTTGTATGAATTTCCAACATAACGAGCAAAAATTTTTATTCGTCAAGTTGGAAATTCATACAAACCTGTAAATAAAAAGTAAAAAGAAAAACTTTTTACTTTTGCCTTCCAGGTTTGTATGATTTTCCAATTTGACGAATAAAAATGTTTGCTCGTTATGTTGGAAATTCATACAAACCTGTAAATCAAAAGTAAAAAGTTTTTGCATTGTGAATGCTGTGTATGACGGAATCACTTGAGTTTTTTGTGTTATGGTTTTCCAGTTGCAAGAAAGAAAAACCGAGTGAAAAACAAGCGAAACCATGACGGACACACACAGCATTCACAATGCAAAAACTTTTTACTTTTGACTTACAGGTTTGTATGAATTTCCAACATAACGAGCAAAAATTTTTATTCGTCAAGTTGGAAATTCATACAAACCTGTAAATAAAAAGTAAAAAGAAAAACTTTTTACTTTTGCCTTCCAGGTTTGTATGATTTTCCAATTTGACGAATAAAAATGTTTGCTCGTTATGTTGGAAATTCATACAAACCTGTAAATCAAAAGTAAAAAGTTTTTGCATTGTGAATGCTGTGTATGACGGAATCACTTGTGTTTTTTGTGTTATGGTTTTCCAGTTGCAAGAAAGAAAAACCGAGTGAAAAACAAGCGAAACCATGACGGACACACACAGCATTCACAATGCAAAAACTTTTTACTTTTGACTTACAGGTTTGTATGAATTTCCAACATACCGAGCAAAAATTTTTATTCGTCAAGTTGGAAATTCATACAAACCTGTAAATAAAAAGTAAAAAGAAAAACTTTTTACTTTTGCCTTCCAGGTTTGTATGATTTTCCAATTTGACGAATAAAAATGTTTGCTCGTTATGTTGGAAATTCATACAAACCTGTAAATCAGAAGTAAAAAGTTTTTGCATTGTGAATGCTGTGTATGACGGAATCACTTGTGTTTTTTGTGTTATGGTTTTCCAGTTGCAAGAAAGAAAAACCGAGTGAAAAACAAGCGAAACCATGACGGACACACACAGCATTCACAATGCAAAAACTTTTTACTTTTGACTTACAGGTTTGTATGAATTTCCAACATAACGAGCAAAAATTTTTATTCGTCAAGTTGGAAATTCATACAAACCTGTAAATAAAAAGTAAAAAGAAAAACTTTTTACTTTTGCCTTCCAGGTTTGTATGATTTTCCAATTTGACGAATAAAAATGTTTGCTCGTTATGTTGGAAATTCATACAAACCTGTAAATCAAAAGTAAAAAGTTTTTGCATTGTGAATGCTGTGTATGACGGAATCACTTGTGTTTTTTGTGTTATGATTTTCCAGTTGCAAGAAAGAAAAACCGAGTGAAAAACAAGCGAAACTATGACGGACACACACAGCATTCACAATGCAAAAACTTTTTACTTTTGACTTACAGGTTTGTATGAATTTCCAACATAACGAGCAAAAATTTTTATTCGTCAAGTTGGAAATTCATACAAACCTGTAAATAAAAAGTAAAAAGAAAAACTTTTTACTTTTGCCTTCCAGGTTTGTATGATTTTCCAATTTGACGAATAAAAATGTTTGCTCGTTATGTTGGAAATTCATACAAACCTGTAAATCAGAAGTAAAAAGTTTTTGCATTGTGAATGCTGTGTATGACGGAATCACTTGTGTTTTTTGCAGGGTTGCAAAAAAAACCGTTTTTTATTATTTTAAACAAAAAACGTGTTTTTTTGGTTTAAAACGTGTTTTATTTGTTTTAAACATGTTTAGACCAAAAAAAATAAAAACATGTTTAAAACTAGTTTAAAACACGTTTAAAACATGATTAAAACATATTTAAAATTTTAATTATTGTTTCAAGCGTTATTGTTAAACAATATACCTACACAAATCCAGTTTATTCGGAACTATTCTTGAAATTGTGAAGGTTACTGGCCTTTTACGAATTTCGAGGAAGCCCAAATCTGTATATTTGTATTTTATTCTTAATGTTTTATAGTATTTTTACCATAAACGAAATAAGATAGCCAAAGGCAAAACCAACATTACAAAAGCCGCGCAGTTCCAATCGATTATAGGATTTAATGAAAAACACTTATATTAGTATTAGTGATACGTCGCCTTGTACATTGTACATACATGATATAAATTAAATATTCGTATTTCATATATGAATTATATTTATCAAAACCTGCCCTAAAACTTTCTCTTTCTGAATTAACTCGTTTAGTTAGAATATGTTCCTCATCAGTATCGGATGGGCTTGTATTTTCAGCCATTTTTAAAAATAAACACATCCACTTCAGGTTCAGATAAAATAAAAATCACTACTATCAGTTGTGAAATGATTTTAACGGTAATTAAGAAAGGAGAAAACGTTAATACAATAAAATTGCATCATAGTCTATTCGAAATAGACATTCCGAGTAAAAATTTAAGAAGTCAGGAGTTCCTTCATCTGTATATACGCAGAACAAACTATGGTGACAATTAATGAACCAGTAAACATGATGTCCAAGAGTTTTAATAAAATTGACCATCTCTCCGACTTTTACTTAAGCAAAGATAGCTTTAAACGTAGGTTGAAGCAACATTTTGTTCCGACTTGAAAGTATTTTCAATTTCAATTTTAATTCTTTAAAACAAATAAAATGTTTTATTTGTTTTTTTGATATTGACAAATATACATTTGCCTTAGAATCCACTATTGACAAATATACATACTGATGCAGCTTCATCTGCTTGTATCGATCGTTTATTTTCTGCTTATGAGCTAATACATAGGAAATGAGAAGGCCGCTTAATTAATGACAATTTTTAAATTACTAAACCAGAAGAAAAAACCGATACCGTAAACTCCCGATTTTAATACCCGGGCATATTAAATACCAAACTGGAGCAGTAAAAACTATTTAAAACAAATAAAACAATAAGACTACTTATTGTTTTATTTGTTTTAAATAGTTTTTACTGCTCCAGTTTGGTATTTAATATGCCCGGGTATTATAGTGGCTATTGCCTAATTATATACCGGTATATTGTTATTATTTCCAAAATTAAAATCAATTTTAGTAATATGTACCTGAATTAAAGTTTATTTCACTAAAAAAAAACACGTTTTTTTTCCTAAAATAAAACATGTTTTAAACATTTGTTTAAAACAAAAAGTTTAAAACAAACAGGTTTGTTTAAAACATGTTTAAAACATTCGTTTTAAACGTTTTGTTTAAAACATTGCAACCCTGTTAGTTACCCATATCAAAAGACACCAAAAAATCTGTACCATTCGTGAAGAACTGGATTTAGTGGTATAGAGATAAGGTCTTGAAATTGTTCGAGAAAAATCCAACAATAAACCATCGACAAGCAAAACAAAAACGCGAACAATGTTGAAGTGTCAATTAACACAATTGAATCAAGGCTTAGAGAATTCGACATTAAAAATAGGATCACACAGTATAAACATTTGTTGACGTGGTGAAATTATGACTAAATTTGTTTGTTGAAGTCCGCTGAGAAACTATTTGGATGTGGAAATAAAGATTGGACCTTACAAGAGGATAAGAAGCCTAAACAACAAAGTCGCCTTTGCACCCAGTGGAAAGAGCAAAATGACAATCAAACTATTGATTGGCCATCACAGAATCCAGATGCTAATCCGATCGAAAATGTTTTTAGGGTCCACCACCACACACAAGCAGATTGTTCGCGTTCTCAAAAACTTTAGAAAGACTTGAAAAGTTGAGATGTCAGTCAACATAAGCCGCATTTCTTGACGCATAGTGATCCGGATCAGATCAAAGTTTACATTGAAAATAACAAGAATTAGAATTAGTGTTGTAGGGCCATGTGGGCGTTTAGCCACCTCGCACTGCAACCTAAAAGATATTTTGTGCTCCAATCCCTGTTTAAATATCCGTCCAGTTAATATTCAGGCTCTTAATGAACCTGATAATACTGCCGGCCGGTACGAATACATACTATCTGTGCTCATTGTTCTCCCTCCTAGATGTTTACTATATCATTTACTTCTGCTAGAAAAGAGGTAGTATTGGGACCCAAGGACTTCGAGAGGGCAGCCCCACTCCCGTATATTCCTACCCGTGCCTCGTCTACCGCTTGATTTTACTCTTGCGAGTTGCTGGGGATAGAAAGTCACTTGTAGGTCACCCAGCTTTACTATAGGAAGGCTAAATAAAACAGGAGGGTGCCTGGTATCCAGAGTCCGCATATTTGGACTGATTATCCTATCAGCCATTCATCCTTTGGCATATGCTGTTCCACCTTACATTAGGGTTTTTTGTCAAGGTTTTCTCCTTTAGCGCCGTACTTTAGCCTGTCCCAAAAGGCCACATTCTGCCTAATGGTTCTAGTTACCAGTGGTTGCCGCGAGGAGGCAGTACGTACACTTCCGAATTGTGATCAGGTTACCCCTTGCACAATTGTACCCATCACGCAGCTGCCTAATACATGACCAGAACAGCTTACGTGATGTGTACCCTACTGGAAGGTTACGGAGCTGGTAGATTAATCTACCAACTTTGGTCGCCTCCCCTCCAATAGACGCCAAAAAATCCGGATCACTATGCATCAAGAAATTCGGCTATTGATAACAATTTCGACTGGACTACTAAGATAAAAGTTATTTTTTGAAACAATTTCCCTGTAAACAAATAAAAAAAATTTGGATCAGAAATTTTCGTAAAATTTGATCGGCGTTTCCTCTCCTTCTAGCTTCTTGAGTCCGTCTTTAGCGAGTCGACGAATGTTTCTGCCTGACCATTCGACTGTGGTTAAAACGGCGCCATTCTGATGTGTTCGATACAATTTTCACTGCAGAACGACCCAAACCCTTCTGACACAAATTGAGGACTATTGTCGTAAACGATAATGTCGCAGAGCCCCTGACGGGGAAAAATGTCTTTCAAGCGGTCAGTCGTCTTTTCTGTCGTTGTTAATTGCATTTTGAAAACCTCCGGCCATTTGCTAAACGCATCAATGACCGCCAGGTACCAAGAACCATTTATAGGTCACTTCACTTGTGTTTTCGCATTAGTCGTGCAACTTCCACCGAGCTTTACCAGATTTTCGACGTCTTCATCGATCGATGGGCAGTACAACTTGCTTCGTGCTAACAGCTTCATGTGGGCGATTCCTGTCGCCATAAAATACGCAGCCTTGGAAGGTTATTAGTTCTCCTCATCGTGCGAAGAATTTTGCAATCTCTGCCTCTGGCTCCCTTACCTGCTTTGGTGATTGCGGCCAGCCGTTTTCGATGAGAATGGATACATTTCTCAATGTTTCGCATTGGTTGTTTTCGAACTGCATGGTCTCAAATGTTACTGGCAGCTCTTTTGCTCTATCGGCGGTGTACTCTTCTATTTTTCCAATGACGACTTCTTCATCTGGTTTCTCGTGACCTGCAATTAATGGTGAAATGAAATTTGCATACGCAAAGCTTTTCGTGTCTACGTATTTGATGGTGAAATTATAGGTGAGCAAAATGAGTGCGAATCGCTGTAATCGGCTAGGCGGGTACACCGGAATGCTCTTTTTAAATCCAAAAATCACTGACAGTCGTGTTTATGATCGGTTTTAATAAATTTTTAGAGCGAACATTAACGGCAAAGCCTCTCACTGGGCCTGTGGGTAGTTTCGGTCTGCGTAAAGGACAATGCGGCGTGCATGATGGGCCGCTTGGGTCTGTTGGGTAGTTCGTGCATCAATACTGCGCCATGTCATTTTTTCTTCGGGTCGTAGTGGGCTAACGCCAAGTTCGACGCAAGTACCTTCTTAAGCTTCTCAAAACCTTCTTGTTGGGCCGGTTGCCACTCAAACGTTGTTGCACAACAGTTCGTTCAATGGCACACGCAAGTCTTTCAGCTGTTTTACGAATTTTCGATACCTTGTAACGGCTCCTAGGAATGCTTGCAGTTGTTGATCGTATTTCAGTGCAGAAATTAGCCTACCTCAGCATCTCGATTTTCTGGGGATTTGGGGAAAGGTTGACGAAGCAATTCCCATTATCACAAATATTAAGATACCTTATGAAAAAACTCAAATTTTAAAGACATTTATAAATTTTAACTTGGGCCGCACTTTGATAATTGCGTTTCTGGATTTCTTTTTTCTGGATTTTTTGTTTCTGTTTTTTTTTTCTAGTTAATTTAGCCAATCCTTGTGAGCCCTCAAACTCGCCTAGTTCTCGTAATGACTTCACGTTTCACGTGCCGAAATTGGTGGGATTCTAAACCTATCTTGGTCGTTTAGTGGGATTTTTCGGTTCAAGTGAATGCTATACTAATAATAGGGCTGTCTCAAAATCAAAGCCTTGTTAAAAGGTTGTAGTGCGTCTTATTATTGGGTGTGGACTAATTAAGGATTTTCAACAGGGTGTTTCAGGTTGAATTAAAAACTTTTGGTCCAATGGATGGGGCCAATATTCCAGGAATGCTTCTGTTGGAATAAGTTTAAAAACAATAACCGTATCAAAAACGATTGTGTTTAGGGTATTTGTTATGACCTATGACCTCGAAAGTTTTTAGTCCTAAAACGGTTAACTGGGTCAGGCTGATCCCAACATTTGTCCATAAATTTATGCATAAAAACAGTACAAATTGCGTTATTTCTAGATACTTAAGGAAAGCTGTGTAAATTTAAGCCGCAAGCCTTCTAAAATAAAATTCTATAACCGGAAGGCCTTTGAGTGCTACAGCAGACACTGATTGGTAAAATTGAGGTAAAATTTATAGCAGAGACAATCGTCCGTTTTGCCGGGATGCAATCGCGCGTGTTTATGGAAAGCATATTTATGGTATAATCCTTGATATCAATGAGCAGCTGTCATGTCGCCAATTTATTTCACGGAAACGCGAAAAATGTGATATTCAAATATTTTGGCTATGTGGCGAATAATGCCTGCAATAATGTCCTTCTAAAATTTTCTGGAAATTTTCAGTTGACAGCTTTTCTTCTTCCGCTGGCGGTACATCCCTTGAAGGAATTTGGCCATCTCAATGATGTTCCTCCAAATAGTTCGATCCGCCGCAATAGAACGTCAGACACGGTGACCGAGTTTGTTCAGGTCCTTTTCAACGTCGTCCATCCATCGGGCAGGTGATCTCCCACGAGATCTTACTTTCATTGGTGCCGACTCCAAGGCATGTTTAGTGGTCCGATTTTGTGAACGAACCACGTGCCCGAGTCATCCTATCCTTGGCCATTTTATGAATCCGATGATGGCAACTTTATCGAGATCATTTCTGATCGCATTCTGTTCGTGTCTTCCTCTTTAATGGAATCTTACGTTTAGTTATAGCAATTTTTTGGATGTTTTGTGCTGTCAGTGTCCAAGACTCGCTTTGTAGATGTCGAGTTTAATATTGGGGTAAAATGTTCGGTAGCTCGCTGCGATCATCGATGAAATGTCCAAATAAACGTAGTTTTGCTTTGTGATCAGTCTCCAAGCGTCTACCTTCTCGCGGTGACCATGTATTTAGTCTTCACTTCATTGGTCTGAAGGCCAATTTGTTGGGCTTTTAATTCCAATGAAATGAGGACCTTTTTCAGAGAGATGATGTTGTCAGCTCTGCTTATTATGGATTCTGTTTCTGTAGCTCGTTGAATCGGATACTACAAGTTGAGTCTGTTGTTTTTTTTAATGTTTTAACCCTTTCAAAATAAGTAAGCCAAATGGGGAAAATTCAACATTCCAAGTTGCAACATTCAGAAATTCACGAATTTGGTGCAACGGAACTAACCACTACTTATGTCTTGCTGGAATGTTTAGTGTTTGGCCCGGTATTGTTTAGGTGGCCACAGTATTAATGCTCCTTTTAAGAGGTTCTGAAATGAAATCGGTATTTCACTACAATACTGATGAAATATTGTTTCAAGAATCATAGTGACCTCACCATAATTAAGCACAAACAAACGGAACTTATCATAATCGACTTCCTATATTTGTCTTTAACAATTTAACTAAATTGTTGCCAGTGAAGAAAATGTAGAAATGGAATATTTTAACGTTAACTTGAATCAACATTAAAAGCTTACGTCATATCTCGTATAACAACAAAATCTGCGTTTATAAAAGCGTAAACAAGCTAAGTAAATTAAAAAAAAAAAAAAAAAAAAAATCGGAATAAACTTTGAATCGCAATTCACAAATGATGTTATTCCGAATTAGCGCACACTATGAGTCTAAACAATCAACATTCCAAACAATAGAAGCGTGATTAGCGCGAATGAACACGTGGAATAGAATAGATAAGCCATAATATTGTGTGACTAAAAAGAGCCCAATATTATCTTCTTCACCCATTCCTCTTATGTACAAAATACATATTTATATGATGTATTCAAAATGGTCGGTTATATACTGTACTGTATACATATGTTCGCTCTATTGTTGATAAAAATCCATTTTTTTTTTTAATTGAAAATGTTATCCATTTTTTGTTGTTGTTATTTTTGCGTGACTTGTTGGTAACATTGCCAGGAAAGGCAAAAAAAATACTAAACAAAAAAATAACCTTATGATTATCAATACATTTTGTTGGAAAATGTAATAAAAATCGATTATAAAATTGTAAAACCAGATAAAGAAAACATGCCGCAATATCGCATATATACCTCGTGCATTATGTAGGTAGAGACTTATAGAGGTAAACATTTTCTTGTGATGGGTCTCTAGCTCTACTCTTCACAACAACTGTATTACACAAAAAAACTTAGTTATGTATGTACATATAGGTATAACCGAATAAAATGCTCAATTTCTATTGATGAGGATTCACAAATGCGCATAACATACAATTATGTTTAGTACAGTAAAACTTCTGTAAAACGACCACCTTGCGTACCAGAGGAAAAATGGTCGTTTTGAGAGGTGGACGTATTAGGGAAAAATACAAAAAATTCAAAAATATAACAAATATGTATGTATGTATTTATTTTATTTCACAGCATACGATACATTTATTACAAAAATAAATTATGTATAAAGAAATTATACATAATTTCAGGAACAAATTTCAATTCATACTTAGGTAGTTAAATTTAATTAAATTAAAAACTAGTTTTGTATTATTTTGGCGTAAAATGATTAATTAAACGTTGTTTGTTTCGATGATCTGCACTATTGGTTGAAGCTCCTCATCATTGGATTCCTCGTTTTCCCCGTCTTTAGAAAAATTAGGCACGTTTCAATTCAACAACTCGATTTCCCATTCGTCATTGTCCCAAGGCGGAGATACATCATCCGAGTCAATATTGGTATCGAAGTTGAGTTCTAAATTGACAAGGTTTGCTAAAGATTTTATGTCACTTTGAATATCCACATTTTCAGAAATATTTATGGCAGTGTTAGAACTTGGCAGTATCAATCCACATTTCGAAAAAACACTTTTCAATGCTTATCGGAGAGACATTATTCCACGCTTCCTTTACATATTCAAGGACATCAGCCAAAGTAATTTGTTTTATTAATTCGTCAACATTGTCGACAGTATCCATCATCGCGATTAAAGTGGTCAGCATTCTGCGCCGATAATGTACATAGTTTAAAATTTTGGATGATGCCTTGATCAAGTGCTTGACTCACATTCGTAGTATTTGACAGGCAGAAATAATAATTTGATAGCTTTGAGCTGTAAGTCGGTTGAATGGCTGCCTGCATTTTCCAGGACTAATATAATTCTGCTGTTAGCAAAAAAAAAAAAAAATTTTTTTTGAAGATTGGTCGTTTCGAAGAGTGTGATTATTTCTCGATGTACTATTAAATCATGGTCGCGGTTGGGTTTGGGAGGTGGTTTTTTTAGAGAGAAGGTTTTACTTTAAATAAAAACGGTTTCATGATCAAATGTATCGTACAGAAGGGGGGTCTTCTCCTAGAGGTGGTCGTTTATAGAAGTTTTACTGTATTTAATATACGCATAGACAGATAAATGGTTGCTGAATGCTTTGTGATTAAAAAAGAAATGTTTGTATATAAGTATGTAGATATTGTCGTTGTTTTGTATTTTAGTGTCGGGGCAAACACATGTGTGTTGTTGGTTTGTTTGTCAGATAACCTTGGGTCAGGCTCAGGCATATATAATTCATTTTACATGATTTTTCTATTTATCACATAATGGTGGACAAATTATACATCTCGTATATTTCGTATACAGAAGCATGGCAAAACATCATTTAAAAAAGATCAATTTGTTAGTGTAGAAGGGTAACATATTTGAAGAATGTTTAAATTTTTGGGATCTAATTTTAGTTTCTAATACTCAAGATTTTTTTTTTTATGTTTTCATCTACTTATTCAATCTTTTTCTGGGGCTCAAGGCACTCCCAACTCTTTCACATTTCATTTTACTGCCCTACTTTACGCCGTAGTAGCCAAATCGTATGACTAATAGACCCGTTTTTGTTTAAACCACATAGACCTAAGAACTTTTTTAAGAGATTCATTGCACCAAATGGTGTTCTTTTGATTGGCACCATATCGCCTACTCTAGACAGCCGTGCTATTTTCTTCTCTTGTTGTTTTCTCTTATTTTCTTCCAGCTTGCCGCTTCTCTTAAATTCTGTGGATCTTCATTATGGCTTAGCACTGCTTTCTGCTCAATTATTTTGTTTAGCTTGCTGTCTTCCGAACAGCGCATTTTAATCCTAACCAATACGTTGGTAAGTATTCTTAAGAAATCTCTCCAACTTGTCTGTAAATTTGTACCACTCTTCTGGTTTTATTATTGCCATTTTACTTAGAGCAGTAATTTGACCATTTCCCCGTTCCCGTTGGCGTTCCCGGAATGGTAATTGTGGAAAACTCTATGCCTCGGGATTGGCAATGGTCTTGAAATTCTGAAGTAGTGAATGCGTTCCCTTTATCACTTATTATTTGCAACGAGTTGCCAAACACTGTCTTTTGGGTATCAAGCTTCCTTATTACCTCTTTTGATATTTTAGACTTGCATGGATACAGCCACAGAAATTTAGAAAATGCATCTATTACACAAAGTATGTAAGTATTTGTACTGCTTTCGGAATTGCGTTCAAAAGACCATTCTGTTTCCCTTTCTTTCGGTCAGCTAGTAGGCACGGAATACAATGTTTCATAGCTATTTTTAATTTATCTGACAACTTGGGAATATTGCCTTTCGATCAGTTATTAAGAATTTATAACAGCAAAATGACCCTGCTCATGGTAAATCCTTATTACATATGATTGCATCGCCGCTGGTACCACTAACACCAAAGCACATTTAACTGATTTAAAAAGAACGCCAACAAAGCCAAGTTGCTTGAAAATAGGTTTTTATCTAGCGTCGTTCCTTTGAGCTGCTTTAACTTAATTTGACACATCTTCAATAGTAAGTATAACTGATGCATACGATGGGAGGGACGATTTTCAAGTATGTAACTAAATTCCTGAAGTTGGAGGGCACAGCTTGCAATTCTTGACATCAGCTCTTTTTTCTCCATCGTTGCTTTAAACGTAGTGCAACTGGTTACAATTTTAAAATTTAACTCTAGTAGATACAGCAGAATACGGGATACCAATTTATATTTCCTTATACCCTTTTGCAATAAGATATTGTATGCATCAGTGTTCAGTTTCGTTTCTGCCGTGGGAGAATTCTTAAATCCTGAGAACTGGTTTGCTCGTTAGACTGTTTTTTAGTCGTTCGAATGCCTCTTTTTGTACAGACCCAAAAATAAATCTGGAATCTTTTCGTATAAGGTCAGAAAAAGGCTTTGCTATTACTGCATAATCCTTCACAAATTTTCTGAAATATGCTGTCAGTCCTAGAAAACTTTGCACTTTGCTCGCCCATCTTCTAATTCATAACCTAAATATTGAATAGATTCAAAATTGCTCGGAAGTCTTAGATGGTCATTTAGCTCATTTATTTAATTACAGCCTTAGGCAAGGTATTTTTCCCCAGTGCTGGAAATCCTCGTACGTAATCCCACTACATATTTAAATCTAGGCCAAAAAATTTAGTTGAGGATTAAGTATAGAGGGATAGCTATTTTATCTGTTATCCCTAAACTTTTTGAAAAACTGGTAAAAGGTTTGTATTACTTTTAATACTCAAAACTTGCTTGTTCCTCAACAAACAACACGGTTCTCTTCTGGTAAATCAACGATAGCTAATCTTGTGGTATTTGTTAATGATACGATATCCTGTTTAGAAAAAGGTGCTCAAGTTGACACTATTTATACAGATTTCAGCAAAGCCTTTGACTGTGGTCTGTCTTTGCATCATCTGATTTGTCTCATTGATCAAAATTATTCTGATCAATTTACAGTCTCATTTGGTGTACCTCAGGGTAGTCATTTAGGTCCATTATAATTGTATGTTATACACAGATGACCTAAAAATGTACGCTAATATCCGAAATGGTGCAGACGTTTTATTGGTACAACAGGATCTTAATCATTTTACTGATTGGACTGGCGAAAGTCGATTAGTTCTCAATATCTCCAAATGTAAAACTATGCCATATGCAAGAATTAAGAATATAATTGTACGCCGTACAGTTTACAAGACGTAAAAATTGATAGAGTTACTCAGTTTATTGATTTAGAGCTGTTTCGTAAAGAGACATGTTCGTCAATTTTCTGACGCATACACTCTCAAGACATTATAAGTATGTATGTTCTTTTATTAGGCCTATTTTGGAATACGATGTAGTCTTAATAATTGCCCTTAGAAGACTTCCGAGGTTGGTCAACTTCCGGATTTAACTTACCTCCGTATGCCGGTCCTTGTAAAGTTTTGAACCTTCTTAATCTTGAATTTAGAAGGAAGAAGCTTCATGCAGTATTTGCTCTGGACGTAATTTGTGCTAAGATTGAATGCTCAGTATTGCTTGATTTATAATCATTTTATTTACCTACGAGAATTCTTCACGACAGTTAATGTTACGAATTTTGTGGTTTTGTTCCATTAAGTTATGCCGTACAAAGATGTGGTTGTCGCCCTTCAAATCGAAAATATTGCTATATTTCAAGATTTTCCATACTCATAAATAAAGGGTGTGCCAGTAAAATTTCCATCATGTGAATAGTAAATAAAAAATTATTGCGCTGGAATGATTGTTTAAAAAACACATCCATATCATTCGATTCGAGCCATAAAAAGTTAGTTATCTTGTTACGATAATGTTCACCATTCACAGTAATAGCTTTGCCTGCATCATTTTCGAAAAAATGGTCCAATAATTTCTCTAGCTGAAAATTCAAAACAAACAGCGACTCTTTGGTTGACGAAGCATCTGTTTCTCGACAATCTGTGGCTTTCATCGGCCTAAATTAAATGCGACTTTGCTTACTAACGTATCCGCTGAGATGTCGAACTCGTCACTGAAGATGGCTTAACTTTGAAAAATCACCATCAAGTTGTATTTGCTCGTGCATCCAAAAGGCGAACGTACGGCGCGTCAAAAGGTCTGGAGCCTTCAATTTCTGGTTTAACTGAATTTTGTAAGCGTGCATACTCAAACCTTTTGTCAAAATTTGACGTAATGTGGTTCTTGAGAGCAGGGTGGCAATGATATAAATCATTGATTTTTATCTGATATAAATCGGCCTGTATTTTATGTCAGATATGAATTTACGGACGACCATTTTTGCAAAAATCTATCTAACTAAATTTCCGGAGCAATTATAAGCCACATTCTGATTGTTTCAAATTCTTACGTGATGTATAGAATTCTGATATGGTATGTCGAATTCCGAGATGATATATTCGAATTCTGACATGATCTAGGCAGTTCTTCGAATATTTTTCATACACCACTAAGTACATATCCAATTAACTTTTGAGAATTGGGTTAATGTTAACGTTAATTTTAATTCTAGTGAGTCTTTCAACTTTAAAAAGGGAGATTATCCTGCTTTAAATGAGTTTCTGGACAATATTAATTGGGATCAATATAAGACAGGTAGTTTGGACACTTATATTGATCAGTTTTATAAAATAATGAACTCTGCAATTGAACAATTTATACCTCGGTCGCCTCGGCTTAACAAATCAGAAATCTAAAGCTCATAAAAGGTATAAATTGAATCCATCCGTCGTAAATTATGAGATATTTAGTGCTCTTAGAGCTCAATTTAAACTTTTAAATCGTTTCTTGTATAATTCATATATTGTTGAGATTGAATCGAATATTAGAATCAATCCTAAATGTTTCTGGACCTATGTTGATTCGAAGCGGAGCTATAGAGGTATTCCCTCGCTCTGACATTTGCAGCATGTTTTGAAAATGTGTATGGTCCCATCTTCGAATGATGATTTCGACTTTGATTTTAGTAATAATTCTTACATTCAAATTCAGTTTGGCACCGATGACGTTCTGCAGGCATTATTGAATGTTAATGTGAGTATGAGTAGTGGCCCGAACAAAATTCATCCTATTATGTTAAAAGAATGTGCTTATGGTTTGGTTCAACCGCTGACGTACCTCTTCAATTTGAGTTTGGCGAATGGAGTATTTCCTTCAATTTGGAAATCCAGTTTCATTAAACCAATTGTCAAGAGTGGACGGAAATCGGATATTGAAAATTACAGAGGTATTTCAATCTTATCGGCTATTCCTAAATTATTTGAATCGATGGTCAAAGACCGTATCTTTTACTTAATAAAAAATTCCATTTCTGAAAACCATAGCATGGGTTATACCCGGGACTATCAACTGTGACTAATCTTGTTCCGTTCACAAATTTTTTGACTTTATCATTAGATGGTGGTGACAGTGTTGAAGTAGTGTTTACTGAAACTAGAACAACTCAAGTGCGATGTTCTTCCTTTAAAATGGATTTTGTCATATTTAATAAATGTTTTGTCTGGTGTCCCACAAGTTAGCCATCTAGGGCCTCTTTTATTTATTACATTCATAGACGATGTGAAGCGGTGCTTCAAACATTGTGAGTTTTTGATTTATGCTGATGATGTATAAAAGTATTTTGCAAGATTAAAAATGAGGACGACCTGGTTATATTTACAACAGGAATTAAATATTTTCTGTGAATGGTGTAACTTAAATAAGCTTTGCCTAAACGTTTCGAAATGTAAAGTTAAGAACTTTTCAAGAAGACGAAATGGCTCTGATAATAGCTTATTTTTAAATGGGGTTATAATTGATCGGGTCCATTATTTTATAGATTTAGGTATCTTATTTTCTCGAAATTTATCGTTTATAGACCATATTGACAGATGTATCAGCAAGGCTAATTTAATGTCAGGGTTTTTATTCCGTTTCTCAAAAGATTTTCATGATCCGTATACTCTAAAAGTTCTCTTTGTGTCATGTCCGCTTCCATCGGTCAAATTTTGGTATGTCTGATCCAATCTTTAATTCAAGTCGTATATTTAATAATGTTTCTGCTGTGTTCGATTTTAATTTGTCTAGAAACGAATTTAAAAGTGTTGTTAAGAAATTTTTATTAAGCTAATTTGAATTATATAATTTGTATTGATTTCATGTTAATTTTTTTATAACTACCAGAACCAGATGTACAATGGTACTGTTGGCTAATAAATAAATAAATAGATATACCAAATGTATGTATCGAATTCTGAGATGATATATCGAACTCTGACATGAAATTTCAAATTCTTAAATGATACACATAATTCGGATGTGAAATCGGATGATAAGTTCTGAAAATATTATTTAACGAATTTTGATATGGTATTTCAAATCATTAGATACATATTACATATATCGAACTCTGACGTTATACATATAACGAACTTAGACAAAATAAGTATGTATAAAGAATTCTGACAGGAAAAATTCAAATTCGCAGATGATTTATGATGATATTCCGAATTCTGAAATATATCAACGATATATCAAATTCTGACAGATACGTCGAATTTTGACACTATATAGCAAATTCCGAGATGATATGTCAAATTCTGACATGATATTTTGAATCGTTAATACATTACATATATGTACTCGTATAGAATTCGGATATGTCCAATTCTGTGATGGTATAACGAATTCTGACATGAATAAGATATGAGGAATTTGGAAATGATATGTCGAACTCTGAGATGATAAATCGAATTCTGATAGTATATGGCGAATTCTGAGATGGTTTATTTAAGTCTAACGCGATATTTCGGATACCGACATAATATTTAGAATTCTGACAGTATGTATATATGAACTCTGAGATGATATATCGAATTCTGACATAATAAGTATACATAATTTTGACAGGATATATCAAATTCTGAGATGATTTCTGATGATATCCGAATTCTGACATATATCATCGATAAATCAATTTCTGACATGATAAGAAATAATGAACTGACATGATAAGAAATGAATCGCAGTTTCTTTAGGCAGCTTAGCAGAGAAAAACCACTGGACATTGAATTTTTGAATAAATCATTTAATCAATTGTGTTTACAGATCAGACCCTAGAAATTCTGTCGAATTTGAAGGATCACCGTAAGTAAGGTCCTGTTACAGCTTATTAGCGTTCTAATTTTAAATAGCGTATAGCCATCCAATGGGATCTGCCAGAAAGCGTCTTTCAAATCTAAACTAGATATGTACCGAGTTTTGTTTAGACGTCCTAGCAGACCCTGAATGATGGGTAAGGGATAAGCATCCTTCACTGTCACCTCGTTCAACTTTCTTGCATCTAGGCACAACCTCACATCGCCATTCGGCTTGCAAACCAAAGCAATCGGGGAACTCCACGAGCTACTGCTCTCCTCAATGACTCCCAATGATAACATCCTATCAATTTCTTTGTAAATATCTGCTTGTACAGCGGGTGACACGGAGTAATACCTTTGTTTTATGGGCGTAGCGTTACCTACATCAATTATGTGTTTTACCAATCCAGTTTTACCTAATCCCAAGATTGCAGAAGAGGGGAATTTCTTAATAACCGTGTTCACCATCTCTTGCTGGTACTGAGTCAAATCATGTTTGGGTAAAGTCTTGTTAGATGTGGCACCAGCAGCCAATTCAGAAGTGATATTCGAGTTAATATTGAAATTTGCATGAGCATTTTTATTGGAAGGACCATGTATTGTTAAACCAAACAATCGCCAAAAATTAACGCCTAAGTAAAGGAGGCTCAGGTTTGGAGACACATGCAAAATTACACTGCATGTTTTTCCAGCGACTGTTATGGGAACTCTAATGTAACCCAATATGGTTACTTTATTTCCATTCGCAGTCCTTACAGATGACGGAAAGTTATAGAATTTAATGTCAGGTGAATTCACATATGTCTCATAACCTTTACCTAAAACAGAAATATTGGCACCACTATCAAGTAATTCAAAATACGACCTTCCATTGATATTAACATCAGCGTATGGCCTACCGTCACCTCCATCAGAAATTATTGTTTCAGCTGTATTCCTTTTGATCATTCTTCGCATTTTCCACTAACGAGTACTTCTTAATATTGAGTTAATTGACTTTGAAATGGACTTTAAACCTAGGTTGCTTTCATAATAGTTCGGGTAATATCCCAGTTCGATGCCACACATCTTCATATGCTACACATCTTCTTACAAACACATCTTCTTACAAACACATCTAAGCTATCGCATTGGTCTTCCAGTATTCGTTCTTGCAATCCGGCCCGCATATTCCGATGTAAAATATACAAGAGTTCTGGATCAGAAATAGGACACTCAGCCTGCAATGAAAGAGCAACCATTTCTTGATAATAATCTAAAAAATTTTCTCCAGTTTTTCGCTTGCGATTGTCGAGCTTCCTACGCACATCCAAATCAGACCTCCGATCCTGGAACCGTTTCTTTAATTCCTCTTTTAATACAGCCCAGTTAACATTTGCATTACGTTGAACAAAGTCCCAGTACCAATTGCACGCTGTACCGCGGAGGACATACAATCTCGAACTATCTCGGCTTCCCCAATACCGTCAGCTTTGGCTTGATATTCTTTATTCTACCATGAAAAGGAATCTTTTAATAGGTAAACCGGTAGGAGATCCGTCAAATGATATGTTCCACTTCGACATAAGCTTGCGAGGCATATATGACTGATAATTTGTTATCGGTGGTGGAATGTGTCGATTAAAATTCGGGGGTTGCACGAAATAGTTGGCAGTCGAAATTGGTACCATTGGATTTGTAATCGTATACTCAGGATGAGTCATTTGTCTATATTAGATTGCATGAGATATATTCGTCTGAGCCCTTGGCATAAATTGAGTTGTATTAGAGAACTGAAGGGATGGCCTGTAGGTATCTGGATTGATATTCGAAACAACTGGCTGTTGAAATCTGATATTCGGTGGTGGGTTAAATTGACCTGTATTACGAAGCTCATTTATATTAGTCGCTATATTCTCGTGTTGAGATTTTGCCTGCATATCGTTAGACGGTAGATTAGATGTATGGACTGTACTGTGTAGATATTCCTGAGGCTCTTGAGATGCTCCATGTACTTGATTGTTATCACCGGTAGTATGATCAGAGCTTCTACGTGACATGTGAGTGTGGTTACTTGGTGACGAAGACGAATCTGTGGCATCGGAATTTTCATCGTCTGATTCGACCACCTTCGCATCAATGGCCTGTAACTCTTGGATTGAATTGTTTACATCCGTTGTTTGCAAAAACTTGAGTTTTGTTAACGAAATCAATAATTTGATTGCACTTCGATAAAGTTTCAGAAACTTCCGCGGTTACAGTTTAAGAATACCTGAGTCGCTGTAATCGGTTCTGAATATGCACAAGTCTACTCTTTAGTGCAATTAATAAATCTTTTTGATTGTTTTCAACAGCATCTTGGATAGCTAAATATATAGACTTTAGTTTCGTAGAGATTTTACATATTTCAGCTTTAGGGTTATGTCATTCGGCTTGTGTAACGCGCCTCAGATAATGTGCCGTTTGATGGATCGGGTGATACCTCACGAGCTACATACTCAAATCTTTGTTTACCTGGATGACCTGCTCATTACTAGTGAAACATTCGAGGAGCATATTGAACTTTTATTGAAAGTGAGCAATTTACTAAAACAGGCAAATTTATCCATCAACTTAGATAAAAGCCATTTTCTTCTCAAAGAAATAAAATGTTTGGGTTATGTTGTAGGAGATGGGGTGTTAAAGGTTAATCCAGATAAAGTTTCCGCTATATCATCATATCCGAAACCTAAAATTGTAAGTCAAATACGACGGTTCCTTGGTGTTACCGGTTGGTCCCGACGGTTCATTTCGCGTTATTCCGAAATCGCGGAACCATTAACACGGTTATTAAAGAAAAATATCAAATTTTGTTGGTCTGACGAAGCCGATGAGTCATTCAACGAACTAAATAAGGCATTATGTACGGCACCTGTGTTGAGTCACCCGGATTATACGTCTCATTTTTACATTCAATGCGATGCATCAAGTACAGGAGTAGGCGGGGTTCTGTTTCAAAAAAGCTCCTGCGGCGAAGAACGTCCTGTTGCCTACTTTTCTCAGAAACTTAATGCAGCACAGCGGAATTATAGCACTTCGGAGCTTGAATGTTTCGCGGCTGTATTGAGTCTCAAGAAATTTAGGCAATATGTAAGATCACGCAAGTTTGAAGTGGTTAATGGGACAAAGGGATCTTTCTGGACGTCTCGCTCGCTGGAGTTTGAAAATGCAAGGATTTAATTTTAAAATCGAGTATCGAAAACGGAAAGATAACGTGGTACCTGATGCTCTCTCAAGAAATTTTTCCGAAGAAGTTACTCTACACCAGAACGTCACCGAAAATCCATTGCACCTTGATCTTAATTCAGCAGTTTTTGAAACAGATACGGAACATAAACTGCTAAGAGATTCAATCAAAAATTGCCCTGAAATTAAATCCAATATGCGAGTTATTCAAAATAAAGTGTACATAAAAATAGGTGAATCCAGCGATGATAGTGTAGAATCTGATATTCCCGAATGGAAAATATATATTCCTAAAACTCTCACTGATGCTCTAGTGAGTGCAGTGCATGAACCTCCAACATCAGTACATCTTGGAAGTCAGAAAACGATTGAACTTCTCCGAAGGTATTATTACTGGCCCAATATGATAAAAGATATTACGGAATTTGTAAGTAAATGTGATATACAGACACCAGACCTTCAATGGGTACTTATGTAGAATCAATACGTCCTTGGCAACAGGTGTATATTGATTTTTTGGGACCATACCCACGTTCCAAAAATGGTACTCGACATCTAGTTATTGTATTAGATAAACTTTCTAAATTTATGCTTATTGAGCCTATGCACCATGCTACAACTAAGAATGTTGTTAAATTTATGGAACAGCGAATTTTTAATGTATTTGCAGTACCTGAATTTGTTTTTAGTGACAATGGCAAACAATTTTCCGCACATGGTTTTGCGGCTTTACTATTAAAGTACGGGACCAAGCATATCCGGACCCCTAAATATCACCCGCAGCCTAACGCCTCAGAACGAGTGAACAGAACGGTTTTGGCAGCAATTCGGTCTTACTTAGCCGAAAATCATCCCGATTGGGATAAGCACATTCATTCCATTGGGTCGGCCCTTAGGAACGTAGTACATAGTAGTACAAAGTATTCTCCGCATTTCATCATATTCGGACAACATTTTATAGGCCATGGTGCAAATTATGAGCTTCTACAAAATTTAAACTGCCTAGGAGATAGAAACGTAAAAATATCAAATTGTGATCGCCAAGACAGTATCTATATGAACATTTTGCACCATTTGCAGCAATCTCATGAACGAAGTGCAAATCGGTACAATTCGTAGTTTCAATGTCGGGGATTTCGTTTTTGTTCGCAATTTCGTACTAAACGATCCATCAAATAAAATATCGACAAAACTAAGTCCAAAATTCATTAAAGCTCGGATAATCAGGAAGGTCGGAAATGTAGCATATATGAAATCGTTGATGTGCATAATAAAATATTAGGAATATATTATAGTAAAGATATTCGAACGTAGATGCGTTTGATCGGGTTTGAGTTGAACTTGAACGTGCATTTGAAATTAATTAATTTTAACCATGCCGCGGTGGTATTAAAGAAATTAGCTGTGCCAGCTGTTTTGCTTTTGCTCTGCAGTGATTTGTTGTTTCGTTTATTTTTTTTTTGAGTGTTAATATTTCAGATGAGTGAATAATTGGGTTGAAATGGAAATGGGGATGAAGCATAGGTGAGTATTGTCTTTGTTAGGAAGGTGGAGTGAATAGTAGCTGGTTCTTATGATTTCTTTCAACTATTAATTTTCTACGGTCATTACAGATCCTTTCATGTTCCGGTAACCCCACTCCTTACGCTCCAGAGCCTTAGCCGGCGCAATCGACCGTTCTGCCGGAACCACTGAAATGATACTTTCTGTTAACAATTCCCAAGAATTGTTACAGTCCTTCAATGGTTATTGCAAATTCTAAATAAATGTTCATTTGAAAATTTAGACCAAGAAAAATTTGAGTTTAGATAAAATTAGGCTTGACAGATTAGTTGATAAACCTCAAATTGATGGAAGTAAAAGCACGTGAAAGCTTAAAGGTTTTGTCTAAAACACTTTTTTAGCAGGTACTCTGTATAGTCTTATGCACGATTTGCCTTCAACGAAATTTTGAATATAAAGATAACTTTATTCTCTATCAAAATTTCGTTTTTTCTTATAAAAACGCAATAAGTATTTGATTTTCTTGTATTTGTTACCTTATCTTACATATTGTATGCGTGTATTGACGTTTTTACAGAAAAAAGATGACAATTGTCATTTTACTTTATTTTCATCTGAAGTGTTCAAACTGTGAACGTATCAAACTTGACTGAAATTTATTCTGATTGTGCTTCATTTTTAAATAATTGTCTGGAAAGCACATTACTATACATATGCGCAGCGTTTAGCGAAATATTACTGTATAGTATAATATTTACATATCCATAGTTGTTTATTATTGGGATGAACTGATATTTCCAATTCAATCTAGTTTTAAATAATTTACTTGCGGCCATGTATGACATCGTCTCATTGTTAAGAATGACATAATTTAAAAATTATTTGTTTTATTTACACGAAGAAACAAAAAAATGCGATAGTGGGAGCAGCAGCAATTGCGGTAATCAATAATAAGACAAAAAAAAATTGGTAATGGCCAAAAAATATGTATGCGATAGCGCGCACCTTACCGCTATAAGTAAATATGTAAATATGCTTAAAATTATAATTCGCACAAATTGCTTTGTAACCATAAAATGCACACGCGAAATCAACCACATCACCTTTTTGCATTTAACGACGTTTCGTTTTCATTTTATCAGTTTCGTAATTTTGAAAGTAGAAATTTTTGTTTATTGTGAACGCACAAAATTAGAGCGCGCGCGCGCGATTGTGTTGCTGTGTAACATAAACTTAACGCATTTTGCGCACCGGATTACCGATTTATGAGATATAAAGCCATACACACATACATACAGACAATAGAAAATGGGTGTAGAAGTTTCAAAGATTAAAGTTTGTTTTATTAAAAATGCATAGGGCTTGCAAAATTCATGTAGGTGGTGTTTAATGTTTTCTGTGGGATCTTTTCCTTTATTTTTTTAAGCGCCTTTGTCTAAACTTTTATCAATTTTTGTTGCTTTTGTTTACTTTACACAAATATGTTTCACCATTTTTTTAATGATTTCATTTTACTTTTTTGATTGTTTAAATTTACTAACTTACACATTAGTTCAACTTGAATGAAATAATTTTTGCGTTTAAGGTGAATTTAACGTTTAAAAATAAAATATAAAAAGAAATTGAAATGTATAAACATTTTTTTTTTTTAAAATTTTATCGCGTTTTATATATTTTGTTTTTTCGCGATTTTAGATGGAACTCGCGCGATGACATACAAATTCATGTGTGTCTATGTGTAAGTTTGTTGGTGTATATATGTAATATATTGGTGATGTTTTAACAAATCTGGAATGTTGTATGATTTTTTTTTTGTTTTTATAGCTGAATAATTGAATTTTTAATACAGAGAATATTGAAATGTTAACAGGCTTTGATTGTGAATTATGCATTGTGTTTCTTTATTAAAAAAAAAAATTATAGATATTATTGCACACTTGCACCTGGGTAATTAATATTGTGCGACTGACTTGCTTTAATTATTAAGCAAACTTTTTGCGTAATACGAGAGTCACGCTTTTGATGAAATGGTCACTATGCAAATGTTTATTATTATCTTATACGTATGTAGAGAAAGTCGGCCTGCTATCCATTGTTCTTTGTGGTTGCGCCTATCGACTTTCTATTTCTGGATCAAAATGAATTAGTGAAGCAACAGTAAATCGTTCGCATGAATTTGATTTTAGTTTGGAATAATCGGTGTTTTTTTTTGTCAAAACATTCTAATATTTTTTTTTTAATTAGATTTCTATTTTAGGGAGTGCCAGTGAGATTTGTGTTCTTTCGGCATTTTTTACAGGGTATTTGTAAAGAGAACTGAATTGTAACTTATAAATAGTTATACTTAATGGTGGAGTGAATTAATGCTCATTTGCATTATTTATTTTCTGAGATAGCATTAAAGTCAGCCCATGGTCTTTATTACTTTTTCGGTGTAGCATTAATGCTGTGTGCCTCATGTCGATTTTTTCGACTAAAATTCTGACTAAACTAAATTATGCTAAGTTATACTATTAACCACCAGTGGCACTATTCTGGTTTTCTCGGGGAATTGGAATTTGATTATTGTATTTATTTTAGTGGCTTTTGGTATTCACTTTTCCAAATAACAAAAAATTAAAACCCTCCTTGAGTTCTCTATTTGGTAGTTTGGTTTCGTATTGAAAAGTTCGTGCGAACAGAAGTTCGATCTACTCTTCAGGCAGCTACGACCAAACTACAAAATTCAATTCTAACTTCATACATTAAGTATGAGTCAAGAACGTACTGACCTAGCGAATTATATTCACTAAATCAAAAAATCAAGGAAAACCCTCATGTCTGTGTGATTAAAAAGCCGAAAGAATCATATTTGGTTTTAATTCAGACAAACTTCTCTTCCTATTATTTGTGTGTTTATACTACAGACAGAAATGAGGGTTTTCCTTGAGTTTTTGATTTAGTGAATATAATTCGCTAGGTCAGTACGTTCTTGCCTCATATTTAATGTATGAAGTGAAATTAAATTTTGTAGTTTGATTGTAGCTACCTGAAGGGTCGGATTTGATTCGAATTTGATGAAGAGGAATTTGATTATTGTGTTTTTTTTAATGTCGTTTGGTATTCATTTTTCCAAAGCTTACTGTGGATTTCCGCGTTGATTTTCGTAAACAGACTTGACATTTTCCGGTGTGAACGTTACTACTTTGAGGTTAGTTTTAGTTCAAAAGATAATATTTTGCTTTATAATGTTAAATTAGTTTTCGGTTTTGTTTTTTACTATATTTTGAATTATATTTTGACCCTTTTGTCAAAGGGTTTAATTTTTGACAACTCAAAAAATGAAAATACGGTTCAGGTAACAATCGAATAGCAATTTTAAGGAACAAAATCAATCCTTTCAATTTAGCTTCAGTTTGGAGAGTACAACAAAAATGATCGTTCTTTAAGTCTAAACTGAGGCAAATACTGCTAATAGTCGCCACAAAAAAAAAACAAACAATCTAAAAAATGTCCGCTTTTATTTTACTGGCGGCATTTTTCTCGCTATCTTTATAGATGGAGGAAAGGTTTCGTGTTTAGTGCTCCAAAATAATTTACGATATCATGTAAAAATTGTTTCGCAATCACGATAAGGGCCCCTTATCTTAAAATAACTCTTTGCCAACTATATAAATATACGATCAGAAATTAAACTTTTTTAAGCCATAATTTTAACTAATTTCCAAAAAAACAGGTTAGTTTTTGTTTAATTCTGATTGAACAAAGTTTAATTTTCGGTCGTCAATAGTTTAATTTAAATTGGTAAAGGGTTATTTTAAACTGCAAAAGCTATAAACCCGATAGAAAATAACCTTCCTCAATTAGTTTCAATGAAAGGCATACAAGGAATTTGTTAAGAAACCCGAATTTAGGAGGCGTTATCAAATATAGAATTGAAACAGTCAGGTTTCATATATTTCGGAAAAGGTTTCACTCAATTCGAAATAATTACATCGGATATTTGATTTACAGCAGAAAGGTCTTCATTTAATCTGAAAAACCTACACATTAAACCAAATTAAATAACAACCAGTTAATTTAAATCTTAAGGGTAAAACATATACCCTCAAATTTTACTAACGTGTCTTAGTACTTAGTTGTGTACGATAAAGTCTTAAGATTTTCTTATACCAATAATAAATTAATTCAATATTTTGTAGACAATTTTATGTATGAAATATAGAAAAATTCCAAAAAACCCAAACTAACTTGGTAAATTAACCTGCACGCAAATCAGTTTGACGTAAACATATAAATCTTGCTAATACTCCACCAACTAAGCTAATTCTGATGAGTTTGCATGTAGCGAGGGGAATTTTAACATTTACCTTATTTGATAAAGTGAGGCAATTTGTACTCTTCCGATCGAGTTTATCGGCCTTTTTATTCCCGCAACAATGAAATGGCGTGGCACACCACGTTAAGTGGATATTGAACTTATTTACCGTCTCGTTAAGAGATGAGAAGAAAGATCGTAGCGGTTTAGAAGCGTCCTGACTGTCCGTAAAAATGCGAATATCCCTTATAGAAACTACATGATACCTTAAACAATCCACGGCCTCCATTATCGCGATTAATTCAGCCAGAAACACACTGTAATAGACGGGGAGACGAAATGGGAGGTTCACATTCAGTTTCTCACAGAGAACACCACCATCAAAACTCTACCTTTCATTTTTGAACCATCCGTGAAATGAAAAATTTCAAAACTTCAGGGTTCAACATTTCTTCCTCACCCAGTCCTCTGGAGAGATGTTGATGGAATCATGTAATAGGTGGTACCAGTTATGTCTCTGTTACACAAAATGCATGAGTGTCCTGTATTACTACAGGTCCACATAGAAATGGATTTGAGCCTTATAGCTGTGCTTGAAGATATTTGAATGCCTAGAATATCTTTGGGTATGAGAAGAAAAGGAACCTCCTCTCACTAATACACAAGGTGGAAGTTCTCTAAATTTGTATCAGTACCTTTTGGTTACCCATACTGTTTAGGCTGGCCACCAAACAACAAACCCATATAATGGCATTGGCCTTACCACTGAGGTATAGAGCAAGGATGTCTGGTTCAACACCCCATCTTTTTTCATTAGCGCTTTTAGAGGAGTATAGCGCTATAGTAGCTTTTTTACGCTTTCTAAAATACTAGGCTTCCAGCTAAGTTTGCTGTCCAAAGTAACACCCAGGAATTTCGCTTTATCAGTAAATGTTAAGTTAATACCATTTAAAGTAAGAAGATCAGTCTGATAAAGTTTGTATTTTCTAGAGAAGAAGACCACCTCAGTTTTACGTGTATTAACATTTAGTCCACAACTGTTGGCTCACTTAGCCAAGCGTGCTTTGCATGCACTCTCTTAAGGTCCCAGGAATCATAGACACCAATAGCAACGTCGTCCGCATAAGCAACCACCCTAAAACCTTGTCCCTCCAGGTTCATTAACAAGTCATTTATGACCAAGTTCCAAAGAAGCGGGGACAAGACTCAACCTTGCGGTGTGTCCACAGTGTCCACACCTAGAAATCTGCTAATGGAAGGCCTACCAAGCTTAGTCTTCACGATCCTATATCTTAGCATTTCTTAGCCCCTTCTATATTCAGAAATGTTTCAAGGCGTATTTCTTAAATTCTAAGGATTTCTCAATAGGACATTTATCAGAGAGTGTAGCGCGGTTAGCGAACCCTCTTTACAGAACGCATGTTGAGATTTTGATCACCTAGCCGGATCAATAGATCCTCTAATGTGAGCTTCAATTTGTCTTTCCAGTATCTTTAATAGAAAAAAGCATAAGTTTAGCCCCAAGGTCTTTGGGATAACAATGAGATCTTTTCCCGCCTTAGGTAAAAATATTACGTTTACCTCAGTCCATCTCCTGGGAATGTGGCGAAGTTCCAGGCTGCCTCTGAAAATAACTTCCAGCCAAGGTAGACCTAAGTCAATGGCTTGTTGAATATCCAAAGCTGTTAATTGCCCACACTATCTTCCTCCTGCTTATTATTCAACTTTCAACGACAGAATCCATAAAAGCACTCGGCATTTCAGGCGCAAGTTCGGAGCACTCCGGAAAGTGGGTTATCAGTAGTAACTCCAAAGATGCAGCACTAGTTGTGGTCCAAGAACTATCCTGACACTGGAGAATACTCGGGATGGTAGGACTTGAAGCCAGTACTTTGCGTAGCCTCGCAGTCTCCAAGGACTCCTGTATTTTACCATAGTCGACCCTCCAGCCACTTATTTTAGCACTTCTTATTTCATACTTGTATGTTCTGAGGTCTTCTATATAGCAGTTCCAATCCACAGCAGTTCTTGTTTTCTTGGATTTCCTAAAAACCCTTTTGTATTTTTTACGAGAGCTTTGGAGGTGACCTTTGTTTACCCAAAGCTCTACTCAGAGGAGACGCTCCCAACTTAGCTACATGAAAATCCTCAGATAGCTTCTCTACTATCACATCCAGCTCATGTGTAGATACAGGGGGTTTTGGAACCAGTACTGGCAATGAATTACCTAGAATGGTTCTGACGCAGGTATACCAGTCGGGTTTTCTCCTGTTTATAAACAAAGCCATATTTGGGGCTTCTGTAACCACTTATTACTGAAGATAGTAGCGATCAGAAAAGGAATGTTCATCAGACACTTCCAATTCATCAAAAAATATCCTTAATACAATAAAATCTGAGACAAGCGTGATATTTAGTACATCTTGTCTGTTTCTAGTTATAAAAGTGGGGTTCCACCCAGTCAACGAGTCATAACCACTAATCTGTATATCGCTCGAAGTTACTCCTGCTGCCGGTGCAGCGCAAGACTTACCCTTCTCATCTTTTTTTTAAAATTTTAGTATGTTAGCTGCGAAACTGAAGCTTATCATCCTCGCCAGAGCCTCTATTGACTTCATTTATAATAATTATAGCTAACCTATAATCAGCCTTTGGCTCCTCCAGCTTCGCTATCTTTAAATTGGAGGTTGGAAGATCCGAATTTCCCATTCGGAGCATCTCAAAACCTCACTTGGATAACTCGGTATCGCAGGGATCCAAGCTCGCGCTCTAGTCCTTCTCTTTACCCCTTACCACAATCACTAATCTGGTTCCAGGCCAGACATCACCCAGCATAGAGATAGAGCGACCTTTGGCCGGCACAGGCAATCAATTTGACATGGTTGCTGTGCCATCCCCCATCTCTACAGATCGGAGCTGGACTCGGGTTCTCTCGCATTACCTTTAGGAAGATCGCAGCTAAAGTCATCTCTACCTTCCTCAGTTGACGGGCGCAATACTCTCATCCACCTGCGCCCTATCTATCATCGCAATAATCACCTGGTCCGTAAGAACCTTGCTGAAAGGTCTGGTTACAGTTTGCTGCAACCTTGAACATCTTTAGGTGATTCCTTCTAAAATCTCTGCGGTTTGGGCTGAAACACCTTGAGGAACCGCCCTGTTTATATTGCCAGTAACCATCATAGCCCAAGGAAGCATTTCCTTTTGAATTTTTGTCCTTTTCCAAAGAGCTAGAGGGCCCAGTTTTATATGAGCTTATGTTCTTCTTAATTTCTGATGTTTGTGAATCAGATCTGTCGGACAAAGCTCCAGCAATATTTTTGCTTATGTCCCCTTCATATCTTGGCATTTAGGACCAGTTTTTAAGAATCCCGTCCTCTATGTTTATAAGTAGATCTTTCATAAGAATCTCACGAGTAGCGTAGGAAAAATGTCCATCTACGTAGAGATCCGCGATGCACAGATAAGGCTACGTAATCGGGATGGTGCCAGATATCCGAATACACCATTACAGACAGCTAGTTTTTAGACTGGGCTCCTAGGAAGCACGGACACATTAAGTCCAGTGTTTAGCGCCTTGTTTTAGCCTAATTCATTCAGTCAAAAACAATGATGAGCTAGTTTTCCGGTGGTCATCGCAGGGAGGTAACACGAACACCTGTAGAAGCTGTATGATACGGAGCTGACAACAAGTATCAACTTGATTCCCTCAGGCAGCTTCACACTTAGACTACCAAAACAGTTATAAATTTTATTTAAAATGTTTATGAACGCGATAACACGATTTCGACCATTTAAGTAACTTTTCAACCCAAATGACACAGTTTCATTGAATATAATTGGTTAGTACTATATGATGGACAGTCATTGGGATTTAACGGTCAATCGGGATATTTTACCAAAAGATAAGATTACCTAAATTGGTAAATTACCGGCAAAACAAAAATTTCCCAAAAAATATAAATAATAAAAACAATTCTCTGCTCAGCTCATACAGAACTACGAGAATATTGATTTTGAAAATTTATTTTTGTTTTTCAGTAGAAGCACATTTTCATATGATCCACGTGGCAAAATTCATGGAATCGAAAAATCTGATTTGGAACAGATAAATATTATCCTCCCATATTTTTTTTTTGTTTAGGTTTTTTGTACAAAAACAATTTTATTTTTTATTTCTAGGAATTTATCGATTACTAAACTAATCGAAATTTGTTTTACATTTTTTCCAGGGAACTAGTTGACGGAACACTAAAGGATAATGGATTATTGGATGGATCGAAAGTTATTTTAATCCCAAATGTTGAAACTGGGCTACTGGTAAGTGTTCAAAAAAAAATTGTTTTATTTTTACTACACCATATACGGGTGTTACTGACGTGTACTTTCACTGACTAATTAACAATACGTTCACTGCGAAGTACTAAGTGTACGATGATAAATAGTGAAAAATGTGCTTGTTCATTATTGAATTTTTTGTTTTATAATTAAATTCGGTGACATCATTGCTGAATGCTGTGTATTGTGTATCTCCTCCTCCACATATCATTAAGTTTGTAAAAATAATGATGCACACATATACACTCATGTGTATTCATATCGAAAGAATTTACTGACAAAATTTCATTGGCATATGGGAATATGGATTAAAAACATTTCAAAACCCCAGTTTAGCATTTTTTTTTTTAAGTTTAACTGGAATAAATGATAACCGCAATTTATGTAATTTTTTTATAGTTTTTATGTAGCGAACACAGTTTGTTTAAGACAACAAAATTGTTAAGTTATTTTCTTCTTTTTGTTCTTTTTATGAGAATACAACGGTTATATAATAAAAGATGAAGAAAAAAGTGCTTTTACCGTGAAATTATTTACAGGTATACTAATTTACATTTCAACTGTTTACTTGTTGGTGTAATCTCATAGGCTTGGTGGAGTTTAATTGTACACGCATACAAACATACAAAGTAATTATAATATTTTGGGGAAAAATTGCGAAATTTATTAGTTTGCTTTGTCATGGGAATCTAAGTTTTAGTGAATATTTGCGGATTGAATTATGTTCAATTGATCGTATCACATGAACGTATGTACGTGGTAGACGTAGTTAAGTTTAGGTCAATATCGACTTTATATATGTGTATTTTGATTTACGTCATACACATTTTGTAAATTCCTCTCGTTTTTTTTTTATTTTATGTTTCAATTTCACACTATATCTACTTGAATGATTTTATTTTTTTTGTTTAGTTTTATTCGTTAATTATTGTCTAAATATGTAATATTAGGTAGCCCTGATCTACATAAGTAATTTACAAAAAAGTTCTCAAAATCCTAAAAATTATTTATGAGATACACTGCGTTGCACTGCTTACTGCTTACGTTGGATTCACTGATTTTTCAAAATAATTTAGCCGTGTTCAATTTTTATATTTTGCAGATTGAGAAAGAACCTATTTACGAAAACAACAGATATCAATAAAGGGGTTATAGACCAGTAACCGTTAACTATTTTTATTGTTTGATTTTCTATTGCAACAATTTGTATTTTTTTTTATTTGATTTGATTGAGTTCACTTAACTAAATTTTAGTCTTTCACTTTATTTGGTCGAATCAAATATGGGAATATTATTTATTAGAAAGATCAGCCTCAGAACACCAGCAGACAAACGCACGAACCTCTGCGAGATTCAATTAGTTCAGTGGTTGAAATAAAGGAAAAACCAGCAGGTGACCGACATCCTAGAATTACGTATTCCTACAAATTTATTCTGGAAAGTGATTTTCCTTAATTCAAGTTTAGTAGGAAAATATTAGTTATTTTCTGGTCCAATGTAAAAAGCTATATTGGACAATATTTTTAAATTGTGACTCACTTAGTTGAACATTTCTTTGAAAAAGAATATAGGTGTATGGCATATGGGCACACACAACTTATTTATGTTCTTTCAGTTCACAGAAATAAAAATTCACGGCACTGTTACTTAAGACCCTCTATTTTTTACATACTCGTTAATTAACGTTAACCACTTCACAACAAATCTATTTCCTCGGCTTTAATCTGGGCCGCTAGAGATGATCAATATGCTCACTCGACAGGAATTTTCCGTTACGTTGATTTTTACAATATAAAATGTTCGCATAGAAATGTATGAACGATAGTTTCGATAGGTTGGAGACCTCCTCATTTTTTCTGAGTGACCATTAAAGGGCTCCTGGTAAATACCAAGTAAGGGATTTCAATAATCATCTTGACCCATATAAATCAAGAATTTTTGGCCTGTCTCATCCAGTGGAGAACTCACAAAGTGCCCTGATACATTTTGGTTTTCAACCCCCAACGCCATCATCTAGACGGCTCTTGGAGTAGGCAGCGTTAGGGCTCGGAACTGAGGAAAATGCAATTAGAGAGTTTCTCTATTCAAGATTAGCGATTTAAGATAGATGTTTCTTCGATTTGTGAAGAAGGTATAAATAATTTGTTTAGATTGACCCTAAGGCCAGCCTCTATACACCAGTTATTTACTAATCTAAGACGCTCCTGAGATGAGAATTTCTCAATCTGATATGACGATTAGTTGATCTATCAGAAGCAACCACAGTACAGGACGGTAAAAGTTAACTGCGAAAGAGTTGGGAGTGCCTCGAGCCCCAGAAAAGATTGCATCTAGAATGCCCTTGGTGAAACGATCCTCCTGTTTCAAAATATCCATCCATCCTATAGCGGAGAAGTCAATTTCTTCTTGCTTGAAAACTGTTTTGGTTGATTCCCAGTCTAGAGAGCATGTTGCCTTGATCTAAGTGGCACCTTTGGAGGGAGCTGAATCTAATATACAGACCCAAGTTTTTTTTAAGGGGGCTTTTGAGGCTAATTTGGCCTGTAAGACCGAATATCCTCGAGAGACCTTTTTCCCCAATTTTGGAATAAAAATTATGCTCTCATCCCTCCAGTATCTTGAAACGTATTCCAAGCTGTAAAGTAGACTAAACAAATTAATCGCCCAGAGTATTTCTCCAGAGTTGAAAATGATTTTCAAACAGTTATTAGCTTCCTTTGGAACTACGGACTTCCTGGTCACTAAGGACTTTATTTTCAGGTGAAGTGATATCTTAAAAAACACCGGAGAGGCTTTCTCCCTTGATATAGATGGATCTCCATTTAGTTTCATTCCATATTTCAAGAAGAGTGCCTTCTGGAGTCGACCAGCCGCAGTGGTTCTATTTTTTCGTATAACTCTCGCCAGCTTCTCATTTTGCTTTCCTCCTTAGAAAGTCAGAGAAACGTGAGAGGTTGCTCAGTCGTTCGTCCTTTTGGCTCTGTCGCACAAGGCAGAACTTAAATGACAGGGACTAATTATTACAACTAAGGCCATTTACAACTCTATTGAGGTCTCTATAGAGTTGACACTAGCCTGTAGACCCGTTATATTTTCCTAAAGACTGTCAATATAAACTGACAGTTGATACGTTTGCCTTAAAGCGATCTGAGAAGGACACCTTCTTTAATACCTACATGGCCAGAATGACAATGCTGGTACTCATGTCAGGCAGAGCATGATCCAGCATCTCCCTCTTTTTTTATGCTGAGCTGTGGAATAGTGTGACAAATCTCTATTGAGACCGCTGTGAAATTCCTGGAAAATAATTAGTTAAAGAGGAGATATTGTACGACAATCGATACAAAATTGCTGTCATCGGCTTTCTACCTCCATATTGTAGATTAGTTTATCTTTTTTGATTCGTTCAATGTAAATTGATCTGCACACGTCGAATTGAGATGTTTATTTGTTTTCACGTTCCACTTGAGGTTGTGTACTCCTAAACCTTCCTGGTCAGGGCTCATCCAGGCTAGTACCTTTTGTCATGGTTATTACCCTACGCACAAAGAGCACGTTCAATGTTTCTACTTTGTTAGTGTCTCTACCTCTTGGCCATTTCTTCTTGGGACGAGAATGGAACGCGAAGAACAGCCAGTTCACTCTAAAATTGGAGCGTTTCATTTTATTCGCCGTTTTTCTACAAACGGACTTTTTCACCTGGAGGAGGTCATTCTCCCATTCCTTCTTCGTTACAATTTTCCACTCCGCGTCCCACAACTCCATACTTTGAATATCTACAGTGTCGATAAGATCACAGTAAGTCAGCCTACTGTGTCCACGTAAGCACAATTAACAGTAAGTCACCCACTCAGGCTTTATTTCTAACATTTGAGCCATCTGGCCGACTCCGTTTACTTGTATCGACAGTTCCAAGACCTTTATTTTCTTCTGGCATTGCTCCAAAACAATGTCATGGGATAGTCCCAGTTGTTTCAAATGGGTCAGACGTTTATTTGAAGCTCTGCTAAGAAGGCATGTTGTTTCTCTGATTTTTCTTCGAGATTTAATTCGCCAAGGTTCTCCCTGACATCGGCAGTTGTTAAAACGGAAGAAGCTACGTCTTACGCTTCGCTGTTCACTGATCTAAGTAAGACATTAACTCCTGCGTCCGGGTATTTGATTCAAATTTCACTCAAAATTCTTGAAGCTCGTCAGAAATTTGATTGTTTTCAAATCAGTTTTCCATTTTACCGCGAACGATTTTCTCTACGTTTCAATAAAGTTGGATTATTAATTTTGAACTGTGCTTTTTGGTTTACTATATTTATTTGGTACTTTTGAAAATCTGTGAAATGGCAAACACCCTCTTACTAATACTAACTAAATGGTCACGCCAATAAGAGTTTTATTAAAAACAAAGTCAGTACGATATTGGGGTGTTTTGTACAGAGACATAATTAAAACTTCGGCCTAAACGACGCGACCGTGACTGATTGGTTACTTACAAATGAAAGGAAACACCGCTTCATCAAGCTATCGATCGTGAATCTAAAATGAAAAAAAAAGAAAAATAATCCAAAGTAATAAATATCTAAAACAAGTAAATAGAACGAACAATACTTAACTACACAGACTAATTCCAATTAACGCCTCAAAAATGGTCTAATTATAAATAAATACATGTAACCCTAGTATAAAACAGTGGTTACGTTCCATGAAAATACCGCTAACCAAAATCGTGTTTAAGATCCATGCCAAATAATTGGTTAAGTTCAAAAAAGACTTTTCTACAGACAAATTTTGAGTGGCACGAGCTCAAGCAAGTCACTTTAAAAAGTTCGATTTTATTTATTACATTTTACTTTCAATTAGTACATGTAACCGGTCCTAAATTACTGCTTGAACATTGGCTAGGCCTAAGGGAAAGCCAAAATCAGTAAGGTGATCTAGGGAACTGGGAACCTATCTAAGGCTTGTAGAACATCCTTTATTTGAGCCAAAGGTACAAGAGAGGCTCAGGACTGAGACTGCTAGAAGGAGGACTGAGAATATACAAGAGTGAGTTAAGGAAGGAACAAAGGAAGAGGGGGATACTTCTGCGATAAAATGGAAGAAGTCTTCGAGACTTCTCGCCTTAAAAAGATTCTTACTAAAAATTCAACCAGTTCCAGTTTTTTGATTAAACCGAACAGGGTTCGTGGACTAGGGCTTCTAGCGAGAAATCCTTGAAATTTGTCTTCAATACCCTCTTCCCAGGGAATTTTGATGAGTTGATGAAGCGTAGTGCTTATAAGGAACACATCCGTTTTTATTCCTAGGAAATAGATGGAGGTTAATATGGTCTTTATCCCGAAAGCTGGGAAAGCTTACATGTCTACACAAAGGACCTAAGGCCAATAACTCATCCTAACATCATCCTTTCTATTGAAATTTTGGAAAGACTGTTGAATGTCTATATTAGATCAAAAATAAGACAAAAGAAAGTTAGCTCTGTAAAGAAAGGGATATCTGTGGACACTATGGACACAGCTCTGCACGTGCTGGTATGTGCGATTAAGAAATCGATTTACTCGAAGTGGTTCTTTTGGAGCTCTCCCTAATGTAGAGGGCGCCTTTAATAACGTGAAGGCAGAGTCAGTCAGGGAATGATTACCTTGGCGATGGACTAACTTGTAAGTAGGTTAATTAATCATTCAATACGGATTTGCGACTTTCAGCCGTTCCTCAGTGGAAGTATCTTAACACGGGACATTCGACGACAGGTAGTTCACATTACACCAACTCTACATTACACTCTCTCTCTTCTCACCAACTCCTCTGAATATTGCTATGTGGACAGTCAGGTGGCAACCAGGTTGTGCGAATCAGTTTCTTTGGCGTCACGTTTAATCTGGGTCCCTGGTCACTCGAACATCATAGGGGAAACTGCGGGGCGTAAAGGGAATAAATCCAGTGGTATCACAATGGACCGTCGCCGGTCTAATTGTACCAAAGCAGCCATTACAATCTAACCTAACCGAGCCTACTTTCAATTACAACGTAAGGATGATCTTACAGAATTTTGGCGTTTTACGTTAATTCTTGAGCGTTTCATCCGACGTTTCCGCATCATAAACTAAATTTGTAGAATTTAAGGGCTAAGAAATAGGCATACGATACAGATTGGATGAGATACAGCGAATTTATAAAAAAAATAAATTGTTTAGGAAATGTTTGGTTGCCGTCGACACGAATGTCTATGAGCAGGTCTACGGCCTGGTTGTAAGAAAATGTTTGTATCTAATTTCCTTTATTAAAGGGATTGCCCCAGTCCAACATTTTACATTTTTCGCAAAAATTGTATTCGTTCAACATTGAAATTATTAAAAATTAGTTCGAATTTATGAAAACCATCATATAAAATTACAAAATGTTTATTAAAGTAATGAACTAATGACGTTTTGAGCACTTATCGGTGACATGTTAAAATTTATTTTCTTTGATGAAAATTTAGCTTTCATAAATTTGTACTAATTTTTAATAATTTCAACGTTAGGTGAAGAAAGACCAATAAGAGTGAAAAAAAAGATTTGAAGCACCTCAAGGCAGAGTTCAGAAATCACTGTCAGAGCAACTCCTTTGCTCCCATCCATTCTGTTTCATAATAACCATCAATTTAGCACCACACTGATGTGTTTTCACTGATGTTCTTAATTCGGTTGCCGCTTTTCCGCTAATCCCAATACAGGCAGAATAAACAATAAACAACGGCAGCCACTTAAAATTATGAACTCACCAATTACTGTTTTCGAGGTTCATCTGGAAATTAAATTTAATTTAAATTAAAAAAATGTAATCAAATGAGCCTCAGACTAAACCAGTACATATTATTGAGATAAACATGACTAAGCATATTTTAACAAAATAAGATAATTGTTCGTAGAAAACGCATTGAATATTTAAATTATGCTTAATCATCATAATTTTGATGACGTCGACAAGAAAGGAATCTAGAAAATTATTCTCGCTAATATGTAGATATTTCAACGAAATTACGGTATATGACGATTGATTAATGTGTGACTCACACACCATATATCATAAGTATAGCGAGCTGACCTTAAAATGTGGCGCATCAAAAAAACAACTTATTGTGTGATAGCATATCATAAGATTTTTGAAAATAAAAACAAAATAAAAAAAGAACAGTTCACTTAGAACTGACGTCATTCTTCAAATAATAAATGTTTAGAATAATAATTCATTTGAATTATGTATGATTCATTAGACAAATGATACGAATGTATGTTTAGAAACCTACGTGCAATAAAGCGGGCGATGTCACATTCGCCAGATTATAAAATTGTAGGTCAATTTAAATGAAAACCCAAAAATTTGTGCGTCCGTGAAATAAAATCACTGATCAATCAGTTTTGAACTAGAGAAAATACAACAAAACTCTTACCACGTGTAGTATATACCTTTCACTTAGTTATGTACTTATGAGCACACACAAGTTTAAGATTTAAAATTATGTTTGTTAGACGAAGAGAGAAACGTATGCGGATTGATTGTTGCTTATAGTTTTACCGGTTGCTTATTATGCTTATGTATATTACAATTTATAAAATAATCTTTCTAAACTTCTTCTTAATGTACATTTAAGATATTATGGGATCACACATTTTCGATTTTATATTTTATATATAAATGTAGTAAATAAGTGCGGATAAAAGTTTAAGAAAAGAAATTACTATAAAGAAATGTATGAATATGAGATTTATCGTCGGTTATGGTGAAATGAGAGAAAACACTAAATACAACAAAAAGCAAAAAATTATGCAACCCAAAACAACTTTTACTTTTCGAAAATGAAGATTATTCAATTATCATGTTTAAAAGCGAATAAATGTGTGGATTTTACTATTTTGGAAAATATAGACTATGTGTATATGTGTGTGGGTGTGCAAATAATTTTAAAAATGACTACATACATTTTCCAAAATGTTTGTTGTGTGTGCATACATATTACAAAACGCGCAAGTACACACTATTGTTGTGCTTATTAGAGAGACGAGTATAATGTCATGAGGTTATCGATTTTAATTTTCTTTTTTTTTTCCGCCAACATAATGTGAAAAGATATTTTCTATGCTTTTCGATTTTTATATTTTTTTAACCGAATTATATACAAATCTAGTGCTAGATTTGGATATCTGTTACCGTATTATATATTACCTTTTTAGTTAATGGATTTTCAGGAAACTAATAAAATAGTTTATGCCTCATGAGACTAGAAATTTGTTGTCTTATATGTGTATTATTTTTGGATTAGTTTGGGTTTTTTTTTTTTATTAGCTAAGCGTGATAGTTCAGCTGGTTCAGAAAATGTCACACAAAAAATATCGTCTATGCGTGACGTTAAGCGATGTGACCTAATTTTTCGAGGCCATATATTATTTATGCTAAGTAAGTACTAAGCGAGCCTTTAGGGAATTACAATTGTTCACCGAGTCGAGTGTTTTTTTTTTTGTTTTGCTTGTAAATAGAAGGGGTGTTCTGAATTTCTGATCTGCTTTAGTTGATATCAGCAAAATTACAATTTTCATTGAATTTATTTTTTAAGGGAGACGAACACATCAAGAACCTCATGATAATGAATTAATCAAAATATTATGTATACAATAGAGTGATTAAAGAGAATATTTAGCAACAAAAAAATAAAATGGCGCATGCTCTTTATTGGAATCGGAATGTTCCTCTTTAAAAATGGTTTGGTGCAAATTTGTGGTTTGGTTGAATTTTTTCCGTTTCGAACAACAATTTGAAAATTTTTCTTAGTTACATTATATATTCTATTCTACTGTATCAGGTTGGCGTCTATTGCAGCAACACAAACAATTATATTTATCCAAGTGAAAATATTTTATTACAAACGATGGGGAAATATCACATTAAAACATTTTGTATGGAATAAATTGTTTACGTGTTTTCATTTTTATATACATAGACTCATCTGGAAGCTGTTTGAGATGTCTGCTTTATTTAACTTGATTCACCTGCTCAAAATGCGTTTTTGTTAGATCTTCATTTCTAAATATTTTGCTTGGAACGTAATCCACATATCTTTGTAGGCGGGATCTGTATATTAGATCATCCTCTTAGTTTTGGGATAACATAATACAGTAACAAATGATTTACAAACTGGTATTGGGGTTGATTTTATATTGTTGAATTCACCTCCAGACGTTTTTTTATCATGTGCTATGCGTGAGACAATTTCGCGATGTGTTGTATTTTTCTTTTACTGTATAACCAATAACTCACTTTATGGCCGAGATACGTTATGGAAAAATTGACCGTAAACGAAATGCTTTCCCAGAACGTATCTCGACCGTAAAGCGAGGTATTGGTGTATTTTATGTTTTTCGTTGTAGTTAAACACACATTAAAACAAATTAATATTATTTGCACGCAATAATCTTTCATTTTGCGTTTTTCTCTGCTAAAATCTGAATAGATTATTTACTCAAAGCAAATTGTAAACGTTTTTTTGTTTAATGTATGAAATAATGTCGTCGAAATCAACGGAGCACATTTTTCTGAATCATCGTTTGGTTGGGACGGTGGTGGTCGGCGACCAAGGTTGAAAGCCGTCCAAGAATACAAAAATAATTCGTATCATCAGCAGTCTCTTGTTGAAGTACAAGAACTTTCGTAAAATGTGGTACAACGTGAAGAAAGCCGCACATTGGATAATTTAATGCCGCGCTTGCAATTGGAACGGGTGAGAAGCCAAAACCGTCGATCGAAAAGAAAAATTCGAACTGGGCAATCGGAACGGTAATCCATCGGAGGAGCAAAAGTTATATGAAATGGCTAGCAGAGAACGAGAATGTTTTAGTGACTTGAAGACTCTCGAGCAAATGAAGTACAGGGCGAGGTTGGTGGCAAAATGTTATGCACAACACACTGGCATCGATTATGGTGCAGTTGAAAAATGGAAATTTTTCAGTTTTGATATCAAAACGGCTTTTTCCAACGATGACCTACAAGAAGAAATACACACGCATATGCCAGTGGGCATAGATGATGCCAACAATGGAAAAATCTGTCGGCTCAAGAAAAGTTTGAGAGCATTCGAACAGGCATAATGCTGTGTTTATGACTTAGGAACATAGGAAGATTGAAACGACCAACCAAATTATTTAAAATGTCACCAGCCCCGCCTACTAGCCTACTTTTATCAAAAGTAAGAAATTTTTCAACTAGAGCATGGAACACTAATAGGCGGGGCTTGTAATATTTTAAATAATTTGGTTGGTCGTGTCATTCTTCCTATGTTCCTATGTCATAAACTCAGCATTATGGTGGGTTTATGACATAGAAATGTAGGAAAATAAGAACATAGGAAGATTGACACGACCAACCAAACTATTTCAAATGTCACAAGCCCCGCCTATTAGTTCCATGCTCTAATTGAAAAATGTCTTACTTTTGATCAAAATAGGCTAGTAGGCGGGGCTGGTGACATTTTAAATAATTTGGTTGGTCGTGTCAATCTTCCTATCTCCCTATCTTCCTATGTCATAAACGCACCATCAATGGCATTGAATACGATATTCGGCGATGTTTTTTACAATTTTCGGACTACTGCAATCCGAAGCTGACAATTTTGTGTTTTACTGAGTCATCAATGGCGAAGAGGGAATTCTGCTACTGTACGTTGATAATGGTGAGGCAAAAATGATCAGTATTGAGCAACCAGCATGCATAAGCAAGATCATCGAGAAGTTTAAGATGACTGTTGTACAAACGAATCAATGTGTATGAGTAGGAGTCTGCGGTTGAATTGGGAAGTTGAGTGGAGGGTTGAGTCAGGAGTTGAGTTGGGGTTGAGTTACTGTTTAGTGAGGGGTTCAGCTGTGAATTTGTTTGGGTGGAAGTTAGTTTGAGTTGAGTTCATATAAGCATGATTTACATTCGGACAATGTTAATTTGGGGATTGAGTAGGACGTTTAGTTTCGGGTTTGAGTTGAGGGCTACATTTGTGTTCGAGTTGGAGCTACTTAGGGTTGGGTTGGGGTTCATTGTTTCATTGTTTTACTTGGGTTGGGTTGGGGTTCATTGAGTTGAGTTCATGTGCGCAATTTTTTTTCGGACGGTGTTGATTTGAGGATTGAGTTGCACCTTTAGTTAAAACTTAAAAGTTGCATTGAGGGTTGAGTTGTTGTTGAGTAGGGTGTAGACTTGGGGTTCAGTTGCGGATTTATTTGAGGGTTGAGGTGGAGATTAGATTAAGTTATGTTCATGTACGCATGTAGTTTTCGAACCGTCCTTATTTAGGTTTTAAATTGAATGCTGAGTTTGGGATTGAGTTTGACGGTAGCGTTAGGGTGGAGTTATGGTTGAGTTTAGAGTTGGATTGAAAGTTCAGTTGAGGTCTAGTTAGGGTTGAATAGGATTTGAGTTGAAGTTATTTGAGTGAAGGTTCTGTTAGAAATTAATTTGGGGTCGAGTTAAAGGTTTAGTGGGAGGTTGGCTTGAATTGATATGAGTTGATTTCATACACGTTTATAGCTTTCGAATCGAGTTGATTTCTGAATTGAGTTGGTCGTTGAATGTTGAGTTGAGTAGAGAGCTAAATTAAATTGAAGTTGATTTAGAGTTAAGCCAGCTTGCGTTGGCATTGATAGGGGGTTGAGGAATTGTTTGAAGGTTGACTTGTAAATTGAGTAAAGATGTTCAATTAGTGATTGATTTGGGAGTTGAGTGAATTTTCTGGTATTGCTGCTGTGAAGTGAATCATTCGTAATCATCATTCGTTTAAACATGCTGAACAGCATTTATTAGTAACCATTTATCGAAGCTGGATAGATATGCTGAGATCTGGAAGCTTAGTCCATAGTCTAGTCACTATCTAGGAAGTCACAAATCGCCTCTCAGGCGGTATCACATCTCTGCAAGATTTTATTACAATTCAATGTGGTGGTACCCGTGCTTGGGATTACAAGAAACGGTTTGATCGGTGTCACTAAGGCTCAAAATTGTGATAGCAATTGAGGCAACAGTAGTGCCGCGTACAGTTCCAGATGTTATAACGAAATTTTTTATATTGGTGCTACGCTGGCTTGGATCATAAAAGTTGCACTAGAAACAGTTCCTTCAATTGTGCAACACCAAAGTATATAGCATCGGTCCCACAACTTCTACAAAGATTACTTGCCCAATACCACGAAGATAGATATAATCACATTCGAAAACCTTGACAAAGGACCCATAAAACATCATCGACACACATACGAATGCCCCATGAAGGGGCTCATTTGGATTATTGTACCAGTAGATCATCTGGTGGTTGTAGCCCTGGAAAAATATCTGCATATTTAATATCTTGCATGCAACCTAAAAATCAAAATGTCATTCAACGATCGACGTCAATTGACGAATTTAACTTTGCCGTTAAACTATCTGGCTTTATGCGTTAATGAGGAAAAGGTAATAGCTGGATGCTGGAATTTTATTTCATTTCATTTCATTTTTGTCACTCGGGCGATCTTTCGTAGTAAACATTTAGAGCCTTGTGGTGTTTGATGGCGATGAAAGCACGGATTTTATTGCCAAATTTGTCTTCACCGACTGAAGGTAAAATTCGACTCGAAATCGTTTTGAGTTCTTAAATTTTTATTCTGACAATCGTAGATTTCCTGGTATGGACCAGCCATCTATGTTTATCGACATCGATTCATATTACAGTGACGAAATATTGAAAGTCTTACTTTTAAAACAAACGATTTGCTCAAAAAATTTAGTTATGATGTGGAATCTAAGCTTAACGATAAAATATTCGTCTATTCGATTTTCTCATTTATATACTCGAAATTTACAAGACGTTGGATTTTCGTGATCTTTATAGAACTAGTGATTCTCAAATTGTACGATATTTTCTGAGATTTTTGTAAGTTTCTAAGTTTATTATTCGAATTTTATAAACTTTTCGTTTCCATTTGAAAAAGCTTGTTACATGATCTTTTACAGAGAAGAGATTCTGGAAATTTGAAATTTTGAGTTTATCTAGATTTCCGGATGTAAATAGCATTCTAGTTGCTTGTTACTGTCATATTTTCGAGATTATTCGATGTTTTGCGAAGCTTGCAGGGTATTTTTCCGACTATTCGTCTAAAATTCGAAGATTATTCGTATTTCTCATTGTTTCACGAATTTTGTAAGGGGTTGAGTTGCATTTTATTACAGGATTAGTGATTGATCGAGAGTTTTGTTTCTAAGCTTTACAAAATTTCGGTAGCTTTGAGTTACACACAGTTAAGGCAAGTGTTGAGTTACAAAGAAGACATTTTTAGAGAATATTTAAGGTTTGCAAGATTCTCGAAATAATTTTGGAATAATTTAGATATTGATTTCGAGGTTATTCGATACTTACGCAATTATTGTTAAAGATTATTCGAGATTATTTCAAATTTTACAGATTATGCGATATTTTTGGATAATATCGAAAATTGTATTCAATATTTCATCATCATTTCAGACAGAAACAATTATCAAAAATAAATTCAACACACTACGAAATTTGGCATGGTGAATAAAAAAGTCCGAATGATTCAAGAATGGAGTATTTGGTTGCATGACACCACCAAATACAGAACATGAACTTGGCACCATGATTTTTTGCACTTTGGATTATCGTAGCGTAGCAATTTTCCATCACCCATCATCATACGATGCAAGCAACTTTTTCACCCAATTTCCTTGCGATTTAAACATCTGGAAATCGTTGATCGATCAATGTGTAATGATTCTGCAAGTTCTTATTCCGTTTGACTCGGATCTTCAAAGTTTGTGCCAATCGGCCGGGACGTTCCTTATCTTCAGTATCAAAATCTCCTTTTTCATAGCGTCGAAACCAGTACTCACTTCCTGTTGAAAGCTTCCAACAGCATTCGTTAACTTTCAGCAGCACTTTTATTCAAGTAGAACCAAAAAAAGCAAAGCCTCCCGGAAATTGCGTTTTGTACGCACAAAATTCGACATATTCAACGTTCATGGTCATGATGCTTTGATATGAAGTTAGCAACGATATTACTCGATATAGTACTGGTTAAGTTATCTCTTGAAAATCCCATAAAATTAATGCACGTTCCGAATATATTTTCGCTTGCATGCTTAATTTAAATTTTTTCTCTTTTACATGTAGTTTGATGCATGGAAATAAAACGAAAAATTATTAACGTTGTTTGTGATATTATGTAATAATGAGAAAAATGAATTACGGGTTAGCTGGTGCATTAAACAAAAATTTGAGTCCTTTGCGCGTTTATTTTGTATAGAAAAATCTGGATACCTTTACATTCGATTTAGCTAAAATCGACCCAGTTATAGCTCTGACAGACTGCGGTTTAATAAATTCGATTTAAGGCAGTGATACATGTACGATTTTTGCCTTTAAGGCAATAAAAATAGTCACATCAAGTACTTAGGCGATATTAAATGCCTTTAAGGCAAAAATAGAAAATTGAATATGGTTAAATTTTGTATACGGCAAATATTTTTGCCTTTCAGGCAAAATTACATAACCTTAAAAAAAGTGACGGCTATTTCAACCAATCAGCGCGCTGTATTTTTTTACCTTAAATGACAAAATTTTTGCTAATTGCTAATCGCTTTGTCTTGCATAAAGTATTTGAACGAGTTTAGCTAAATCGGTTTATTAACCCGCAGTATGTCTAGGGTTTTATTCTATGAATTAAAACACGATTAGCAAAAATTCGGGTTGACTGACATACTACAACCAAACTCAAAAAATCACTAAATCCGTTGTATTAGATCGTAGTATGTCAATGGATATAAAAGTTTAATAAAAACCTTCACAACAATTTTAAACTGTACGATGCCACATTTGCAAACAATATTTGATTTTAATTTTTTTTATTTTAAATGGTTGAGCGCACACACGATGACGTTACTTAAGTATCAATTTTATTTGATTCACAAACAAACAAATTTAATTCTTTTGTCCTATACATTTGTATTTACACAGAAATCACCAAACTTCACAATATATGAAACCAGCGTATAAAATAATTAGAAAGTCGTTAACTTTTTGATTGCATCAGTTCCAATTTGGGTACCGCGCATATCATATTTAAAAAAAAAAAACAAAAAAACGAAATAACATTTGTAAGTTTTTCAATTTACGTTGTAAATACACCTAACACTAAAAACCACACAACGCAAACAATCAACCAACCAACCAACCAAATACACGCTAATCTAATCGAGCGGATTTTAAAATCATTCGTTTAGCCTTGAAAAATTGTATAATCTTTAATATTTTAAGTATCTGATAACAACAAAACAATAAAAATTATGTTTGTTGGTTTATGGTCGCGGGTTTAATATTAAGGGGGGCCAACCTTACATTAAAATGGGTAGGGACCGGATTTTTATTATTTACATGTAAATTATGTGCATTTTCCTGTAGAATTGTTAAAATTAACATAAAATAGTTAATAAGTAACAAATCTATAAACCGCTGACTGGATACCACATCCTCAAACTTAAACCAGCCGTTTATTGTAATTGAATATATACAAAGTATAATAATTAGGTTAAAGTACACGCAAACCGTGTGTGATGATGAAATTGTCATGCGTGGATTTTTTATTTTTTATTTTTATTTAAGTAACTTCGTGAAGAATTGAACACGTAAGCCTTAATATTTGAATCAGAATCAAAGTTTATATTACACATGGTGATTTTATGTTGATACCTTGAATTTGTGATATCATATTTTTTCCTGCAAAGTTTTATTTTGTTTGTCATCGGCGGCCAATAAATATGTCCTTGGTGTAAATTAATAATAAAAAATGTATTAGACTTCCGGTTGGCAGGTCAATAATAGAAATACATAACATACTCGTTCGTATATTGTATATCGATGGTCTGACTAAAAAAGTTGCGCTAAACCAAATTATTAATTGTCTATACATAAACTTCGTTTATAGATTATTTCAATTTAGAATAAATTGTTTAGGAATATGGATTGGGTCAGAAGAGGTTACAAAAATATATGGTTTGTACAGTTCTCGGCGTCGGGCGCGCACTACTCAATTTCAATATCAATTTGGTTATTTACATATTTAAACTATTTTTCGGTTTTTATTGTTATTCTTAAATATGTCTCGTTAACAGTTTTATTTTATTATTTCTATACTGTGTGCTACAATACTGTTTAAAAAAAACTAACATAACTAAGCACACAACCATTCAACGCGTACATAAATTAATAATCCAACAACTTTCATTTTCTATATCATAAAAATGATCGGTTAGTTTGGAACTTGCGGGCACTTTGTAATTCCGTTCTATCCTTATATTTCTGTTGAGGATAAATTGATTTTGTAGTACCTACATCAAACCCGAAATTAATTTATTTTTCGGCCACGCTTTAGTCCTTCGTTGGGATTTGGGACCGGCGTTTTTCAACAGAATATAGTTTTAAAATTCTCATCAAATTGTTGTTTTTTAAGAGCTTGTTTGGTGTGTGCATCAAAACTCTAATTTGTATCATGTTAATATTGTCTTTCTGGGCATTATGGTTTGAAGTCTAGCTTTCCGATGTTATTGATTACAACAATTTTAAATTGGTTCCCCGTTACTTATGCATTTCTCATCAGTAGAGCTCGGATTTTTATATGAATACATATTTTTGCATATAAATGCATTTGCTCTAGTATATATTCAAATATCGGGTGCGGCAACTTTTAGTTCGTTTTAAAAATGTATATTAAATAAAAATGCAACAAATATTTTCAAATGCTTAGCATTTTATATTCAAGAGTACACGTTCCGATTAAGAATGGAATGTAGACCCAATTCTTCAGTACATTTTAAATCGTTTGAGCCTCTATTTCACCAATAGTAACTTTAATTGCATCTTTCAAAGGGGTTCAGCTTGATATCTCCAGAAACGAAATCCCCAAGCACATAGTCCGCAAATCATAAGCCCCAAATTAAAAACCCCCAAATTCAAAATCCCTAAGCACAAAATCCCCAAACACAAAATCCCCAAAATTTCCCCAAATTTTGTGAAATAAGCTTGGGTTAGATTAAAAATTGCGGCTATTTTTAATCTTACCCAAGCTTATTTACCAAAATATGGGGAAATTTTGGGAATTTTTAAAAACCTATGGATAATTAATATATGTACATACACAAACTTTTATTATACAAACTAAAATAAGTAAGAGTTAATCAACATTTAAAAAGAAAATTAAAACAAACATAGTATCATTTATTTCACAGTGTAATGTTATATGCAATAGATATCCATTTTGACCATATTTTCGTGGTTGTTGATCACGTTTCTTATCTTTTTATTCCGGCCCAGACTGGTATTCGTAGGAGTTATAGTTTCACCAGATTCGATTTTTTGCAAATTAGTCTGGACAATAATCATTTCATGTGAAAGTTCTTTAATGATTTCAAATAACCAACAATTTTTTTTTCCAACTACAACTTTAAGTCTACGATGCCAAAGCTTCTATAGAATTTTGTGTGCGAGGAAAATTTTCTTCAATAGAATCTACGACGCACCAAAATTCCTCCCACAAATATAGTTTTGTTTAAACCATACGCTTAATTTTTTTAAATCTTTACGTCCGCAGTTAGTGATTAACTCATTATAATAAATTAAAATATGTTCAATAGGAACGAAAGCCAAGCTTTTAAGCATTCGAACGTGAATGTTAAACTGTTCACAATTGCCATATTTTTGGGCCAGACTTTGGAACAAGCCAAATATTGTTTGGCGGCAGTCGAAATGGTTTTCTCAAAATCACTGATAATCCTACTGGGATTGAGATTTATATTTCTTTCGAGCGCAAAAATTGCGCAGCAATGGCACAAATTGCCCAGCAATAAGGCCTTGAATAGTAAATAATTGTCGGAAAATGGTTGGAACAACATAAAATGTTCCATCGGTTACTCAGCACTTGCAACTACCCATATTTTTAATGAGGCCGAAGTCTCCAATATAATATTTTTATTGCCGTTGAAAGTAGTCTCTTTTAAAACAAAAAGGTCGCCTTCTAAATATTTTAAAATTTCCGGAATAATTATATCTGACAAACTTTGCAGCTCATTTATGGCCTCGCGCTCGTTGGATTTCCTTATTCGTGAAATTTTCAACTTTTGAACTAAATATTAATGACCCATATGCAAACAATTTTTTGCTTGGGGGATTTTGTGCTTGGGTATTTTATTAATGGATATTTTATGCCTCTCCCCTTTCAAAGCCTCAATCGTCTCTGGATGATTAGCATAACATTTGTCTTTGACAACTTCCCACAAATAATAGCCCAACCGAGTCAAATCGCAGCTCCTAGGCGGCCAATGGACATCGTCATTTCAGCCAATAATGCAATTTTCGAAGATAGGGCGCAAAACGTCGATTGTATCGTTGGCTGTTTGGCCAAGCCTTCCACTTCAGTCATAGGGAATAAATGTCAGTTAACATGGTACGATAACGGTCGCCATTGACTGAATTTATAGAATTTGAAGACTTAATAAAATTTAAAGAATTTGTCGTGTTTACAGGATTTAAAGAACTTACTGTATCTTGAAGCTTTAAGAATTCATAGAATTTATTGGTTTTATAGAATTTACAGAATTTATTAAATTTATAGAAATTAAAGATTTTATAGAAATATTTTAATTAATTATTAAAATTAATAATTAATTAAAATATTTCTATAATATTAATTAATTAATTATTATTTTTAAAATTTTAAAAATTATTGTATAAATAATTTTTAAAATTTGTAGAATTCAAAGAATTTCTAGAAATTATGAAATTTTTAAAATAAGTCAAACTTGAGTTTATAGAATCTACTCGTATAATACCTACTGACATACTAGTAATATAATTTAAAGAACTCATAGAATCTATGAAATATCTAGAGTTAATCAAATTTGTAGAAATTACATATAGAATTTATGGAATTTATAAAATTTATAGAATTTATAGTGTTTATAATAAACATATTAGAATTTATAATATTTATAGAGTTTGTAGAATTTATAAAATTTATAGAATTTTTAAGATTTACAAAATTTATCGAATTTATGAAAACTACAGAATTTATGGAATTTGTAGAAATTATTGAATTTATAGAATTATTAAAGTTTACAGGATTTATCAAATTTTCTGAATTTATAAAATTCATATAAAAGGGTTTATAGACACATTAGAATTTATAAAGTTTTTCGAATTTACAGAATTTATAGAACTTACAGAATTTAAGAAACGTACTGAATTTTTAGACTTCAGAGAATTTGTAGAGTTTATATAATATCTACAAATTCTATAAAATTTAAAAGTTCTATAAATTTTTTAAATTCTATAATTAGTGTAAATTCTACAAATTCTGTGACGTCTAAAAATTCATTAAGTTTATTAAATCCTATTATATATTCTGTAAATTCTATAAATTTTTTAATTTATTAGGATTTATTGAATTTTTAGCCTATAGAAACTAAAGAATTTATAAAATTAAAGAATTTTAAGAATTTAGAAAATTCATAGGATTTATAGAATTTAAAAAAATTATTTTATAAAATTTATGGAATTTATAGAAATTATTTATGTTCTATAAATTTTAATAAATTTTCAAACTCAATTCCTACACGTACTCCATCTATCTTGCCATTTAGCGGCTGACACTTTTAGTATGCTTCTCTTGAGAGATCCCAATAGGTTTGGCCTTATGTCAGTACCAAGAAGTTCGATATCTCCATATTAACATGCTGTATTAATCCTAATTTTATAAGCTGTCAATCTTTTTCCTAGAAGAATATTAATTGGAATAACGCTAGAGGGTGGTTCCCGGGAACAATTTCCCGGGAATTTTACATAATTTATCAAACCCGATTCCCGGGATTTTCAAACAAAAATTCCCGGGAATTTGATAAAAACTTAAAAAATTTGCAAATATAAAAAGTAAATATGTATCAATAAATTTCCGGGATACGTTGTATTAAGAGCGTCACATTAAAAATACTCTCCTCGCAAGACTATATAAACTTAAGCCAGATGACGAGCCCAGGTACTTATTTTGATAAAATCGCTTTGAAAAGTGATAAAATTGATGCAAAGCTATTTAAATCATCTGTAGTTAGCAACTCGTTATTATAGAATCGTGTTAAAACTAACCGCGGGAAAGAATTAAATTTATTGTTTGACTGTAAAACAAGGTGGAATAGCGCAGAAACAAAGATCGTCCGTTTTCTAAAATTACGTGAATGTATTGTAAAACCCTGAACGATCTGAGTTTTGCATCCTATGAAATTAAATGTTGAACACTTGACCAACAAAATTAAAATTTAATTGTGCTAAATCTAGTGTAATCAACTTATTTATTCGTTGATGAAAAACAAAGAATTGGTGAGCAAAGAAACCGAAACCCAATTGAAATGATTTCGAATCTGAAAATTTGACATAAGCAGGAAACTCATCTTTAACATGACAGTGGTTGCAAGAGTAATAGATAATCTGGTAAGGTGGTCCCAAATTAGTCAAATTTGTTTGAGGCGTTGAAAACGACCCAACCTACTGTAGTAAGAAGCGACAAGTTTGTTTTCAAATTCATCAAACTTGTATAGTAAGAAACGGTCTGGTCTTGTAATAGTTAACAATAAAAGAAAATATTTAAACTGAAACTGCTGCTTTTTTAAATTTTTGTGAATTGACGAATTCTCAATCCCGACTCCCGGGATTCGGAATTTGTCGAGAATTACCACCCTCTAAGCTAGAAAAACAACCGTGTTGGTTGATTACTTTTTAATGCCAAACAGTCCATTTCATTCCCTTTGGACGCTTGCTATTCGGTGGTGACAATTCATCCTATCACATCTGTAGGTCATGAAAGCTACCACAAGGATAATATATCTTGGAAAGGGTGTCCTGTTTTAATATTTCTCTTGATACCCTTTTTAGTGCAAGGAGGAAGGCTTTTTTAATGCCGTATGCTAACCTAATGACGTGTGAGGTAGCACCGAGCCTTTCATCAAAATCCACTCCTAACTTCTACCTATTTCCTGTTTTCACCATCTCTCTAACAGTTTACAGCTATCAAGGATGGCCTCCTAATGTCGGTGAAGTTTTGACTTGGATAATGACAGTTTTTTTGGAGAATAACTCCATGTTATTTTTTTAGTCCAAACATCCAATTTTATCATTAACAAATGACACTTTTTTAATTTCGACAATCATGCGGCTGTAGAACACAAAATTCTAAAGATGTGATCTCAGGATGGATCCATGATTTGTTCGACAGTTGAAATTGTGTTGTAAAATTGTTTTAATTATTCGTTAGAGTCCTAAGTGTTTAACCATGTTGACCAAGGTAACCAAAGCGTCCTCTGTGGAGATCTCCCTGCCTAAATCCAAACTGTTTGTCGTTAAATCATATATATCATCGTGAGGCAGTGCCAAGCGATGTAAATGGTCCTAGAAACGGTCGTGGCCAGTGAGAATTCCGACCAGTATTCTAAGCTGGTCCCGTTTTAAACATAAAGCAAACTTAGTAAGCCTCCGATTTGGATCACTATACAAAGTGCTTCGCCTTACGACAACAGTAGCAAACCACTTCAGCCTTAGCTCTTCGAGAGCGAAGTTTTTTATAGCCTTACCGTTGTTAGAAGATAAGAGAGCCGCTTTGATGTTTAAGAAAATAAAATAAAAATCAGCGGAATAGTCGCCAAGTCCTTTTCTCGAAATTTCTAACCTCAAAAATTTCGAATAGCGTTATATCAGTATGTTTAATTTAAACATTTAAATACCAAATAAATAAAAATTTTATTAAAAATTTAATTCTCAAAATTTTTAGTTGAAAAGATTTGAGTTATTCGTTAAAGGGTAGACCTTTGATGACTATAAAGAAGGTTTTGCTCAGATAAATTGATGTTTTAGATAAGGACAAGAACAGATTGACATAATCAATTACTAAGCCAATGTACTAATCACCATTTTTTTGTTTTTATTTTAGGCCCAACGTCCGGAAAATACCGTGATGCAAGCGCTGGAATCATTAAACGACACACAAGTAAATGATTTTCTGAGTGGAAAATCACCATTAAATTTAAGTATGCGACTAGGAGATCACATGATGTTAATCCAATTACAATTAAGCACATTAAATCCAAGCGGATCATCATCAACATCGGTCTCGGCATCCGGTTCAAATACAAACCAATCGACGACATCATCGGCCGGCAGTAGTAGTAGCAGCGGCAGTATATCAAAATCCAAAATAAGTTCGTGTAAATCAAAAAGAACAACTGAAATTGCATCATCCCCCACCACAATCAAAACAACAATACCAATAGAATTGTATCATTCGCGGAAAGGTCACCGTAACATAGAAATTGAGAATAATACAAGGTTAACAACATCATCGTCGTCGCCAGAGCGGCACCACCATCATCATCATCATCATCACCACCACCATAATACCGTGACACCACTAATAGTTCCTTCGACCACCACCAGCATAATAACACCTTTACCAACGTCTCCAACATCTGTAAAAGAATCTGATTTGAATACAATGCTGATAAAACGTGAAATTGAAAATCTACAAAATATCGTCAAATCACTATCAGAAATTCAACAAAAAGAAGAGGATCGTGCTTCGTTACCGTCTGCTTCAAGTAGTAATGTAGAGCAATCCCCAATCAAATCTCTATCGAATTTGGTATCGAATTCAATTAAAACCGCACAAATAATTGCATCCTCACCGTCAAATGCGTCGTCTATAGTATCCTCAGCTTGTACACATACCACCGATCCAATTTCCGCTAAATTAACATCATGCCTGTGCAAAAGTTTGGACACAAATAGCAATGGATGTGAAACAAATTGTCAAGGTTCACAACGATACCATGAATATCCATCGACATCGTCTGGCCCATCAACAATGTCACATTCCGTGATAATGCCATCGTCGCCTACACGTTTATCGTCGCTGCATCGAACAGCAAACAATCCAATTAGTAAACATAAAATGAAACACAATAATCACACCCTACTGAGAAAAGCAATAAATACCATTGAAAATGAAGCCAAACACATCGCTGAAATTGAACAAAATTCAGAACCAGTTCCTGTCGAAGCAACGACGACAAATTTATTAACACCTGTAACATCAACAGAGGCATCGTCATCATCGTCGACGCCTACACCAACATCAACCAATTCTACTACGACATCGACGACAACAACAGATGTTGAAAATGTATTAAATGCAGGATCAACGACTGTTATTGATACTCGTGCGCTAGCGGAAGCGTCACGTAATTTAACGCAAACTCTACGAAAATTATCAAAAGAAGTTTTCACAAATAAAATCGATGTGACCGAAGATAATTCACGTCGCATGGGTACCGGTGCCGTAATCGAATCGATGAAACATCACGGCAAAGGAATATATTCGGGAACATTTTCCGGTACACTAAATCCAGCGTTACAAGATCGATATGGGCGACCAAAACGTGATATATCAACAATAATACACATTTTGAATGATTTGTTGAGTGCGGCGCCCCAATATAGACGGAGTGCTAAAATTAAATTTGAACATCCGTCATTTTCAACGGCGAGTACAAGTTCGGCCGGTTCGAGTAGTACCAGTAGTAATAGTGGTGGTCACCATAAGAGTATATCGGGGAAAGAGGTGAGTACTCGAAAATAATTTTTTTGAAAGATGATGTTCGTCGAATAATTAGGCTCGGGCAGAGTCGTGTTATTTTGTTTATTCAACTTCGATTTTCCTTCAAAAATAATTGAAGTGGTCGGCACATAGTTATAGAGAATATTTTTGTAGGGCTCTGATAACAGCCAAATTTAATATATCTGATAAATAATTACAATAACTTGTCAAAAACGTGATAGGTGACAATCTCTGACGTTCAATGAATCAAAGTTAATAAAATCACGTTGATCAATAATGTTAACAATCATGCAAATGGAAGATGAACAATCTCTAAATTGCGACAATTTTTGTAATTAATGTTTCGTGCGCAATTTAAAATCGAGGTCTATCGCTCTGTATATACAGCTTAATCACTCTAATAATGATTACAACATTGTGACCTTTGAAATGAAATATTTGCGTGTTGTAAAGTTTTATCCAGTTGGATCAATAAATATTTAAAAATTTGTGAATGGGTGATTCTAAATCTGGTTCATTGCAATAAAAAGCAAGATCATTTATTTAAACTTAACAGCAAATACGAACTCATAGAATATGGATGATCTTCTATTTTACGAGATGTTTCGTTGAAATCTGTACGATTCAGTTGATCTCTTAAACACCCAGTTTTGAACTTTTGAAAGATGGAAACTTTTCCACGTTTCATTGTTACAATAAATTTTGCGTTAAGAAAGGGAGACATTTTTTAGCAGTAGATAATTCCAGTCGTGCGAATTAATGAATTTTTCAAATTCTTGTTCATCCGGATTGAATTCTATTAAGGGGTGGTCTATGATCATAGTGATGTGTCAATCTGAAAGAAACTCGTGTTTTTGTTTTATCTCGGATAACAACATCACATTCGATTAACAAAAGAAATCATATTTAAACGAACATTTTCTGTGAAAATTTAAAAAAAAATCCTAGGTTGCCTTAAGTTTATATGTCGGTCGGTACAGCGGCATTTTAGGTGGCTTTAATTTTCTCAGTGGTCGGTTAGATGTTCAAAATGAAGTTTTTGAAGACTATTAATGTCGGCCGAGGCACTATTTTTCACTCGACTCTGCACAAGTGTAGACCAAATTTATTGAATCGCTCCAGACGTTCAACTAAAAGGTTGGCGAGTTCCTGCTCACCAGATCACGATGTCTTCGAAATAAGGGATAACTTCATAGGAATTCTGCTCAATCATTTTTTCGATGAAGTTTTGGAAAAGTTCGGCATAGAAATAATTTCGAATTACGAGTAGCAATCTTCTGGAGAGGAATACGGCCTAATGATAATCAAACTGACTTAACTAAAGTTGATGTGACTGGCAGTGTATATACATCGCTATTGCATATCCCTATTCCAGCTCTCAATGTCACAACGGGCCCATCGAGAAAACCTAGGATTATATCGTAATTCACATATGCATACTACAGCCTTAGAAATCTGAATAAATTTGAACCAAGGCAAGGATGATAAGATGAAACCTACGTCAATAGATGTAGAACGTAAAAGATCCTCTCGCTGCAACTTGATATTTTGCCGCGACTACGTTGGCCTAAAATTTTATAGCCTGTGTTCAGCAAAGCTGTACCTCGACAGTTGTTACATGATAGTTGGAAGTGAATTTCTTTATTTTAGGCTATGAAATGTTACATAATGGGAATGAGTGGCCACAACTAAAGAATATGCAGCCCTTTAATCAAGACTATATAATCTACAAATTTCATTTTACTCAATATTGGAGGCTTTTGACAGGTAACCAGTCTATCAGCGTTTCCAGAAAGTTTTTTGCACAAATTCCCTACACAAATCTGGCTATAGCCATGAATGATTAATAGCTTTAGTTCAAAATCTTGCATATACTGCTCGTTCCTTTAGTTGATATTTGAATTTCTTCGTCTTTAGAAAAAATAATTAACTTAGAAATTTTCTAATTTCATAAATAAATCAAATTACCATGATTTTAATTATCTTTTTCCTTTACAGATTTCATCAAGCAGTAAAAGACATTCGCATCACCAAAACAACCAAGAGAATGAATGTGCCACCTGTTCAACGTCACCACGAAATTCGACAGCAAACAGTAAAGTCGCCGACAACACCACACCTTTAAACATCTCAAACCATTGTTCGTATGGTGAATGTAAAGGTCACAGCAGTGAAAATTGTAGTACACATAAATCTAGTAATAGTAGTAACAGCAGCAGTAGCAAAACAAATAGTCAAATAGTAAATTCAACATGTTTGTGCCAACAAAATATTCAAGATGAAAATTCCATGGACGAATTATACGATGAATCGTCTGCCCTAAATTTACCACCATGCCGCTGCGCCGCAAGTAAAAATTCTGTATTAGGCATAGTTACGTCGTCGGCTGCTGCTGCCGCCGCTGCTATCGTTCCCACATCCTATTGTATCAAGTGTAATAGTACCGAAATTGAAAATAACAAAACTAAATGTAAACTCGATCATTTACGCTTGATAATGCAACAGAAAAAACAACGGCGAGAGGCACGTAAAATGAAAACGCTACCGTACAATAGTCAAGCTCGTCTTGTTGGCACAACGACAACAACAGCAACCGCAACCGCCTTAACCCAATTGAATGCAGCGACAGCAAATGATGTGCAACAGCAGCCGACGGCGCATATAGTCGAGGAAGTTGATTCAGTAGCTTAAAACAAAAAAATTTTGTTGTATGAATTATTAATTGGGATTTAGTTGGGCGAAGGGCGACGAGGAAGAGCGTATGCCTGCCAGCTATGAATTTAATATTTTTTTTTTTTTTATAATTTATATATTATTATTAATTATACCATATTTGAATTGAATTATTGTTTTTTTTTTTTTATTTTATAAATACAAAATAATATAATTATGTATTACAAACCATAATCTAAAACTATTATAAAAAATAATATTTAATGAAATCAAAAGTTTATGAGAAAAATACACATTCAAAAAAACGATTTTGTTTGTAGTCATCTTTAAATAAATCTTTATTTTAATTTTATTATTAAATAGTCAATTATATATGCTATTAACCCTGTCTGGCCCATATGAGTAATAATAATATGTTTATTTTTATTTTAAAGTATATATAAATATAGACGTGTGTGGGTATGTTAATGTTGTGTTGGTTTGATATAACAGTATGTAATGTAATTGGGGGTTTTGGAGTCGTGTAGTGATTTTTTTTTTATACATAAAAATTAAAAACACTGACAAGAAAGGGTTAATATAGTGGATTCAAATTATACATTACATATTAGCTAATTGGTTAACTTCTTATTATTTTTTTTTTATGTATATTTTGATTTTAGTTATGTGAATTAAATTTTTGTTGCTGGCGGGAATTCTGGGGATTTCATGATAATTTTATTGTCATTTGTAACGGTTACCATATTGATCTAAGTTTTGAGGTAAGACAAAACCAATACAAATGTATATACAAGGTTGCGCTGTCCCGATACATTGGATTTATTAGTTTTTTAAAATCTGTTATATGAGAGAACCGCGGGATTTGTATAAGACATTTGTGTTGGCTTTGGGTAAGATGTTGGAATTTTACTTTGTGTGTGTTTTGGTTAAAATGGGATGAAAATCGTTTATTATTCAATAGAAGGCGTTATTCGAATTCCAATTTTTGAATTACACTGCCCCAATTCTCAAAGTTGTTATACGAAGATATCACTTATTTTTACAAGTACAATAGACTTTTTTCCTCCAAAAATGTTGACACTAAATTCATCGACACCGTAGGGCAATAAACTAAGTATTCTCGCTGTAGGTCAAATAAATAAAAATTGCCGTTCATGCAAACAACCTCAAATCGATATAAAAACGTTTCTAAAGTTAAATCTACCATAATAATTTAATTTTTTTTTTTGCCTAGAACACAGAAAACAAGATATCAACATGACGCTTGCCCTACGGCTTCGGCTATCATTTTACATCATTTGGCGTGTGAGGAAAAGGTCAATAAAATGGAAGAAGGGCGCTATATTATTTTATAATCTGAACGGTGAAACGTTTAGAAGATAACTACAGTTGCGTTACCTGAATTATCTCATCATTTTGGGCTCCAAACAACCTTTTGTTTTTTTGTTCCATAAGGAATCAAAATAAAATTAGCTGCCTTACAGAAATGCTTTACAACAAGATATTCAATCCTTTATTTTGTCCGTAATCAAATTTGTTATTTGAAGTGTTTAAGAAGGGAGGCTTTATGCGTCGATTTTTTTTTTTTAAATCACACAAGATAACTAAAGCAATATTATATGATCATTGATATTACCCCAGTCAAGAAAAATTTCATTGAATTTTCAGAATTTGCAGTGTTTAGTATTTTAAGTAAAATAAATTGTTTTTTTTTTTTGGTTTAGTTTCCTATTTTGATTTATCATATTTTTCGTTAATTTTGTTTTTTATTAATAATTATGTATGTTATACGGTTGGCTTGTAATTTTTGTTTCTAGTAAATTTGGAATTTAATCAGTTTTCTTTATTTTGTTCGAAATGTAAATCAATTAGCTGGTCTAAATAAAACAAAAAAATTGTTTTTTGATAAATAATGTGGTAGTGGTAGACTGATTTTAATTTTATTTTTTTTTTGTTGTGGTATGAATAGTGTACGTGAGATTAGTTTTTCATTTGCTCGTCATAAAATAATTTTTATATAATATAAAAAAATAGTTTTAGAAAATAAGTAATATCTTAATTAAATTAGTAATACTAGAGAATAATTTTTATTTTAGACGTACGTAAATTACGATAAGAAAAACAAAAATAAATCACGATTAGTGTTAAACTTTCTAATCCTCGCAAGATTAGTGTGCGGGAATTGCGCGCGCGGACGTGGTGTTCTAAGTATATATTGTGGTAAAGTTTTTATAATAAAATAAATAAATAATAGTTTCATAAATGGAATTGAAATAATGTGTGTAATTCAATGTTGCTGGTCAACAAACGTATTTAATATAGATATTTCCGTTTCATACTGAATGTAGAATTTTCCTTTGTATAATGTAATTGTTTTTGTTAATCAGAACCACATAAAAAAGTAACACCAGAATAATTAGTTCACTTATATAATATAAAAAAAATAGAAACTATTATATTAATATAAAATACATAATTTTAATTACGCAAGGATTAAGGGATCATAATAATGTAATTATCATACCACCATTATTATTATTCGGAAGTTTCCTTCCCAATAAATAATTTAATTAATATAATAAAAACATCATGTTTGCCATATTAGTCTAATAATATAATAAAATTATAAAAATTTATTATTGTAAATATAAATAAAATTACAAAATATAATATTATTCATGTATGAGCCTCTCCATTCGCAGTGACACACATTTCAAAATATGGTTCGTATGGTATGTTCAGGATGAGATGCTCCATACATATGGTAAATTATTCTAAATAAATACATAAAAAATATAAACAAAAATAAAATAAATAATTATACATATATATATACAAATTATATAAATAAACAACAACAAATCTTTTAATTAATTATTATTTTTTTGATTAATTATATCAAATTGCTTATACATTTATTAATTACATAAAATACAAAACAAAAATTAAGAAACAATATAAATAATATAATATTAGGTAGAAAAAAAAAATTGATTGTTTTATTTCTGTATTCGTAAAATTTCAGGACTTCTAGAATGAGAAAGCAACAGAATCGTCATTAGTGCACTCCCGAGCAACTAAATTGACTTAAACCTCCGGGCGTACATAAAGTAAAACAACTTTTTTGTGCCAGCTTAGTATTTTATCTTTACATGGACACCTTTATCATTAAAATGTATACAGTACTTTCAAATGTTTCGGTGAAAACAATTGGCGTGATGCAATCTCCTGTATAATATCACGTTGACCGATATTTCCCATCATTTATCAGACGTTGATCTGAATAAATCTCTACCAGTTTCATTCGTTGTTTTCTCAAAATCATGGATACCACTCCAGAAAAAACTGCACAAGTTGTTGCATTATTGCAAGAAGGACAAAGTCAACGAGACGTCGCTCGTCAGCTAAACATGAGCCAATCTGCTGTTTAAGAGTATCCAGAAGGTTTCAGGAAACTGGTACCTTCAATCGGAGACCAACAACCAACCGGTAAATCACCATCTCACTGGCGTCGATGTGCAGCAGAAGCTAAGAGAATTTTGAGATGTAGCTGTTAGTTAATGGACAGTAAGAAGACACGATGGAAAGCGAGTTTTGCAGGGCTGTTATGCTGAAAGTCTCATACGGTGGTGGTTCGTGCATGGTGTGGGCTGACATATCGTTTGAGGCAAAAATAAATCTTGTTTTCGTACCTGGTCGAGGCCGTAGAGGAGGTTTGAACGCTGCAAAATATATCGAGGACATTCTTTTGGATTATGTAGTGCCCTACGCAGGATATATAGGGGAAGATTTCATATTAATGCATGACAATGCCTGGTGTCACACAGCTCGAACCACTCGGCAGTTCATGGATGAGGTTGGGCTCGAGACGACGAGGTGGCCAACTCTCAGTCCAGACATGAATTCAATTGAGCATTTATGGGACGAACTAAAATGGAGGGTCCGAGCCAGAAATCCGGTACCATCTAACATCAGTGAAAAAGGGCACTGAACCAATTCTCATGAAAATAGTGTCACTTTAAAGTAAAAATATCAGGCTTTCAAAATGTCTTGTGAAAATCGGTTTGGCCGTTTTAAAAAAATTCGTCTTTCTGTGAGCGCTGAAGGTTTGAGTCAGTTTAGTTGCTTGGGAGTGTAGATTAAGTAACTAAATTGGTACGCGCCGAGCGTTGTTGCTGCATCAAAGCGCTATTTAGGAGGTTTATTCGATTTTATTTGAGATCGATCTGAGCTAGGTTCTGATGAAATGACAATTTTTTGTGATATTTTATTGGTACCAAAAAGATTCCTGTTTTCTTACCGCGTTTCAAAACGTAATTATCGTAATCAGGTGATCTTGCTGTACTACAAACTCTATAAACAAGAAATACATAAAAAAGGCAAAGTGTAAATAATCCAGTATTATTTTATTTTGCGGTCAATTTTAAAATAACGGGGATATGCCGCCTATTTGCTGTGCTCACCAACCCCTGCTGCACCGGTTCACTACGCTCGCCAATCATCGATTAATTAATAATATGTAGTTTATTTTCAGAAATGGAACCAAATGCAACAAAGAAAATATAAAGGACTGGAACCTCACGAAGTGATCAGAACTTCGGTCCTGAAAATTAACTCAACTCGCTCAATTCTACTCCAAACTCAACGGCCAACTCAATCCTAAAATCAACTCTATTCAAAAGCTACAAGCGTGTACACTGCGTATGAACTACACTCAATCCAACCTCCCCACTAAACCCTCAACTCGACTCCAAATTAATCCCCAACCAAACCCTAGCTCAACCATCAGTCCAACTCAAATCCTAAATCAATACGTTTCGAAAGCTATATGAGTGCAGGGGCACAACTTGATATAATCTCCACCTTAATCCTCAAATGTATTCCCAACTGAACCCTTTAGCTGAACGCCAACTCAACAAGAACTCAACCCTCAATTAAACGCCAATCAATACGGTCCAAAAAATTATAAGCACACTTGAACTCAACTGAGAACAGGTCAAGCTAACTCCCAACTCAACTGTCAAATAAATACCCAATTGAACAGCTGAATGAACCCCAACCCAGCCAGACCACAAATTCATGCCTCAACTCTATCCCAAACTCAACGCCCTAATCAATCCCCAAATCAACATGGTTCGAATGTATTTCATGCGTACCTACATGAACTTAACTCAAGCTAACTTCCAGCTTAACCCACAACTCTCCCCAAATAAATCCACAACTGAACCGCTCACTAAACCTGAACTCAATGACCGGCCGTGATGTCGTAAACAGTACGACGAAAATAAAATATTGGCTATATAAAATTCAATCCACCCAACGTCCATCGCGCATTCTGTAGTTGCTCTGTTTATGCTCTATGATGGGATTCAGCCTGTTCACACCACGTATACAACGTATTGCAACACTGCAACAGCCTCGTGTTCACACTATGTTGCGTCAACTCTTGATATTTATCTATGTAGGTATAGTAACATCTTATTATACGCATAGGTTAGGTTAGGTTTGAGTGGCGGTCCAACAGGACCAGGCATAGACCCAAAAAGGTCCGTAGCCATACCACAATTTAAAAATTTTCCTCCAACTCATTGAAACCACTTTGAGCTTGCTCCATCAGGTCGTTGAAAACTGGTGCCCCTAGAAAATTCAGTCTGTTTCGAGCCAGACTAGGACAGGTGCAAAGAAGATGAAGTACTGTCTCTTCCTCCTCTTCGTCCTCGCAACTACGACAATAGTCATGTGAGAAGAAATCAAGTCTACTCGCATGTCTGCCTATGAGACAGTACCCCGTAATCACTCCAACAACCACACTGATCTGACTCCGCTGAAGTGAGGTCAGCTATGAGGTCCGTTGTACCATGTCGAGCCAGTTCATCGGCTTTTATATTTCCCGTACTAACGAAATGTCCTGGCACCCATATGATATGGATGTTGAACTGATCTGTCATCTCGTTAAGAGATGAGAAACAGTTCTGGACTACTTTCGACGTAAGGAGATTTGATTGAAGCGCTTTAATGGCAGCCTGACTGTCCGTATATATGCGAATATCACAAGTCGATATTACATTATACCTCAACCAGTCCACGACCTCGTCTTTATCGCAGTTACCTCAGCTTGAAAAATGCTACAGTAGACAGGGAGACAAAAGGAGAGATTTAACATAAGTTCCTCGCAGAACCCTACTCTTCCATCCAGTTTTGAACCATCAGTGAAGAAGTTCAAAACTCCTGGTTCCAAAACTGCATCCATCATCCAGTCCTCTTTGGATGGGATAATAGTCCGGAACTTTCTATCAAAAGATAGTGACGGGACAGTATAGTCGGTGGTCTTGGGAAGCTCTTTGTTACAAAGTATAGATGAGTGCCCTGTATTGTTGCAGGTCCACATTAACGTGGATTTCAGTCGTATGACAGTGCAAGCTGCCCACTGTTTTCCCAAGATATCTAGAGGAGTCAGAAATAGCAGAGTCTCCAGTGCCTGAGTTGATGTGCTCCTCATAGCACCACTGATCCACAGAGAGATTGTTCTCTGAACTTTTGTCAACAACTTTAGGTTGACAGCTGTGACCAGAGCAGGCCACCAGACTGTTACCCTATACAGAAGAATGGGTCTAACTACTGCTGTGTATAGCAAAACGACCATGTGGGGCTCCAGCCCCAACCTTTCCCAATTGCATTTTTGCAAGAGTATAGCGCTACCGTAGCTTTCTTTACCCTTTTCATAATATTAGGTTTCCAGTTTAATTTACTGTTCAAGACGAGACCCAAGAACTTTGCTTCATCTATAAAAGCCAAGTTGAAACCAGTTAAAGTGGGAGGATCGACATGAGGAATTTTATATTTCCTAGAGAAGAGAACCAATTCGGTTTTCTGTGGGTTCACATTTAACCCACAACCATTGGCCCATGATGAAAGAATGCCCAGGGCATTTTGAATATGCTCACTAAGTATGCCGGGATATTTTCCACGAACTCCAATAGCGACGTCATCCGCATAGGCAACCACCTTGAAGCCACTATCCTCCAGTCTCAGCAACAGATCATTTATGACCAAGTTACAGAGCAGTGGGTACAGTACGCCACCCTGCGGCGTGCCTCTGCTGCAAATCTTCTGGCGGAGGATTTCCCCAGACCGGCTTTTATGATCCTGCCTCTTAGCGTTTGATCTATCCAGTCCTTGAGGGATTTATCCACTCCTAGATTCGAAAGTGCCCAAGTTATAGCCCCTGTAAGCACGTTGTTAAAGGCTCCCTCAATGTCCATAAAGATTACCATCGCGTAGTTTCCATATTCGAAAGATTTTTCTGCCTACGAGGCTACTTGCCCTTTTACCTGCTGATATAGTACGTGCAGATTCGGAACAACCAGGAAAGTGAGTCTGCAATAGTAGTTCCAGCGATTCCATACTATTTGTGGTCCATGCTCCATCCGGCCTTTGAAGAAAGCTTGGGATGGAAGGGCTAGTAGATACTTTATGCAGCCTGGAGAACTCTAAAGACTCCTGAATTTTGCCACAGTATAGTCTCCAAGATCTGTTCTTTGCACTTCTTAGCTGATATTTGTAAATTTTGAGGACTTCCCTATAGGACTCCCAGTCCACAGCGGCTTTTGTTTTCCTTGTTGTTTTAAAGAGTCTTTTGCACCATTGACGTATTTGTTGAATCTCCTTTGACCACCAAGTTGGCCGAGATTTACCCCTAGGCCTACTAAGAGGACAAGAGCCCAGTACCGCTTCGTTAAAAGCGCTGCACAGTTCGTCCACTAAGCCATCGAGTTCTACCGTAGTTTTTGGAGGTTAAGGCACCGGCACTGGTAGTGAATTACCCAGAATAGTTCTGGAGATATCCCAGTCGGTTTTCCTTCTGTTCCTGTAGAAAGGGATGTTTGGAGAAACCAAGTCCATTTCAAATTGAAGATAACAGTAATCAGAAAAGGAGTGGTATTTCGACACTTTCCAGTTTAATAGACTAGTCGTCAAAAAGTTTGAGACAAGTGTAATATCTAATACCTCCTGTCTATTTCTAGTTATAAAAGTCGGTTTATTGCCTATGTTACATATATGAAGGTTAGTACTTAGAATGTAATCAAGGAGTAACTCACCTCGTTGATTTGTGTCCGTACTTCCCCAGATTGTATGATGAGAATTTGCATCACTCTCCAGGATGACTCCAACCTTGCGCTTTTGAGTCTCCAAATTTACCTCACCTAGAATGACTGGTGGAATGTTCACTTCATCGTAAGATAGGCAGGCTGATATTAGCCAGATGTTTCGTTTATTGACCTCAATGTTGACCGCTGCCACATCTTCATTGCTGAAATTTGATAGCAGAAAACAATTTGTATTATTTTTAACAAGAATGCACGACCGAACCCTACCTTCTTTTTTCGTGTGCATTAATCTATAACAGGGTGTCTTGAGTGCAAGTATCCGGTCATCAGCGACCCAAGGTTCTTGGATCAAGACAATATCCGTCCCTTCCCTTCCAATTTTTCAAAGGAGAGCGATTGATGCTACCTTTGAGTGGTGTAGGTTAATCTATAAGAATGTCACCATTCTTAGACCTCCCTCTCTACCACTGTATCATCAGAGTCCTCCCCTGATGCGAAGTCCTCTGAGATCCTCTTTAATGACTCCGAGGACATTGTCATCTCCATATCAGTGGAGATAGTTTCGCCTGGCTGTTCCCTTCTTTAGGGCGCCCAGATGAGCTTTCAGCAGCTTCCTCAGACTTCGGAGCCTCCCGCTTGTCCGCGTCCTTCTTGTAGATTTTGAGTGTGACTGCACTGAAACATAGTTTACGATACCATTGGTTTTTTCCAGTTCAGTCAGTGACTCTCTGTAGTCGGCTCTTGGCTCGTCGACCAACCTGGAGCAACCGGAGTATCATCTTTGGATCGCTAGGCTCCGAAGGGATCCACACCCTGGCTCTCGGCCTACAGGGGATCTCTTCCCTAGCTTTAACAGCAAGGCTGGCTCTGGGTTTTCTGCTAGGATATTCAGGTAGGTGGTGGTTAAGGCCCTTTCCACGTTTCTCCAATTGGCGGGCGTTCCTGGAGTACCTCGTTAAAAGGCCTCATTTCGGTAGCATGGAGCTTAGTTCTTTTTGCGATCTTAGGACTTTCCTCCTGAGATAATGATTCATGACCCGAGTGGAGGGACCAGCCTCATCTAAGCTTTTGTCCCGTTGTTTGTTAGTAGGTTTAGTAAAGACTCGAGTCTCCTTCTCTACTTTTTCCGGTTTTGTAAGAGAACCTGGCTCTTTTGTTGTTTGTGTTTGTTGGTCTCCCATATTTGGTCCCACGAGTAGCGGAGACAAGAGTGTCCATCTGTGCAGAGATCCGCAATACACAGAGAAGGCTATTTAATCCGGAGGGCGCCAGGTAGCGACTGAGCTAGTTTTTATACTGGGCCCTCAGTCTGGTCGGTTATCGGCACGGTATGAATAACACCTTAATCCAGCCCAGTGATTTGTTTAAGGTTGACTCCTTTAGCGCCATGTTTTAGCCTAGAAGCCGAAAAGATCAGCAATCTGATTACCAGCAGTCATCACGAGGAGGTAACACGAGCACTTGCGGAGCACTGTCAGCTTGCATGCCCGAGCAACTTCGTGCCTGACTGCCGGCCGACGCACTATCACGAGTGGAAATTATACAATGTCCGGAAACTATCGACTACGGCATGATCGCAGACGCGCAGCAGGACGACATGGAATTAAAGGAGCTGAAGGAAGCTGCATCCGATTTGAATTTCGTAGACATCCCCATCACATTCAACTCAGACAAGTTGTTGTGCTGCGACGTATCTTCAGGAAAAACGAGGCCGTACATTCCAGTACACTTCACACAGAAAGTGACGGATCAATTCATCTGGACAGGCATCAAAAAGGACGTAAGAAAAATGTTCAATGCTGTACCGCATGCCAGAGAGCGAAAGTATCGAGACATACAAAAAGCACACCTCGAGAATTTTCACCAGTAAGCACGCGATTTACAGAAATTCATCTGGATATAATCGGGCCACTGCCCGTGTCGGAGGGCCAGCGGTACTGCGTAACACTAATCGAAACTGTCGCGATAGCGGTATTAAACAACTGGATCTCACGTTTCGGAGTCCCAACATCTATAGTAACGGATCAAGGCCCACAATTTGAGTCAGAATTGTTTGCCGAGTTCTCCAAGATGTTGGGCATCGAACGTAAGAGAACGACTGCGTACAATCCGAAGTGCAACGGATTAATAGAGAGGTGGCACAGAACACTCAAGGCCGCTATTATGTACCAGGGTAGAAGTGACTGGACACGAGCATTACCGACGGTATTACTGCGATTACGATCTGCTTACCGAGAAGAGTTGCAAGCTTCAGCAGCCGAGTTAGTGTATGGCGAGAAAATCCGAATACCCAGCCAGCTGATTGTTGAGGGAAAACTAAACACTCATCAGTCGGAATTCGTAAGGGAATTACGAGAACACTTCGATCGAATTCGGCCAACACCACCATCTAGGTACGGCAGCCCAACAATATTCGTTTCACAAGCGCTAAATACGTGCACACACGTCTTTATTAGGACAGACTTTTGCAAACGAGCATTGCAGCCGCCATACGAGAGTCCATTCCCAGTCATCAAACGCAGCGAAAAATCGTTCATAATAAACGTCAGAGGCAGCTAAAACCGTGTTTCTCTGAAGATGATTCGACCGAAACATCGATATCCAGCAGCAAACCACAGCCAAAGAATACGACACCATCCGTAGATCAACCAGCAGCAAGCAACAATACATCCAACTCAGCCGGTAGCAAGTAGTCCTGTTTGTAAACAAAAGAGACACCTTCAACGTTACCGCATTCAGCAATAACACGAGCGGGAAGACACACCAAAGTACCAGTATGCTTTGCGAACGTCTCGTTTATCGGTGATTCACTGGCAAGGGGGTGATGTGGCGGCCTACAGATATGAAGGGTAACCGAAATATACAATATACATACCATAATAGATCCCAAATAAACAACGAGTATTTCCCCATTTTCCTCCAGGTTGGGAACTGTCCGCTCGACAAACAAATCAGCGAAACGTCATAACAGTATGTATGACAATATCAAGTCTTCTCAGTCGCGTAGGGCGACATCTACCCTGCAGTCCGTAAAGCAAAAAAACATTAGTTTGGGTGCCTGCCGAATTCCGCGCTGCAAATATATTTGTGGATAATAGACCCCACACGTACCTACTCCAACGTGATTGCTGTATCAATATCGAACTCGTGCTTCATTTCGTTCACACGTATTTCATACAAATTTATGACAGAAAATAACTTGGCTTTGGCTAAGTTTGGCCCATATCTGAGAAGAGTTACAATTGTTGTGTTGTTAAATCGTTTTTTTTATCACTAACACAATGTGTATATTTTGTTACTAAAGTTTCGAGTTAGCTTGAGTTTTTTACAAAACAACAGTCAAGATTTTGTCTTTAAGCATTCCATTCATGTTCAAGTTGCATTCTAATTAAAATTTGGTTCTTTGGTCATCTTGGAAAGCAGCATTGCATATTGTTACGCAGGCCGTTGGTTCACCTGCAACACATTTTTGATTAATCTTCAGTTGGTAACAGTGCTAGGAGAAAAGATAATTGAACTACTTCTGTCTTTCTAAACACAACAAAATTTTTTTTTTTATTAATGTTATTTTATTTGTTCAAAATAATAAAACCGACTTCCATGTACATAATTTATCGATTTTTAAGCGTGCACCTTTGATTCGATCCAATCAACAAATGAACCGACGTTTGTATATATACTCGGTGAACCATCAACTCCACATCGTGCCAAGCCAAATGACGTAACACCAACTAAATACCAATATGGAAAATCACCGCTATTATCGATTGTCATAATTGGACCGCCTGAATCACCACGACACGTATCACCTTTACCACCCGCACATAATTGTGTACTTTGTAGGGTAACATGCAAACGATTGTAAACCTCACTACAGTGTTGAAAACTAACGACATTAATACGAACCTTTCGTTTTACATTGCTGTGACTGGTCGTTTCGGGGTTAGTGTCACCCCAACCGGCGGCCTCTAATGTAGCACCATCATAATTAAATGATTGCAATTGTTGTTCTCGAGGCAAACAAATTGGTTTTATAAAGTCTGTGAATGGAACATCATATTGTAGTCGCAATAGGCCAATATCGTTGGCACGGTTTTTCGATCGTGGATTGTACTCTTCATGCGGAATTTTTTCGGAGATTGGTACATCAATAGCTGATTCATTACAATCATCCTCATCTACACAATCTACGTCTGTTGATAAATCATATTCACCCAATCGGACACTAGAACTGCAGGAAAAAAAATACAAATATTAATCTAGCTTACTGATTCATTCAAATTATCCATACACTTACAGTAACCAGTCACTTGGAAAACCCTTTCCAATCACACAATGACAAGCAGTTACAACATAGCGTTTACTGATTAAAACTCCGGCACAATGGAATCCCTTTGCGTTTAGTGCTAAAATTTTACAAAAATTGTATGTTAATGAGAATGTGTGTATGATTTAAACAGCGGATACTTTTGTTAATAAAACTTACGTTTCGTGTATTCCAACAACGCCATCCATGGGAATTCATCAACTTGAGTTTCAGTACCGCCAAAGATTCTATCGGATGCATCAATACCACATTTACCTGGTTTTGGTAATACATTATCACTGTCGGTTGATATTAGTGGAGCTGAAAAATGTAAAATATTCATGGCAATTTATTATTATTAGCATGTTGCACGGTACGAAATTATTTCATAGTATTTAATAGAATTTCAGCAACACGAATGAACTGACTATGATGCTAAGTTTTATGAAACAATCCAACCCGGCTTTCGGCGCTGCTCGTGTGACGGGATGGAACGTGGCTAAACTATGTGAGGAAGACCTCACGACGACCATCGAAGCGGGTAAACACATAGCACTGAGAGAAACCGGATCTCTCTGACGAAGAGGCCCAGACGGAGTGCCCTTGAAAGTTATTAAGGTGATAGCTAGATCTCATCCGAAGGTACTTCTAAATAAGTACAATCACTGTCTCGAGGAAGGAGTTTTCCCTAAAGCATGGAAAACCCAGCGGCTGGTTCTCATAAATAAAAAAGAAGGGTGATCCAACCTCTCCATCAGCATATAAACCTCTGTGTATGCTGGATACAGCGGGAAAACTATTAGAACAATTACTAAAGTCGCGACTCACAGCCGCTATTGTAGCTTCAGGGGACTTATCAAATAAGCAATATGGCTTCAGGAAGGGTCGGTCTACTATCGGTGCTGTAGAAGAATTGGTGAGAGCTTTCTTTATAGCACAACAAAGGAATCACTATTCACGGAAGCTAGTGTTAATTGCTACACTGGATGTTAAGAACGCATTTAGCTCGGCGAGGTGGGCGGATATGTTATCGATGCTATCAAACGCTTTCCCCGTGCCAGATTATCTTTTACGGATAATGGACAGCTACCTAAAAGATAGGAAGCCACTGTTCGAAACCACGGAGGGTCAATGCAGTAAAAAAGTCACGGGGGGTGCCGCCCAAGGGTGTAGGGCCTGATTTATAGAATGCATCATACGACGGCATCCTGAGAATGGAAATTCCAGATGATACCTTCATGGGTGGTTACGCAGACGATATTACAGTAGTAATAGTCGCCCGGAATACAGACGACGGCCAACGCAAGCTCAACCAAGTAATGATAAGAACTACCTCTTGGCTGACTGGCCATGGTCTGTCCCTAGCAACAGAAAAAACAGAATTGTGTACAACCGATGTGTTGTTTCAGGTAGGAAATCAACAGATACAGTCCAGCACAGCAATCAAATGCCTGGGGGTACATCTGGACACAAAACTTAATTTTGGAGAACAAGTTAAGCGGTCCTCAGAAAAGATGCCAAAAGTAACCTTTGTTCTGAGCAGATTGATGACGAACATCGGGGGCCCAATGGCTGGAAAAAGGAGGCTTATAATGTCAGTCACGAACTCCATCCTTTTGTATGGATGCGAAATATGGGCAGATACAATTAAAAAGGAAACATTCCATAAAAAAATGGCAGCTGTACATCGTCGTGGCGCATGTAGGATCTGTGGTTCTTACAGAACTGTTTCAGAACCTGCTGTATTGGTTATAGCTGGAGTGATTCCCATAGACCTAATGGCGAAGGAAAAAAAAGCTATATATGACACCAGGAGTGATCCTGTGATCTTGGTGTCTTAGAGGTAAGGAAGGCAGCCAGAGAACACGTCATGCTTTGCTGGCAGGAGAGATGGCAGACTGAGAGCCGCGGAAGGTGGACTAAAAGGCTAATTAAAACCCTGTCTGTGTGGGTGGATAGGAAACAGGGCGAAGTAAATTACTTTTTGACTCAATTCCTCACGGGTCATGGATAGTTTTGCAAATATCTGAAAACGATGGGCAATATGGAAGAATCGTCGTATATCTACGGCGATGCAGCAATTGATGATGCAGAACACACTTTTTTCACTTGCAACCAGTGGAAAAGGAGACGTCAAGAACTTATAAGAAAGGTTGGCTATTTTGCTAACTCAAATTCACCAAACTACCAACCTGTTGTTATTGATATCGGTGCCGACAGATAGATAGCACGCCGCTCGGGAAAAAGACGAAATTAATAAATGCGTGAGCTAACTATTTTGTCGAACTTCATTAATTTGAAACGTCAACGATGTTTGACACATTTATTGCCTGTGGCAATGGCATGTCGACGTTTGATAGATTATCGAAAATATGGTAATTATAACAAATGTATACTGATTATTGATGGTCGGTGGTCCGCCACATCACCCCTTACCATCGAATTACTGATGAGCGATACCACGAAACGTGCTGGCGGTTTTGTCGATCTTCCACTTCGGGTTACTGACGTTTTTGGGATGATGTTGACTAAATCGTTGGTCTTTAAACATGATTTCCGGTTACTGAGTGCGCTGGATGGTTTACTCCTTGATGATGGCTGTGTTCTTAGGTCAAAACGAATTTTTGTGCTGCGTGACTTAAGCTGTAAATCCTCCGTTAACCTGTGAAGAGGTGTGTTCACCTCTATATTTGGCTTATTGGCAGCTTGTGGTGCGTCAGTTTGATTATCTTCGATAAAGCACGGTTTTAGCCTATCGATTGAAACGTTGCTCATTTTATCTTTGACTTTCAAGATAAATGATTTTTCGTTTCGTTTGATGACTTCAAATAGACCCTCGTATGGCGGCTGTAGTGATCTTTTGCTCAAATCCGTTCTGACAAAAACATGTGTACAAGTATTGAGCTCTTGTGACACAAATACTGCTCTGTTGCAGTGACGAGATGTTGGGCTGGGGCTCCCGTAGTTCCTTCGCAAACTCTGATTGGTTCGAGTTTCCTATCTTTACAACGATGAATTGACTTGGTATGCAAATTTGTTCACCATACACTAGTTCGGCTGAAGTAGTTTTCTGATCCTCTCTGTAAGTGGTGCGTAATCCTAATAGTACTGCCGGTAAAGCTCGTGTCGAAGTGTCTCTTTCGTGGCATTATAATAATTGCTGCTTTAAGAGTTCGATGCCATCTCTCAATCAATCCATTACAATTGGGATTATATGTTGTGGTTCTTTTGTGCTCGAAACCTAACAGCTTTGAAAACTTCGCAAATAATTCGGACTCAAACTGATCCGTCACTATTGATGACGGCACTCCGAAGCGGGCAATCCAACTGCTAAACACGGCCACTGCGATGGTTTCGGCCCGGATGTCGGCAACTGGAACTGCTTCGGTCCATCTAGTGAAACGGTCAATCATAGTGATACAATATCTTTGGTTCTCGGAAATCGACAGTGGCCCAACTATATCCAAATGTACTTCTGCAAATCGCCTGGTCACCGGCGGGTAGTTTCCGAGCGGAAGTTTGGTGTGTTTGGTCACTTTCGATCGTTGGCACGCTAGTCAGCATTGCACCATTCTTCTTACATTTTTCCTAATTCCTACCCAAATGAACTGATCTGTCATAGCCTTTACCGAAGCTGCCATACCTGGGTGAGCCAAATTGTGGGTGGCTTCAAAAACTATCCTGCGAAAATCCGGTGGAATATACGGACGAGTTTTCTCTAATGAGACATCACAGAACAACGATGTTGTTGAATTAAAAGAAACCGGCATTTCTTCAATAGCTCCCGGTCGTATGTGCCATAGCGTTGCTACGTGGCGGTCAGTTTAACCGAATAGAACTGAAGAGGTTGCCACCCCTCATTGTCGCTTTTCCCCCACTGTTGAATTACCGCTCCAATCGCCGTATCGGACGCGTCCACCATCAATGCCAATCTTGCTGACGGCGATGGGTGAACCAATAGTGTTGCTTCGTTCAGTTGGTTTTTAGTAAGGTTAAATGCCTCTTCCGCTTCTGTTGACCACTCGATTACTCTCGTGTCGTTTTTCTTGCTCCCCTTCAGGTAATCACTTAGCACAGCTTGACTCCTGCTTGCGTTGGGGATGAATCCTCTATAAAAATTTATGATTCCTCAAAATCGACGTAACTGGTTCACCGTTTTAGGCAGAGTCATCTTAGCGACATCTACAACGCGTTCAGGAAGCGGTTTAATTCCCTCTGCAGTGACCTCATGCCCAAGAAAATTGATTCGGGTCCTTGCGAAATGGCATTTATCTGTGTTTATGACTAGCCCGGCATCGTTCAACCTCGAAAATATTATCTCCAGATGTCCTAAGTTCTCGTTTGGGATGCCACTAACACTTCGTCTAGATAAACGAAACAGAAGCTCAGGTTCTATAGGATTCAGTGCATAAAGCGCTGGAAGGTGTTGCCGGCGTTCCTTAGCCCGAAAATCATGCGTGTAAACTCGTATAAACTAAACGGCGTGGAGATTGCCGTCTTCACAACATCGGACTCCTCGATTGGGATTTGGTGATACGCGCGTTCAAGGTCGATGGTCGAAAAAATTGAGGTCCCTTCTGGATATAGGGGATCGGATATCGGCCGCCAGTCGCCGTTCTTTTTCTGTACTAGATGCAACGGACTTGCCCCTGGACTATGTACTGGAATTCTTTTCGGGCGATCTCCAATTTTTCTGAGCTCAATCTTCTCGGTTTAGCGAACACCGGAGGTCCACGCGTCACTATATGATGCATAACCTTATGTTTTAAAGGTTTGAACGCCTGGTTCTCGTGGGTTATTTCTTTGTATTTCTCTAATATGGGAAGAATTCGATTGTCGACTGTATTGGCTGCGTACAAGTAAAACTCTGGTGTCTATTAAATATGTCTTGTTTGAGGTTTTGTCATAGATTTTCAGGCGACAATTTTGTGTGTTACCGGAACAAGTCACCGTTTGTACCGGGGACATTAGTTTTTTGCTTTAAACATCTCCCAATTAGGGCAGTTTGGTCTGCAATTCCATGCTGCCCCCTTAAATCTGTAATGGAAAAAATACAATCGTGGTTCATCATTGTCTGCTGACGACGACTGCCGATTGCCTGACTGATTTCTTGGCCTAGACGAGCTCCGTGCTCTGATTGCACTTGGTGACCGGTTCTTCTGGTAAGCGCGATCCATGTTATCCAACCTACGAATAATCTCGTTTATCTGTTTGGCCAATGATAGATCGTTGCTCGGCGTTGGTGATGGAGTAACCGCCATGACCTGCGTTTATGCCATTGTTTCCAGGATTCTGTCTGCTAGTTCGACTAATTTTGTCGCCGTTAATGCATCGGTGGTAGGCGCTAAATCTCTTGAGCTCGAAGTGGAAACCGCTTTATCCATATGATTTTCACCAGATCGTCATTGATCTCAGCGCCACCGATGGCTTGTAATTTTCTCAGTAATTGTGAAGGCTTCATGTCGCCCAACTCAATTCCTTGAAGTAGTCGGTGGATCTGAGTCTGTTTAGACTCGCACGATCGGTCTATGATGGCTCTCTTGATGTCCGAAAAAGGAGTGCCAGACAATGATTTCGCTAACGTCGTTTACCACCCGGTCATTGATCACTCCCAGAAGATGGTGGTACTTGGTCATTTCACATGGAACCATACTCTTGGATCTTGATTCGCCAGGGGTACTAATTTAACGGACACTGCTGCGATTGATCCAGCGGGTTGTTGTGGTGCACTGCTTGACGATGATGTGGATTGGTCTGTGGTTGCTCTATTTAATGCTCGCCGTACTTTGCACTGGATGCGCGCTTCTAAATCAGCTGCTGGATTTATTATGACCTCGTTACCGTTTTCGCTGCTGCCTCCCACTGAAGATATTTTAAGGGAAAAGGAAATTGTATGTCTCAAGGTCGGTAAAGGATTTCAATAAATAGCAATAAGAAAGATTTAGTTAGAGAACATGAAGTTAGAAGATCGAATAGAATTCAAAAACGGACGAAAGAAACAAAGTCCAAAATATTACAAAATTGGAAGTGTGAAATTCGATTTAAATGTTTAAAATATAATAAACGGCTGAAACCTCACGATATGATCAGAACTTTGGTACAGAAAATTACTTGCAACCCCTTACTCAGTCTCCAGCCCAACTTTCAACTCAATCCCCAAATTAATCGACAACTTCGAACCTCCAACCTCTTTAACATAACTCCAAACTGATCGCCTTACTCAATCTATGAATCAGCCCTCAAATAATTCCCCAACTGGACCTCTCATTCAACCCCAAAGTAAGACAACTCACCCCAAACCTTAACCCTAACACGACCTTCACATCAACCTCTAACTCAACGTTCAACTCAATCTTAAATCAACACGATTCGAAAACTGAATGCACACATGAACTTAATCAAATCTAATCTCCACCTCAACACACGACTCAACCCCCAAATAAATCCCCAACTGAACCTATCGCTAAATCGACCACAACTTGGCCGTGAACGCAACCCTCAACTCAATCGCCAAACCAACACGGTCCTCAAGTTAACACAAAACTCAATGTCTAACTCAATCTACAAACCAACGCGGTAAAAAAAATTTCAATCGTACATGAACTGAATTCAAAACAAATCAAGCAAACTTTTAACTCAACCCCCAACTTGATCTATAACCCGGCCCTTAAATTAACCTCAAACTTAACTTCCAATTCAACGTATATGAACTCAACTCAAGTTAACTCTAATTCTACTCGCAATTCAACACATAAATAAATCCTCAATTGGACTTCTCATTAAACCCTAATCCAACCACAACTTTTATACCTATACACGCGCTGATCATACAAAATATAGTACAACCCAAAATTGTATTAATTTTGGTTGTTAAATATAAACAGATAATCTCGCGCCACACATCACGATATTTAATACTAGACCATCTATAGCAAAAAACCTTGAAATCTTTTTCGTGAAGTCTTATTTAGAATTTTAGGTGATAACGTACAAATTTTAAGTGTTTGCATGCACCACATGCAAAATGCCAATTCAAGTTTAATGAAATTAAATTTTGATTAAACAACTTTTAAAAATTGATTCAAATCTCGTTTAGGTCAAGCTTACTGCACCCCAAATTAGCCCTGCTGCAATGCAATACAGCAAGATGCAGTAAACCTAATTAATCTTCTCTTATTATACACAAACACAAAATAAAATTAAATGGCGAAATTATGTTCATATTGTTGAATGTCTAGCTCAAACGTCTTATATAAATTGTATTATGCAAATACAAAAAAAAAAAAATTACGAATCTCATTTGAGAGATCACACCAATAACAAAAAAAAACACTTCAAATATATCGAGAGTTACCTCCATAAGCATTGCTTTCAACAAAAACACTGAATATTATTAAAATCACAAAATTTAAAAAATTCTTCATTTAAAAAACTGATTTTTATTAATTACCGCTTACTAGTTTAGCTAAATAGCAAAGTTAATTAACCGAAAAATAGAATTAAACTTGATAAGATAAAGGTTAACTAAATATCCCATCGGACATAACAAAAGATTATGTCTGATGCGTTCAAGAGATCCTCCTTAACTAAAAATAGACGTTTCAAGTCAAAATCAAAATAAAAAAAACCAGTTTTTGTTTTTAAAATGCCGAATGTTACATTAAATAAGTTATTGGACGTTATCAAACGAAGAAATATTCTAATTTAATTCACAATGAAACAATTTTTTACTTTTGACTTACAGGTTTGTATGTAAATTTCCAACATAACGAGCAAAAATTTTTGTTTTTTTCAATGTGAAGGCTCCGTCAATAAATGACATTATGACATTATTGTTAATTCAGTCGAAAGTACTTGCGTAAGATCTGGTCCGCATTGCCTTCGCCTTACAATTTTTTTAGGCTAGTTTTAAGCAGGCCAACGAACCGTTCTGCGCGCCCATTTGATTGCGAATGGTATGGTGCTGATGTCATCTGCTTGATCCCATTCGCCTCACAGAATCGGTTGAACTCGGCTGAGACAAATTGCGTACCGTTGTCGGAGACAATATAGTTTCGCAGATACCCTGGCGGGCAAATGCTCCACACAGGTTGTCAATCGTCTTGGCTGAAGTAGTACAGCGCATTTTAAAAATCTCTGGCCAGTTGGAGAATGCATCAACGATGACCAAATAGTAGCAATCGTCGATTGACCCCTGGTATTTGCGGTGGTTGCGCAATCGATGCATTGGCGCACGATTTCCTCGATTTCTCCATCGATACCTGGCCAGAAAAACTTGCTTCGTGCAAGCAGTTTCATGCGTGCAGCGCCTGGGTGCCCGTCATGTAGTTCCTCCATCAATTTTCTGTGGAATTTTGCTGGAACGATGATTCGCTCGCGAGGAACAGGCATCCTTGCTCCATCGACAGTTCTGAGTCGCGATTTAAACAATTGCAGCCATCAATGATCTAATCAGCGACCTTCTGAAGTACGTCACTTTCCGTGGTTGCCTTTTGAATGTCACTAAAGTTGACTGGCAATGATTTCGCGGTGTCAACTGCGAGGCAGTCACGGACCGTTGCAATGACCGTGTCTTCAGATTCAAGCGGAAGTTGTGCGGCGATCAGTCTGGATATAAAATCGGCATAGGCGAATCCTTTAGTATCCACATACTTAATTTGGAAGTCGTAGGCGAGAAGGTTCTCTGCGTATCGCTGCAGGCGATTTGCTGTGTAGATTGGAATACCGCTTTTCGCTCCGAAGATCGAAAGCAGCGGCTAATGATCCGTCTGGAGCTCAAACTTGCGACCGTAGACAAAGCGATGGAATTTCTTTAGCGTCCGCACTAGAGCTAAGGCTTCTCGTTGGACGTGCATGAGAGGCTTACTGGTGCCGTCCTCGAGCTGGTGACGAGGACCCCTCCCCAACCATAGCTGGACGCATCAGCTGCGACGATGATTTTCTTGGCCGTGCACGGCGGAAGATCGGGTTTGCCCCTGGCTTCAGCGTCAGTGCTGCTTTTGTTTTATTGCACCGGCCTAAGGTTTCGGAGAAGAGCATTGGAAACTTTGCTTCTATCTCGTTTTCGATGGTGTGTGGACCGCTGTGTACTGCTTTGACATTATGGCAGTATGCTGACGGTGGTACATGCCACAATTTGAGTTTTGTCATCCATTCGTTGCCAATAAGGTTCAGCATTGAAGGTGAGACGTAGATGATTCCAGTAGCCTCGTGGTTGCCTATCTCCAAAGTTGCGTGAAAACATCCCAGGATGCTTATAGGTTTGCCAGAAGCGTTTTCGGCAGTTCCTTTGTGGCGCCTCAAGTTTGGTTCGCCGAGTTTCATCCAGTTCGCTTGAGATATGATCGTCAAGTCTGACCTACTGTTGCAGTGACAAACTTTTTGGTTGAATTTGGATGGGTAGTGCTGATCGCATTGCTTCGACGGCGCGGATCATTTCGTCGTTTTTGTTGAAGCTGTCTCCAAATGCGTGAACTGCTGCACAAGCCCGCTTCTCTTTTATGCCCAACACCGCTACACAGCGTGCACGTCTTGCCCCCTTGAAATGGCAGCCCCCACAATGAGCGCATTGATAGCGTGCGCTCTTCCCGCTAGTTGAGTTAGTTGTAATTTGCTGCGGTACTTGTCGTATTGGCTTAAAATCTCGTTCGGGTTGCGGTTTCTTGTGAACCGCCAGGACTTTCTGTCTGGCCATTTCCTGATGTTCGACCATACGTATAATTCCCAAAAATTCCCAGAAATTCCCCACAAAATTCCAAAAATTTCCAAAAAATACCAAAATTTCCCAAAAATTCCCAGAAATTCCCAAAAAATTCCAAGAAATTCAAAAATTCCCAGAAATCCCCAAAAAATTCCAAAAATTCCTAGAAAATTCCCAAACATTCCCAGAAAATGCCCAAAAATTTCCAAAAAATTCCCAGAAAATGCCCAAAAAATTCCCAAGAAATTCCAAAAATTTGAGAATTTTTGGAATTTTATGGGCATTTTCTGAGAATTTCTTGGGCATTTTTTGGGAATTTTTAGAAATTATTGGGAATTTTCTGGGAATTTTTGAAATTTTGTGGGCATTTTCTGGGAATTTTTGGAATTTTTTGGGAATTTTTGGGAATTTTCTGGGAATTTTTGGATTTTCTTGGGCATTTTTGAAATTTTTTGGGAATTTTTGGGATGTTTTAGAATTTCTTGAGCATTTTCTGGGAATTTTTGGAATTTGTTGGGCATTTTCTGGGAATTTTTGGAATTTCTTGGGCATTTTCTGAGAATTTTTGGAATTTTCTGGGAATTTTTGGGAGTTTTTTGGGCATTTTCTGGGAATTTTTGGAAAATTTTGGGAATTTTAGGAAATTTTTGGGAATTTTCTGGGAGTTTTTGGTTTTTCTTGGGCATTTTTGAAATTTTATGGTAATTTTTGGGATGTTTTAGAATTTCTTGAGCATTTTCTGGGAATTTTTTGGGAATTTTTGGGCATTTTCTGGGAATTTTTGGAATTTCTTGTGCATTTTCTGAGAATTTTTGGAATTTTCTGGGAATTTTTGGAATTTTTTGGAGATCTTCTGGGAATTTTCTGGGAATTTTTGGGCATTTTCTGAGAACTTTTGGAAATTTTCTGGGAATTTTTGGATTTTCTTGGGCATTTTTGAAATTTTTTGGGAATTTTTGGGATGTTTTAGAATTTCTTGAGCATTTTCTGGGAATTTTTGGAATTTTTTGGAATTTTTGGGAATTTATGGAATTTGTTGGGCATTTTCTGGGAATTTTTGGAATTTCTTGGGCATTTTCTGAGAATTTTTGGAATTTTCTGGGAATTTTTGGGAGTTTTTTGGGCATTTTCTGGGAATTTTTGGAAAATTTTAGGGAATTTTAGGAAATTTTTGGGAATTTTCTGGGAGTTTTTGGTTTTTCTTGGGCATTTTTGAAATTTTATGGTAATTTTTGGGATGTTTTAGAATTTCTTGAGCATTTTCTGGGAATTTTTTGGGAATTTTTGGGCATTTTCTGGGAATTTTTGGAATTTCTTGTGCATTTTCTGAGAATTTTTGGAATTTTCTGGGAATTTTTGGAATTTTTTGGAGATCTTCTGGGAATTTTCTGGGAATTTTTGGGCATTTTCTGAGAACTTTTGGAAATTTTCTGGGAATTTTTGGATTTTCTTGGGCATTTTTGAAATTTTTTGGGAATTTTTGGGATGTTTTAGAATTTCTTGAGCATTTTCTGGGAATTTTTGGAATTTTTTGGAATTTTTGGGAATTTTTGGAATTTGTTGGGCATTTTCTGGGAATTTTTGGAATTTCTTGGGCATTTTCTGAGAATTTTTGGAATTGTCTGGGAATTTTTGGAAATTTTTGGGATTTTTCTGGGAATTTTTGAGCATTTTCTGAGATTTTTTGGAATTTCTTGGGCATTTTCTGGGAATTTTTGGAAATTTTCTGAGAATTTTTGGAATTTCGTGGACATTTTCTGAGAATTTTTGGAATTTTCTGGGAATTTTTGGGAATTTTCTGGGAATTTTTGGGGATCTTCTGGGAATTTTCTGGGAATTTGTTGGGCATTTTCTGGGAATTTTCTAGAAATTTTTGGGAATTTTCTCGGAATTTTTGAAATTTCTTGGGAATTTTTGGTTATTTTTGGTAATTTTTTGGTAAATTGAATTCTTCAGTATCATCACATAAAAGAACCACGATGAAATGGGGACCGCATATCTAGGCATGCATAAAATACAATGGCACACGATTCCTCCTTCTGGTCTGGCATTAAATCGGTAAAAATCCGTCTCCGTGGAGTATTGGGTGATTCAGCACCAACTAGAAGAAATACAGACACGATTAATTTAAATAGAAGGTATTGTGAATTCAAGACCACTAACACCGATTAATAACCATCCAGTACGTTTTTTGGATCTCCTTAATTCGAGATTTTATTCCGTTAAGGCCATCCTATACTCGCCCTATTCACTGGTGCGTTTAGCTTTATTGAATAACCTTCTCGATTTTTTCCTCAACTTACCAAGCGCACCGTTCCACCAAGGGACCATCTTAGTGGATTCTCTTCGCTTAACCGGGCAGCTGTTTTCGTAAGCCAAGTATATAGAATTATGCAGCTGGTTTGAACAGAATGCCAAGCCCTCTAGAGACTCCTTGTTTTCCATAACCGAGGACCTGTCCCTCATTCATGGCTTATTATGGGAAGACTCGATAAGATGGGGTTTATGACCAGTCTTGATTTAAAAGATACCCTCTGTCAAATCCCTTTGGATGAAAACTAGATGAAATATACCGCATTTACTGTTCAAAGTTGACCGTTGTATTAATTTCGTATCATGCCTTTCGTCCTATGTAGTGCCCCACAAAGTTATACATTTCCATCTGCCTGATAGAATTTTCGTTTATTTAGACGACCTCAGACGACAAATTACTTACCGCAGTGAATGTTGAAGAACAATTTGCGTTGATCCGTGAAGCAGCTAAATTGCTAAAAGAATCTAACCTCACCATAAATATAACTAAAAGTAATGTGCTGTGTCGGTCGCTTGAAAGTAGATCCTGAAAAAATTTATTCCATGAACTCTGAAACAGATCCGCAGATTTTAAGGTATAACTGAGTGGTATATCTCCTACTACTGATTTACTTAAAAAATGGAAAATATTTGTATGGAATGAAGAGGCTCAATGTGTTTGACACCTCAAAAACACTTTAATATTAGGCAGTGACGGAAAAGTATTCTCGATATCATTCATGACTAAAAAACTGAATACAAGTCAAAGTAAATAATCTTTCACCGAGTTGGAATGTTATGCACCGTGCCTTTAGAAGGTTTTCATTTTGTGGTAATCATCGACTATTCAAGTCTCCAGTGAATTATATCCCAAAAGCATCTTTCAGGTCGTTTGGCACGGTACGGCTTGCAGCATATAGGAAAGGTTCACAAAATATTGTGCCAAAATGCTCGGAAAGAGATTTACCATTGCATATAAATTTGAATGCTCCTAAATTCCCAACCGATCAAAATTACGTTGGTCAATTACCAAATTTTCAAAAGATGAAACAAAATAATTCAATCCTATTGCCTACCATGTGCGCACAATTGCATACCTCATCCGGCTTGTGATTTCACTATCAAACTGACTAGTCTATTTTTTACTCTGAATTTAACTAGATCTTATAAACCTTTGTTAAGAAATTACGTTGCACCAACACGTTAATTCTTGACATTTATCGGATGTAGCCTATAATTAAAAATGATAAAAACGCAATAATGACTATTATCGGTCAATTTCTGAAAATATGCACTTGAGATAACTACAATATAACTATTATAGTTTATTATGCCAATAAAACAACCCTCTTCAAATATTGTGTAAACACAATCCGACTTTTTTCTATATAAACCTCATACACAATATGCATGTCAACTCACATTGTAAATTGTTACCGCGCAATTCAAATCGAATCGACTCTAAAATGCGTTCTACCATTTTAACACTACTCGTAATTATCGGGGCTATATACGGTTTAGAATTACCAGTGCAACTAGATTCTGCCGTACAATTTTTAACGCGAGAGGATCTTGTGAAATTCCAGACGAATAATCCAGATACAGTACTTACACCGTTACAGAATGTACAAACGAGAGGAGAAATTCGTTATACCCTTGGAAGTCGGGCAAATGGTTAGTAAATTATATAGTTTTAAAGTGGTAAAATTGTATTCACTAATTCTAATAAATTATTTAGGTGATCGATTAGTTGCTCAAACATCAAACTCTCAGAATTGGGGAACTTCACAAGACGTTCGATTAACACTTCAATATCCGACCAGTGGTCAAGGCGCCGTTATTACCTATGTAAGTGTAACGGTACAGCAAAGTTCAAATCTTGGTCAAGGGTATGTGGTTTCCGGTGGTATTGGTCAACGCAGTATTCTAGTTTATGTTGAATCCTATTCAACCACTTACATAAGCTATTCGGCCAACATATATGGAATTTAAATAAATTTGTAATGCAAACACTTATAGTAATTAATATGGGCCAGAAATATATACAAAATATTTAGAATTTTATATCTGAGTGATTTATTAGGGGTGTTATCATACGGTTGTCACGTTATAGAATTTTTCAACTCTGTTTTTGTGTGGTCAGTGAAACAGCGGCTCCACTAATATAATAAACGGAAAGATGAAATGTTTGATTGATCACACTATACGTGCTCCTCAGCAGAAGCGATTTGTATAATGTAGGACTACACTGATACTTTATACACAAACAAATTGCATGTATACATATTCGCAGAAATAAAATCCAAGGTTTACTTGTTGATTGCCATGAATGCAAAATCATCACTTATGTTATGTCATAATTACAAACATATAAAGTTGATTTGTTATAATATTAAATAGTGGTGTGGTTATGACGTATTGGTTTTTGGGAATTCAAATAAATTTTGCATTACGAAAATGAGATACGAAATGAATAATAAATAAATAATAAGCACGCGATTTTTCTCATTCAATGTTGTGCACGCGCTGCACACAATTAACTTAAATCACATTTCGCATTTGGATATCGAAATCACAAAAACCCAATAAAAAAAATTATTCTTGGACGTATTCATATAAAGAAGGCAGCCTTGAATTGTGTATGTAAATTAAGTTTATTAAGTTGCATATTTAGCTATCTGACGAAAACAATAATTAATAGCGGCTGGAGAAGAGATAACAAATATTCGACCTCCTGAACTATTCGGATATCGTATAAAATTAATGCGAGGCTAAGCAGTAAGAAAAAAGCAAGTTTTTAACTAAAAGCTTTACTTGTTCAAAGGTACAAGAAGCATTTTTAGGGACCCAAGAAAAATTTTGTTATTACGCCACTGAACTAATGCTATAGCAACGATTTTCGGAAATAAGTTCAAAATCTTATCAAAAATTCGATGCGAATGTTCAATTTACTTTCTTGTTTTCGATATTTTGTAGCAATGCTTAAAGTGATGGATTTTGATTTTTGATCACTATATAAACGTTGTTACATTACAAACAAATCTTATAGTGGTCTTTATAAACACGAAAACTGTTACTACAATATAACGTGAGTTATAGTTGTAGTACTGACTATAAATTCGGGCCTTAGAAAGAAAATGTATGATGTACGTACCGTTTTCCAGACTTCCAAAGGAGGCAATTCCACTACTTGCAGTCGGAATATGAAGAAGTTCCCGGGGGCGTAAGTTGCGTTGAGGAGCATAAATATTAAAACGTGAAAGAATGTCAGAACAGTCTATTTTACCACAAATGATGTCACGCACAAATGCGTATTTATGCGTTCTGCCGGGTTAGCTTGTGCATGGTACGTCGCATTTCGCCAATGAGTCACTCCATACCCTTGCAAAAAACGTGCAAACTCTTTCGATATAAATTGACTACCGTTGTCCGATACTAGATACCTCGGAACCCCAAAAATCAGGAAGACCTCTTCTTCGAGAAATTTGCACAGGGATTTCATTTCAGCCCTCTTCACGGCTTTAAGTAAGACGAACTTTGTTTGTTCGGGAAAGATATTTATTCACCTGACACTTCTCACAATTTTTTACATAGTTCCGCACATCCTTGGACATCCTCAGCCAGAAATATCTATTCTTTAATCGTTTTAACGTTTTCCAATACCCTTGATGCGCCGCCAATGGGCTATCATGATTTTCTCGCAGAACATCCAATTTCTCCCCACTAGGCACGTAAATTCTCCAATCGAACTGATACGCGTTCTGGTCATCCTTGTATTGGCAATGTTTAAAAAGTTTTCCGTCGCTCAAGCAGTAATTTGGATGCTTTTCGAGCGCTTTCTGATCACCCTCCTTAATTTTTTGATAAACTACGTGATTTTGCCCTCCGGATTGATCAACCTCGATTACATCTAGTGATCGAGATAATGCATCGGGCACCACATTGTTTCTTCCCTTGCGATGAGTTAGCTCAAAATCATATTGTTGTAGGCGCATTGACCAGCGTGCCAACCGAGAAGCAGGATCCTTTAAATTACGTAACCAGATCAGCGACGCACAGTCAGTGATCACTTTAAATTTTGCGCCTTCGATGTTCGGTCTGAATTTTTCTATAGCCAGTACCACGGCCAAACATTCTCGCTCCGTTGCGGGATACTTCTTTTGTGTCGAAGTCAACTTTTGGCTCATGTAAGCAATCACTCGCTCGCCCGTCTCGTCCTCCTGCGTTAACACTGCTCCTCTCCCATTGTCCGATGCGTCGGTTTGAACAACAAATGGTTTAGCAAAATCTGGATATACTAGGATTTTCGCCGACACCAACAGAGCTTTTAATTTGGTGAATGCCTCTTGAGCTTCCACTGTCCAAACGAATTGCCTTTTCTCTTCCTCAAAAGATTTGTAATTGGCGCGGTTATCGTAGAAAAATCTGCGATAAATCGCCTGTACCACCCCGCTAAACCAATTAGCCTTCGTACATCCTTCACCGTAGTGGGTGTTGCGAAGTTTAAAATCCCTGTTATCTTTTCCAGATCCACCCGTAACCCATGCTCATCCAACATATAGCCTACGCCATCGCTCAACCACCGTACTCGCCAGACAGTCTGGGTCAAATTTGATCAGATGGTACTAGCGGCTATAATGGGTTGAAGTTACAAACGGGAACAGGAGATATTTCATTGGTAAAAGAGATAAAGATTGTGAATATAAGGATCGGGAGCGAATGGGCTACATGAGGCGAATGACTTCATGGTGGATGTTGAACCAGGCGTATTACTTGGTCCTTCAAGTTAGCGCTACAGGACCAACTACCAGACAAATTATTGCGAAAATCATCGGGAGAAGCTGCCATCGAACTCGGAGACGGTTGTTTGGGAAAGGCTGGAGGGAGGTTCTGGATCACCTAAGTTGTAGAGTTTAGAAGCAGAACATATGTATGTAAAGTTATTTCATTAAAACACGAGATGTTTATTGCTTTATTTTTCAATATAGTCTGATTTTTTATATTTTCGAACTCAACAAACAAAAACCCTTTTATTTCCAGGCCTACCGTACTATGCATAGCTACGGTCGTATACTAAACTTCTTGTTCAGTGCAATTTTCTAATCCCACATGTATACCACCAGAAGCTTCAGAATCAGACAAGTTTATTGTTTCAATCATACCTTTAAGGTGGCAATATCAAAATCAAACCATTTGGCAAGAAATCTGGAGAAACAAACGGCCAGATTCGGTTCGGTAAAGTGTTATTAATGAAACAGTGGAAGAAACAACCTCTGGTGGCACTTAATAGTTTTAAGACGATATCAAAACGCACTAAAAACTAAAGCGTCATAACCAAATTGTTCCAAAATTTGTTACCAAAACTGAACAGATAACTCACGAAACGTTATTGACAGTGTCTATGTAGACAGTTGATTAGCATTTTCGAATTATACAACTTTCCCCCTCCTTAGATTTCTAAAGAAATATTTAGATTGCAATAGACAAGAGGTTAGCTTTTCGTGTGTCTTTGACATTTTCGAAAAATTGAAACTTGTCGATTAGAAACTTGTCCATGTATCGAAACAAGAAACAGTAAATTTCAGAAATTCCAAAAACGATCTAAAAGGTTAAATTTTTAGAATTTTTTGGATTTTTGTTGTTTTAGCCACAACATAATCGAGATCAAATTCAAACCCGATTTTCGTTGTTACTCTTCTCTTAAATGTTAAACATGTTTACAATTTGTACATAATATGTATATTAAATCGATAATGGTGGCTGACATCATCAGATGTTGTACTAATGAATAAAACAGTGTGAGTGACAGATAATGTTAATCGATTTACCTATGGCTGGGTGGGCTATAGCCAAAACCCAAATTTACGCATTACGATCAAAATATGTATATTATGTATGTACATACTAAATGATGATCAAAATTAACCATTAACCCGGATTCCCCGAAATATGTGATAGTTTTAATACGTATTAGAAAGAAATGATATAAACCAAAAAAATTATAAAGAATACGACTACAAGCAAAAGTTATAAAAATGTCTTTACAAAGCCAATGATACATAAAAAACTCGTTTATGCTTGGGACAAAACATCGGCAAAAAATACCATAGTATCATTTTCCAAATTCTCTACCAACCAAATTACTTTAAATGATATGAGCCCCGCCTACCTATTTCATACTTTCGTTGAAAAAATTCTAAAAAATGCTACTATGGTCTTTTTTTCTGATACTATGGTATTTTTTTCCGATGTTATGTCCTAAGCTTTAGACGTTTATATTGATCGTATATAAATACGAGCATATCGCACATAACATAGAACAGTGACACAACTAATAATAAACTGTGTCGTTCTTCCAGGTTAGGATGCATAATAGTGTAGTGAAATCGAAATTGACATTTTTTGTTTTGCTTGCCTGAAAAAGCTGCGTTGTGTTACTATTCGGTGTCATGTGCGATATGATTCCAAGTCCAAGCAAAATAATTTTTTGTTTCGCAATTGTCTGAACCAAACAGTAAATATTATATACCAACGCGAATGTTTTATTCGGCATATTACATAATTTGGTATTTGGCGAATATCGTTGTGCGCCTTATCGATTTTATATTTTACATGTTGGCTTTTGATTTACCAGCCAAATTATTTTCGGAATCACCATTGAAAGGGCTGACAAATGACGTTCCAGATATTATGATTTCATCCTTATTTAACTTTAATAAGTTGATAATAAACAAAACAGGTTTTATTCAATTCGAAGTTAGATAACATTTTGTCATTTTCGACCTTGACTTGCTCGTGAATATTCTTTAAAATACTGTAGTTTATTTGTTTGACAATATGAAAAATGCGGTTCAAACGATTTCAGTCACAAATTGATAAAATACAGCCAAATGTGATCGTAAACGTTGCCGAATTGGGTAATATAGATTTTAACAAATTGTTCGTTTGCAATGACGCTTGGCGAAGGAAACTGCAAAAATTTTTTAAATCGCAGCCCATTTTATTACAGCTTTAAAGCCGAAAAGGAAAAAAAATCAATCTGAAACCGATAAAGCTACTAAGGGCAAGTTACCTGTTGATTGCAATGACCAGTCTAACTTTGGTGAACTTCAGCTAGAGAAGACTCCCTCTGAAAGATTGGTAGTTTTAAGCGAGGATGACGTTTTTAAAACAGTCCAGCCCAAAAGTGCCCACAAAAAAAAGACGACAGCAACAACAGATTAAAACGTTCAATATTTATACCGTGGCAATTGGAAAATTGGAATTTTCCGGTGAAAATTGGAATGCTTCTAATACTCCCAAATAACTTGTGATCGGCATAAAATCAATTGATTATGGGAAAAACTGCTTGAGAAAGCCGAAAGTGAAAAGTCGATAATGCAGATTGTATTACTTCAGCCGAAAGTAAAAACGGTAATGCAGATTGTGTAGCCGAAAATAAAAAATAAAGTCGATATCAATCGGTACTGTTTACCCTAAAAATTACTAAGGATGCATGAATAGCATTGGAGATTTTAGTTAAAATTCGTATATGGCAAAACCTGGCTCCAGTTTCTCGTAGAAAATTGTAGAAAAGTAGCGAAACCCAAAAAAATATTTTAATTGGAATAAAATCAGCCTCTAGAGTGTTATGTCTGAATATGAATTACACTGATGTGACTTGTCAATAGCTATCGTAGAAAAAAAGTTTAGTTCAAGTTTCCCGTGCAAAATCTCGGAAAATTTGAAAAGGTTCCAGCCGAAAGTAAGAAATGAATGTATAAAATCAGCCTCTGGATTGTTATGTCTGGAGATGGATTACATTGTTATTACCATTTACCAGTCAATAGCTGTAGCAAGAAAAAATTCAGTTTACGTTTCCCGCGGGAAATTTCGGAAAATTCGATTTTCCAAAAATCATTAGAAAATTTGAACTGAATTTTTCTCCTGCGAATCTGCGATAGTTATTGACAAGTCACATCAATAAAATACATCTCCAGACATAACACCCTAGAGGCTAATTTTATACAAATTTTCTAATGATTTTTTTGAAAATCGAATTTTCCGAGATTTCCCACTAGAATTATTTTAAATCCAATAAAAATGATTTAACTTCAGTTATACTGTCTAGAGGTTGATTTTATTCCAATTTTGTGAATTCTTTTGATTTTCCGATATTTTCCGTGATTCGGTTAACCAAAGTTTACCACGTAAGATTATTCACAAATTTTTTTATTACATCCTGAACAAATTTATGAGAAAATGGTTGTTGATGAGGACGAAGACTTTGTAAATTTAACCAAAACTACAAATGTCAAATCGGTAGACGTACTTCGAAAAATGTGTTCTGAGCCGGCTTTGCAATAATATACATTTGAACCACAGATTCTGGGGTTTGATTTATTTTTCTGGGGTCACGGGTTCGAAAACCCATAACTTTTTTTGCCTTCACAATAAGATACTGATGTACAACGTACATAAAGGATTTCTCAATGAGGAGATTAAAGTGTCTCTGTGTCTGTTTACAGAAAAAAAATCGAATACGTTTTACTAAACGTAGATGTTAAGCTACACATCTATTAATATAATGCAGACCCGATGCCTGTCTGTCCGTTTGTTTGTCGGTGTGGTAACGACACTATTTATCTTTCCAAGCATGCGAGTATTTTTTATTTTATTTGTCCTTTCCTTTTGTCATTTGTATAGACAAACAGAATTGGTGTTTATTATAACATTTATTAGCACCTTTTAGAAAACGTCAGCTTCTGAGGCCCCCACAATTTATTGCGTTTTGTTCGTACACACAGGCTTTTTCTTACTGTTAACACGCAGGCTTTTTTTTACTAGTATATGTGTATTGGGCCACTATCAACTTGTTTTGTAATTTACTATCAAAATTGTTTCCGTCGGGGAAATTTTTGTCTGTAGTTTACAAACTTTTTCTCGGGTTTACAAAAAAAACCTACGGGTCTGACCAACTCAAGAGTTGTCAACCCTGGACATTAAAACGGAAGCTTATTTGTTTTATTATGCTCTTATTATTCCGATTAAGGTTCATGATAATGTACAGAACGATCTGTTTAGTTCGAGCCACAATTTGGATTCCTTTGTAGATTGGTTGAGATCCTATACCAAATCGAAATTCAAAAACAATTGAATGACAGATTTTAATTTCGCACAAATAAAGGCTGTCTTAGGTGCCTTTAATAGAATGGATATCGTCCAGTGTTTGAATTTCTGTCACAGCTGTTTAAGATCATCATCTAAAATGAATTACTTGGTTGATGTATACGTTTCTGTGTTTCTCATTTAATGCATTGCATGACTGCAAGACAGCGATTTTGGTCGTAAAATGAGGATTGATTACCGGTATTGGTAAATTGTATTGATGTCGAATATACATTTTTAAAAGTTATTAATTTAACATGATGCAAAAAAGAGAAATTAGCTCAGAAGAGAACGATTGAGAGAGTATTAAAATTCCGAGACAGAAGACAGAACAATAAATTCCGAAATAAAAAAAAAATTAAAATATTACGAAGCGAGAGAGACTAAAATCAAACTAAAGAATATAAACTAAATTCCAATCCAATTCGTTTAGAGCAGGACATACCTATATATTATAAAATAAAATGTTGTTTGAAGTTGTTTTGTGTTTGCTTTGATATAATCAAAATAGTCATGCGTAAAAAAGGATAAAAAGAGACAGAAATGTAAATTTTATTTTATAATATATACGTCCTGGTCTAAACAGATTGGGTTGGAATTTGGTTAAAATAATTGTATTGAAGTTTAGTATGTAAATATGGTCCATACAAGATCCACATCTGTCTATTCTTATCTGTGATTTTAAGGTAAAATTAATCATCCGCATATCCAATAGTACTGTTACTATTCAATTTAAGATTAAAAATAGAATTAGTGTAGATTAGAAACAGCAGAGGTGCTAGCACCTAACATTGAAACCCACCAATATCCAAGTCAAATACCAATACCCAAAACGGTTTGTAATTGTTTTAGAGCTAATCGAAAATTTTACGATTATAGAACGAATTTACATTTTCCGAAAAGGGACATACATTTCGACTTGTCATACATCAAATGCCTTTAAGTTCTCCTGCAAGGTCAACTAAAGATCCTGCTTCACGGATTATATCCGATGAAAAAAATAATTCTATTCTCAAGGAAGCAACGTCTAATAAAATCGTAAAAGGTATACCTAGCCCTGGGTTGCCTGCTGTTAACCCTATTAGTCCTGCGGTCTTACAAGCAGCCATTCAAAAACCTCCGGCCTCTACTGGAACCTTTTCTGATGTGGTGATTTCTTCTTCAATGAGTTCCAATGTTGCCGTGCCTGCAGTTGGAAACATGCATCTTCAAAATCTGGGCACAAAAACTATCTGTGGTACCAGACAATTTTCGGAAAATTTTGGGGTAAAGGTCGTTGTACCGATGGTATGGCTACACGTCTCGAAATTTCATCCGGATACATCTGAAAATGAAATTGCGTCCATGGCTAGAACTTGTTTGGAGATCGAAGACTGTAAAGCATTCAAACTGGTTCCTAAATTACGTAGCATCGAATCTCTGGAGTTTGTTTGCTTCAAATTGGGCATAAAAGCTGATGTACGTATTAAGGCCCTAGACCCTAATACTTGGCCAACCGGTGTACACATTCGGGAGTTTCACGATAAAAATTTTCGGGCAGCGTTGCCTGCACGGGTGAAGTTTCGGACAACTGCTGCTCTCAACAAGTCAACAGAATAAATTATAAGAGCTTAATAAGTAGTAAATTTATCTCAAGTAATAACCTGCAGTGTGAGATTTTGGATACCAGCTGTACCAGTCAACTCTCCCGTAATTTAAGTGATGTAGTTTCAGACAGGATGCTTCCGCCTATAAGTTCCGGACAAACCTCTTTTACCTTGTTGTACTACCATAATGCCTCTAGCATTCGAGGTAAAGCTAAATTATTCTTACTTGGCGTGCTGGACAATGATTACGATGTGATCATTATCTCGGAAACATGGCTTACTAAAAGTTTCAATTCGGCGGAGTATTTTCCACCTAACTACGTCGTTCACAGGAACGATCGACATGATTTTTGTACCAGCCTGAAGGAAAGAGGTGTGTTGATCGCTGTTAAATGTTCGATTTCTAACGAGCTCATTGCATACCATCCAACTTATGATGTTATTGCTGTACGTGTTAATGTAGCCAGTGCCTCCATTCTCGTGGTTGCTGCATATGTTCCCTGCGGATCTACTCTGGAATATTATCTTGGAATTATTAATTTTATCGATTCTGCTGTTGCGCCACTGGTTCGAGTTGCTGAACAACTAATTGTTACTGGTGACTTCAATCTTCCTGATATTACATGGATTGATGTTGATGGAGTTTTCATGGCCTCTTCCATCGACCAAAAAGGACTAGCAGTCACTGATTATTTTGCTAGCATAGCATTGATGCAGGTGAACCGAATAAGCAATAGTCGAGGGAAATTCCTCGATTTGGTTTTCTCAACTGACCTTATGTATTTGGAGCTCTCGTCTTGTGAGGACTTCACTGGCTGTACGAGCGTATATCATGCTCCAATTATGATATACATTTTTCAAGAGAATTGTAATACTATGTGCACTTCTAGTGATTCTTTTCATTTCGATTTTAGACATGCTGACTACGTTTCTTTAAACAAATTTCTTGTCGATTCGGACTGGTTATTTCTAGAACGAGGAGGAGACTTAAACGATTGTGTTTTTTTGTTCAACGAGCTTCTCAAGTCTGGTATTGAAAGATGTGTTCCATTAGTGAGAAACGAACCTCGGTATCGGAAGCCATGGTATAACAAACAGCTAATTCGTATTGAAAAACGCCGGAATAAGTTACATACCTTATATAAGTTACACGGTGTTAAGTTTTATCCTAGTTTCAATACTGCTCGTAGGGAGTTTAAAACGTTAAACTGGTTTCTTTACAATAACTACATTTTGCAAATCGAAGAAGAATTAACTTCCCATCCTAAGAAATTCTGGAATTTCATAAATGGTAAAAAGAAGGTTGCTGGGTTTCCTACCCCAATGACTTTTCAGAACTCTTTCGCCAGTCAGCCATCTGATATATCCAATTTGTTTGCCAATTTTATCGAGTCTGTCTATGAAGAGCCAGTGGTATCATGTAACAAGCATTTAACTCACCGCGGTCGTTCTGATTTTATCTATTTAAAATTTACTGAAGCAGAAGTCTATGATGGATTATCTCAACTTGAAGTTGATAAGGGGGCAGGACAGGATGGATTTCCACTAATCCTTATTAAGAATTGTGCAATGAGTCTAGCCCCTCCACTGACTATTATCTTTAATGATAGCCTACGTACTGGGATTTTTCCCGATCTCTGGAAATTATCTTTCATCCGTCCGATTTTCAAATCTGGCAAAAGAAGTGAAGTTAGCAACTATCGCGGAATCGCTATCCTTTCTGCTATACCAAAACTATTCGAATCTTTGGTACAGAAATTTTTGTTTTTTCATGTAAAAAGGTTTATTTCTCCGGCTCAACACGGATTTTATCCAGGTAGGTCTACGGTGACTAATCTAGCCTCTTTTTGTGGGCATTTATATAGTAGACTGGAACATAGGCAACAAATAGATGTAGTATACACCGATTTTTCAAAGGCGTTCGATAAAATTGACCATTCGATTCTTATCGATAAGATGGATAAACTAGATTGCCAGTTCATCCCTATTAAGTGGTTGCGATCATACCTTTCTGATCGTTACCAATTTGTTAAGATTAATGATTTTAGCTCTCGGTCATTTCGTGTTACCTCAGGAGTTCCTCAAGGAAGTCACATTGGTCCGCTTTTATTTTCGTTATTTATAAATGATGTTGTTGAGTGTTTTGAATTTGCACATTGTCTGCTTTACGCCGATGATATGAAAATATTTGCCCCAATTAATGAGGTTGGTGATTGTGTGAAATTACAAGGTGACTTGAATAACTTTTGCAGTTGGTCGTTCAATAATAAATTGTTGCTGAATGTGGGTAAATGCAGGATTTTTTCATTCACTCGGATGCGTTCACCAATATTCCAGCAATATTTTTTGTATAATATTGCTGTTGATAGAGTTGAGCTCATGTCCGACTTAGGCATAACCTTTTCTTGTGACCTAACTTTTACTACACACATTGATTGTATTATTACAAAAGCTTACATTATGCTAGGTTTCATTAAGCGCAATTGTAAGGACTTTTGCGATCCGCTCACACTGAAAACTCTGTATATATCCTTTGTTCGTTCAGTTCTAGAATAAGCTTCTCAGATCTGGTCCCCATTTTATAGGTGCCATTCAGATAGGATTGAGAGTGTTCAGAAGCAATTTCTTTTATATGCCCTTCGTGGATTACCCACTGACCGAGTGCGTCAATATATTCTCCCACCTTATAATGATCGTTGTAGTTTATTAAAACTACAACGTTTGGATCACCGACGAGACGTTGCATCTGCCATCTTCGTTCACGATGTTCTGACTTCCCGAATAGATTGTGACGAATTAGTTGCTCGTTTCAATATCTACGCTCCCATACGCTGTTTGCGCGGTCGTCGTTTGCTACATATTGATCCGGTGTCTACGAATTTTACACTTTCGGAACCAGTCTTGAGAATGTCGCGGCTTTTTAATTCAGTTTACGATGTTTTCGACTTTAACATGACAAGAAATTCATTTAGAAATGAGTTGTTTAAATTTCTGTCTAGTAATTGTTAAATTTTGTCTCTTTTTTTTTTTTGTTTCTGTATGTTTACTTGCCGATTGTATATATATTTACTGTAGGTAATAATAAATAAATTGTGGCGTTCACTATACGTACCTGCACTTCATTGCGCGAGTCTCCATCTGAACGGCGACGAGTGCGAACTTTGGGTAGTTTGGTGAATTTTAGAAATGTAGGTTTTCATAATCACGATTGCCGCGAAAAAAACAATCGCGGATATATAAGAAAATATATAACGTAAATAAAAAATAATCGCAACCGTTTTTTTCAACAAGGCCCATCGTAGTACATTATAATTGCCCAACAATTGGGACTAAATAAACTAAAGCCTGGGAAAAAATTAAGATCTAATAAACAAATAAAAATTGTTAATTAAAAATTAAAAGAACTTGTTTATGTTGAACTGGTAACGGAATATTTTGCGACAACTAACTGGTGACCCCGACGTGATCGGTGGGGTAAAAGGAACAAGCAAACCGCTACCGCTAAACAGATCACGTTAATTACAGTATATCACAATAAATAGCGGACGTTTTCCTGTAGAGTGCGACAAATGTAAAGGCCGCCCTACACATCGTACTGGTCTCGGAATGCCAAAAGAAGAATCCAGAGCTACATAACTTATCCCGTCCTAGCCCATACACCCACACGGCATTGGGAGCATTAAGTTGGTCAGTTTGCAGATCCTTCAGTCCTAGACGATACATCCAAACGGTATTGGAGCATCAAGTGGTCGGTTAAAGTGTGGACAAGTTTTACTGCCGCAATAAGGCCAACCGTTCAACCAAGGCGGACAACCCTGGAATCCAGATCCGGACGTCAATTCGACATCCAAATAGCAACACACGAACAGCACTACGCCAAGCGCACAATCATAATGGTGTCGGTTCAAGAATAATTCGGGTAAGCGATTAATTATTATTGTAAATTTGCCTTATAAATTTTCTTATCGGCCTTTTTGGCAATCCACCGTTTTAAAACAATATAATAAACTCACCAAACTACCGAAATTTTTCTGCGTTTGTCGTCGCCCAGAGTTGCGTTGCCAAATTTTTATTTTCACGTCATTTCGCTGCCCGTGTGTATAGTATTACGTTCGTAATTTCATTACATATTTGGTCATTTCGTTTATTTATTTTGGTGTGTTCGTTACACCTTTATCACTATTATTTTTGCGGCATATATATGTTTTTTGTGCAACAAAGGTTAGTGAAACATTTATAAATACAGTGAGTCACCGAGTGAAGGAAAATCGCCACTCAACATGGCAAACACTACAGAGAGCACCGTAAACGAAAACCACCCAGTTACATCGGAGGATGGAGAGGAAGGAAACTCTCGAGCAATGATGGAAACTGAGCCAGAGCGTAGAATTCAGGAGGAAGTCAGGCGAGCGTTGACCGGGCACTCCCACGAACAAACCCCGACGCCTTCGACCAGCCAGGCACAACAAGCTACGGGAGCAGTCGCTGCGCTAACCACGAAGTTGATACCGCTTACCACGCAGGACCCTCGAATTTGGTTTCACGTCGTCGAGTCTCAGTTCGCACTGGGTAGAGTGAGCAGCGAAATCACCAAATATCACCACTTGCTTGGCGCGCTGAACGATCGTGTTAGCAATGACGTTAGTGATATAATCATCGGACCTCGGTCGGGCACGCCCTATACGGATTTAAAGAAAGCGATTCTGGATAGATTGTGTGATTCGAAACAAACGCAGATTCACTGCCTCCTGCAAGGCATTGAGTTGGGCGATATGAGGCCATCTCAATTGCTGCGGAAATTGAAAGCCAGCGGGGGATCTGACGTCAATGATGAATTCATCAAAACAATATGGCTCAAACGCCTTCCGATACGTGCTCAAGAGATTCTGGCACCCACAGCCGCTTCATTATCCGCAGCACAATTGGCTGAACTGGCAGACCGCCTGCTAGAAACAATGGCACAGGCCCAGGTAATGTCCGTCGCTGCAAACCAAGCAACCGTTCAAAATAACGATTCAGCATTGTCTTACCAAATTGACGAAATCATTCGGCGCCTCGACAGCATGGATCGGAAATACAACCAAAATCGGTCCCAGAGTAATAGTAGGGGGCGGAGTCAGACACCTAGGAGAGACTCCTCAAGCAATCGAGAAGCAACATCGGCAAGCGATAGCGGGCCGCGTTTGTGTTTTTTTCATTATAGGTTTGGGGATGACGCCCGCAATTGCAGGACGAATTGCCCTAACTGGACAATCTTCAAGGAAAAAAACTAAATACACCGGCGCAAACGGCGACTTGCAACGGTAACACTAATAACTGTCGCCTTAAAATATATGACAAAACATCTAATCGTACGTACCTAATAGACACGGGCGCCGACATATCAGTTATTCCAGTAGCAGCAGTAGACCGGCAGAGACACAACCCGGATTTTTACCTATATGCGGCCAACGGTACACAGCTCAAGACATACGGCAACCGGCGAATAAACCTAGATCTGGGCCTCAGACGGCAATTTACGTGGACTTTCGTCATTGCGGAAGTAACAATACCAATAATTGGGGCGGATTTTCTAAACCAATCGGGTTTGCTGGTCGATATCCAGCACAGTCGATTGTTAGATCCGTTAACCTCGTTATTTTCTCTAGCGGCTAAAACTCACGAAGAAGCACCTACGGTTCGGGTAATTGACTCCAGCGCGATCGATGACCGAATCAAACCGCTATTATCGAAATACAAAGCCATAACACGCGAAACGCACGAATTTAGGCCAGTCCAACACCAAATTACGCACCATATTCTAAAGCGGGGGCCGCCGGTATTTGCAAAACCTAGACGTCTGAGCACAGAGAAACTGGCGATAGCAAAAAGGGAATTTGAGTATATGGTTCAACAAGGCATCTGCAGGCGTTCCGATAGCCCATGGGCTAGTCCACTGCACCTTGTGCCAAAGAAAAACGGTGACTGGCGACCGTGCGGAGACTATCGAGCGCTTAACAAGGTCACAGTGCCAGACCGGTACCCAATTCCCTACTTGCAAGATTTTACGCATCAGTTAGAAGGGTCCACAGTTTTTTCAACCATCGATTTAGTTCGTGCCTATCACCAGATTCCAATCGAAGAGTCCGACATCGCGAAGACGGCCATCTCCACTCCGTTTGGATTGTACGAGTTTACCCGTATGACTTTCGGGTTTAGAAATGCAGGAAATACGTTCCAACGCTTCATGCATTCAGTGCTGCAAGGTTTGGAGTTTTGTTTCGTGTATTTGGACGATATACTGGTGGCATCCAGGACTACTGCGGATCACATGGAACACTTGGAAATCATCTTCAAGAAGTTAAATGACGCAGGATTAATGGTCAATACCGGAAAATGCCATTTCATAAAGAATCGAATAAATTTTTTGGGGCACGAGGTTACGAAAGAGGGAATCAAGCCACTTCCCGAGCGCGTCGCTGACATTGTAAAAATGACACTGCCGAAAACGATTAATGAATTACGACGTTTTTTGGGTATCTTAAATTTTTATAGATCGTTCATTTCCAACGCCAGCAGGAGCCAGGCACGATTAAACGATTACCTTAAAGGAAGCAGGAAAAACGATACCCGAGTTATCGATTGGACCACAGAGGCAGAAGAGGCATTCGAGCTATCAAAAAAGCAACTAGGCGAAGACACGTTGTTGGTCCACCCCTCACCATCGGCTAAATTGGCACTGATGGTAGACGCATCCGACACAGCAATCGGAGCAGTGATACAACAGTGGGGCAAGGGTAACGTCAGCGGGTGGCAACCATTACAATTTTACTCAGCAAAATTAACCAGCACACAACAGCGTTACAGCGCCTACGATCGAGAGCTATTGGCCGCCTATTTAGCGGTCAAGCGTTTCCGGCATATGCTGGAAGGGCGGTCATTTACATTGTACACTGACCACAAACCCCTAATGTATGCTTTTAACCAGAATCCAGCTAAAGCATCTCCAAGGCAGATCCGTCATTTGGATTTCATCGGCCAGTTCACCACTGATATTCAGCATGTTTCAGGATGCTCAAATGTTGTGGCGGATGCACTTTCACGAGTGGATAGCATCAGCATGCCTGAGTCCATTGTTTACTGTGCTATAGCCGACGCGCAACGGACAGACGAAAAATTCAGCGAATTGCGAGAATCATCAACTGAGTTGAGATTCGAGGAATTTCCGATTTCTTTTGGTTCAGTAAAATCATTGTTTTGTGATGTATCCTCAGGTAGGGTGCGCCCCTATATACCAATAGATTTTAGAAAAACAGTTTTTGAAGCAACGCACAACCTATCGCATCCAGGTGTCCTAGCTTCCGTGAAGGCAATGACGGATAAGTTCGTTTGGGTAGGCATCAAGAAGGATGTTAAACGAATGGCACAGTGCTGTCTAGCTTGCCAGCGCTCAAAAGTAGCAAATCACACGAAAAGCCCTTTGGGAAACTACAATCCGGTAACCAAACGATTTGCAGAGGTTCATTTGGACATCATTGGTCCACTGCCAGTTTCCGAAGAACAAAGGTATTGTGTCACTCTGATCGATCGATTTACTAGATGGACTGAAGCAGTTCCAGTACCAAACATCAGAGCAGAGACCGTCGCCGTAGCAGTATTCAACAACTGGATCGCTCGTTTCGGAGTGCCGTCCGCAATAGTGACGGACCAGGGAGCCCAGTTTGAATCCGAGCTGTTTGCGGAATTCGCCAAATTGTGGCGTTCACTATACGTACCTGCACTTCATTGCGCGAGTCTCCATCTGAACGGCGACGAGTGCGAACTTTGGGTAGTTTGGTGAATTTTAGAAATGTAGGTTTTCATAATCACGATTGCCGCGAAAAAAACAATCGCGGATATATAAGAAAATATATAACGTAAATAAAAAATAATCGCAACCGTTTTTTTCAACAAGGCGCATCGTAGTACATTATAATTGCCCAACAATTGGGACTAAATAAACTAAAGCCTGGGAAAAAATTAAGATCTAATAAACAAATAAAAATTGTTAATTAAAAATTAAAAGAACTTGTTTATGTGGTAACGGAATATTTTGCGACAAGCCGCCAAAGGCACACTACAAAATAAATAAATAAACAAAGCGTCTTTGAATTGACAAATTTTTCGACAAGACAGTTTTCAAATTGGCTTAAAATAATGGCAACTAAAAACTCAAGCAATGCCGCAATGATTCGAAATTTTGAAACCTTATGGATAATAGTACATGATAAACCAATTAAAGTAGGTATGATCAAGCGCATGTATTGCTATCTCTTTCACTAAAAAAATTCTGTCATTCGGTGCTTTTTTCTTGCTATACTTTTTTTTATAATCACTATTTCATAGCAAACAAAAACAAATCGAATTGTTTTGCGGTGATAGTTTTTGTGAAAACAACGAAGCCTTGTGATTTTATCGCACCGAATGACGAGATGCGCAATAAAAGACGAATTTGAAACAGCTGTCAATCATACCTATAATAGTATAACTAGCCATCAATATAGTTTAATCGGTAATTTATTAAAAAAAAAAAAAAAATCGATGACAGGTACAATAGTTTAAAATAAATCTAAATTTATGTTCCTTAAAAATACCTTAGGTAGTAATAAAATTAATTAAATTAGAAGATTTATTCTATTGATTCATATTATAACCAATATCTTAATTAATACGACTCCGATTTGGAATTTATAAAACAAAAGTTAGTGTTTTACTTTGATTTTGATTTGAAACAACTAATCTCAGTTACGAAAGAACTCTTGAATGGATCAGACACAATCTTTTGTTAAGTCCGATCTTATCAATTTTAATTTTATTTTTCACTTGGTGCAGCTTGGTGTTTAGTTAAATTAATCCCGGGAGTTAATCAAAAATTAGTTTTATTTAAAAAAATGAAGAATTGTTTAATTTTTGTGATTTTAATAATATTTAGTGTTTTTGTTGTAAGCAATGCTTATGGAGGTAAATTCTCAATATATTGTATTTGAAAAGTGTTTTTTTTTATTGGTGTGATCTCTGATATGAGATTGGTAATTTTTTAAGTTTTATTTGCATAGAGTACAAAAGTTGAAAATTTTAAAAATAACTTCGTCCATTTAATATTTAATATTTTATTTGTGTGTAAGTGTAAGTATAGAGATTAGAAAAGATTAATAGGTTTACTGCATCTGGATGGATTTAATTGCAGCCGAGTTTATTTATGATACATTGAGCTTGTCCTTGAGAAAGAAGCAAACATTTTCAACTCAAATTTTTAAAACTTGTTTAGTCAAACAGAAACTTTTTTAAAATATGTGGTAATTTGTTTTCATTAAACTTGTATTGACATTTTCCGTTGATAGTAGTACCTGCAAACATATATGTACAACTCGTAGTTTATGTTACCATCTAACATTCTAAATAAGATTTCTCTCATCGAAAAATATTTTTTTTTGTTTACATTTTCCTAAGATTTTGTCGTCAATCGGGTGTGCTGGGCAGGTAACTTTCTGAATTCAAGAAATACTCTGCATCATAAAAATTTAGAAATTTGTATTCTTGTTGATTTTAAGAATATTGACATTTAGAAATCTGAAATTTTGAAAATTGTAAGGAAACAAATTTATCATTTTTATTTACTAGACCCTACTTAGTTTTTTTTTAAATTTTAAACTAAGTAGTGCTTAATTACGATCGATCGCTAATTAGAGCATGTGTTGCATTTAGTGAGAGAATACAATCATGCGATTGAGTCAGAATTCATCCATTTAATTTATTTATTATGCAAATTTAATACAGTTTTAATTACACGCCTTTTTGTTTACTGAGATAATTACTTAGCATGTTGTTGTTGTTATGGTAAACTTGGTAATATTTTTGCTGTAATAACGTGTTGTAATACGTGTTTTAGTTTATTCATTCCGTAGAAAGAATAGCTAGAATAAATAAAATATTGATCACTCTTGGCCTTAGAATATTTCAAACGAAATTATAAAAGAGTGTATTGAATGGAAAAGCTATTTGACAGAGGCATTTTTTTTTGTTAGTTGATTTGTTTGAGTTTTGGAATGAAATATTTAAATTTTTAGATTTTTATGTTTCGAATGTGTAGGACTGAGTAGAATAAATAATTTATGAAATATGATTTTTGGTTGTTGTTTTTTAAGATACAGGGTGTCAAATATTTAAAAATTACATGCACTTGGTGTTGTATTTATTACTGTAGAAAAAACAAATATTATCCGAAAATTATAAAATTGGGTTCATTTAAAAGATAATTGAATAGGGATTATAAAATAATTATCAAAATGGTGTCATCTTTGATTTCTTCCTTTTCAAAATGGCAGAATTTTTTAATTTTATTGTACAATATTGCCGTCAAACAATTATATTGTGCAATTTAATTGAATCGTTTATTCTAGAAAGGGCTCATGTCCAGGACATGTGCCATTTAAATAAATAAATACTAAACTAATATTTAAAAAGTAAAATATTATTGTGTTTTTACTTTTTCGTATATATTAGAACATGGTTATACTACTTTTTTTTTCTTTTTTTTTCATTTTATTTTATTACGACTGAGACTGCGCTCATCTAGCAATTTTTCTTTCAAATACAAATTTTTATATATCTAGTAAAATTCACGTTTGTTGGGGTGTAACCCACTGGTAAGCCCCATAATCAATTAAACCTATTTACTAATTTTAGTTTGGTAAGTTCACTAGGTCAAGTGGCCTCGTTCTTTGGAGTCTTCTTTCAACGACAGGGTTATCTATCATATGGCGAATATAGGGGTTTCCATGTTCCTGGAGCCTTATTTCGTGTTTTGCGGCATGCATTTTTATTTCCTCTTTGATGTATTCCATCCGTAGGTCCCTGTGAAGGTCTTCATTTCTTGCGTACCACGGAGCATTGACGATGCTACGAAGAACCTTGTTTTGAAACGTCTGTATCATTTTGGCGTTTGTTTGCTTGGTACATCCCCAGAGTTGTATACCGTAGGTCCATATCGGCTTCAAAATTTGCCGATATAGCAGCAGCTTATTGTGAATTGTAAGCTCAGAGCCTCTACCTATGAGCCAATACATTTTTCTGAACTTTATGTTAAGTTCTTCTTTTTTCTTTTTGACATGCTCTCTCCACTTAAGCTTGGCATCGAGGGTCATGCCAAGGTATTTAGCTGTATTTGCATATGGCACGAGTCGCGAGTTAATTTCTATAGGTAGGTGGTAAGCCTTTTGATAAGTAAAGTTAATATGCGTGGATTTTGTCTCATTAAGTTTGATTCGCCAACGCTTTGTCCAGTTACAAACCGCATTGGTCATCCTCTGGAGTTTGCTCGTTGCATCAGCGACATTATTTCCAACTGCCATAATTGCTGTGTCATCTGCAAAGGTGGCTATGGTTCCTTCATTTGTGGTTGGTATGTCCCTTGTATATAGTAAATACAGGATTGGTCCTAAGACACTCCCCTGCGGGACACCGGCAGAGATTTTCTTTAGCTCAGAGTATTCATCCTCATATTTCACTCGAAAGTGTCTATTGGATAAATAAGATCTTAGTATGGCATAGAATTGTCTCGGTAGATCTCTATGCAGCTTGTATTCCAGACCACTGTGCCAGACTTTATCGAATGCTTGCGCGACGTCCAGGAATATGCTTGAGCATAGTTTTTTACGTTCTAACGTTCTTTCAATTATGTTGGTGATTCTATGGACCTGTTCAATTGTAGAATGCTTTTCTCTGAATCCAAATTGATGTGGAGGAATTAGTTGTCGGTCCTCAATTATTGGTTTAAGTCTCTTTAGTAATAATTTTTCAAAGAGTTTTGACATATTTGGCAGCAAAGAAATTGGCCTGTATGATTTTTTATCGTTAGGTGGTTTATCAGGTTTTGGTATCATGATTACTTCTGCTACTTTCCATTGATTCGGAACATATTTTAACCGAAAGCTCGCATTGATTATGTGTAGTAGCTTACGAAATCCTTTGTTAGGTAGAGCTTTGATAATTTGGCAAGTAATCAAATCATACCCTGGGGCTTTTTTAACATTCATGTTACTTTTCACTTCTTCTGTTAATTCTTTGAGAGTTACTGGCCGTATTTCAAACTCATCCAGCTTGTGAATAGATATTATATTTTCATTGGCAGTTTGTCTTGGTAGTGGTTGGAAGGTTTCCTGGAGATACTCCGCAAATAGATCAGCCTTCTCTTTGTGGCCTCTTGCCCAGGTTCCATCATCCTTTTTAAGTGGAGGCACTTGCATTTTTTGTCTTTTGAGTCCCTTCGTCGCCTTCCACAGTGAGTAATCAGAATTTTTTTCATCAGTTAGGCTAACTAGATATCTGTTGATTGATTCATTTTTAACTTCTTTAAGAAGGGATTTGAGGCTGTTACATAAATTGTTAAGAATTGTTTTGTTCTCCGGTGTTCGATTAATTTGCCAGGTTTTACGAGCTCGTCGTTTTTCTCTTACAAACTCTCTAACTTCCATTTGGTAGGATATATTAAGCGTCTTCTTATTTTGTAAAATGGGAGTGCTTGCCAATGCAGCATAGTGAATTATTTCATTGAGTTGCTCCAATTTGTCTTCCAACTGTCGAGAATTTCTTATCGGTACCTGGAGATTGATTTTGTCCTCCATTATTTCACGAAAGAGATCCCAGTTTGTTTTTGAATTTGTTAATCTGGGTGCACTTTCCCTTTGAATTACAGTTTCACTGACTGTCATGATAACCGGTGAGTGATCCGATACTAGAGAATTGCTGTTTTCAATGTGAATATAGTTCTGAGATATACCTCTTGCTACATAAAAGTCGATTAGGTCCGGTATCTTAGCTTCGTCACTGGGCCAGTATTTTGGGGAACCACCAGAGTAAAATTCACATTTTGATGTCTGGGCTGCTTGAAACAATTCTTTACCCTTTGACGTCGTAAGTCTAGATCCCCAATAGGTGTTTTTTGCATTAAAGTCTCCTCCAATAATAAAATCACGTCCTAATGATTTAAATAGTTTAATGTAGTCCTCCCTTTTCAAGTTATGCCGGGGAGGACAGTATATTGCGGAGACAGTAAGCTGTCTGTGTTTAATGTGAATCCTAACAGTGGTGACTTGCATTGTTTCTTCTTCGATTTCTGTTTCTACATGGTGTTTTATATTTTCTTTTATTAGTAATGCTGAACCACCTCTTGCTCTTTCTGCTGGATGAATGGAATGATATAAGTTATAACCCCGGATTTTAACAAACGAAGATTTAACAAAATGGCTTTCGGATATTAGAAAAATGTCGATTTTTTCTGTATTTAAAAATATTTCTATTTCTGGAATATGTTGCATAAGTCCATTCGCATTCCAGATTGCTATTCTGAAAGTTGTGTTCTTACTTAACATTTTTTATCGGATTGCGTTGTGGGAGTTGCATTTTCTTCAGTTGATCAAATATCATGTTGTTCAGGTTACTTTGGTCATCTAGCCGCTTTGTAATAGCTTCGATGCTGTTCATAATGTTTTCCATAATTCGATTATTTTCAGAGCCCATATATTTGGTTGAACCCGTGCCTTTCACTACCTGAGCAAATGTTCTTCTTTGCCCTGCGTTGCTTGGTTGTGGATTTTGATCCATCTGATTTGATGGTTGAATTCTTCGAATTTCATGATTTTGCGATTGATTTCGTGATTTATCTCTTAAATTTTGTAGGTGTTTAGCAACCTCACAGCCCCGATAATTGGCCGGATGTTGACCTTTACAATTTATACACTTAGCTGGTACATCTCTCCCTACTGTACATGCCTGGGTAAAATGTTTACCTGAGCATTTTACACATCTCGGATCCCGGCTGCAATATTTTTGGGTGTGATTAAATCCCTGACATTTCGTTGTGGTATGCGTGTAGTGGTTCTCCTCATTGGTTCAATTTTTACCTTCATGTGAAGAATTGCTTTTATACCATAAATATTTTGAACATTTTCTGAGTTATCAAATATTAGCATAAAAAGAGGGAGTCCCCTTTTATTGAAAGTTGGGTTTCCTTCTTGGTTTTCTATTCTCTCTTTTTTAATCATATTCACAGCATCTAGTATTTTAAGACCTTTATTTTTTAAGTCTTCCATTATTTCTTCGCTTGAGCAAGTGTGATGCAAACCTCTTGCCATAACTTTTATCGGTCGAGCCTGTTTGTCCTCATAGGTAAACCACTGATACTTTTCAGCATTCAGCTTCATAGATAATGTTCTATAGGTTTCTGAGTCCAGAGTATTAATTTTCCAAACGTCATTGTTTAGCGCTGTTACCTTATATTCTTTGTCAGTAACCGATTTCATCAGTGACTGAATTATTGGGTAACTGGTTACTCCCACGATACTTATTGGTGGGGGGGGGGAGGTTTTCTTTCGGTTGCACCAGTTTTGGTGCAATGTTCTTGGTAGATTTACTACCTTTCGGTTGATTGGCCTCAGGTTGGGCAACTTCCGGTTCGGTACTTGTAGTTCCACTAACATTTAGTTGTTCAACCTCAGGTGACGATTTAGCTTTTCTTTTCTTACCCTTCCTGGAATGTTTTTTTTTCTTCTTTAGGATCCAGTTCGTCTCCCTTTCTAATTCATCCTCATCAGTGAGATAGTTGACTTTCTTTGGTTCAATACTCTCTAATTCGCTTTGTTCTTTAGCATCCCGATTCATTTTTAGAAGTTCATTTTCTCGCTTTAGATACTCAATTTCTTCGCTTAGCTTGGCAAATGATTGCTCCATCTTCTGTAGCCTCTCAAAGAGATCCATATTTTCCTTTTCTAGGTCAACAGTTCTTTCACTGAATCCTACTGCTCGCATTGTAAAATTTCCGCTGGCATCACTTCTTTCATGTAGTGTTTGGCCCTCCTCAAAATCCATAGGGCCAGCCTTCGAAGAGGATCGATCCCCCCCGGATGTATTGTCCAGTCGACTGATTAGAGTACCACTTGGGGTAATAACTTTCTCGGACTTTTGCATTGCATAGAGTCTTGCTGGTGATCGTGGCACTATGGAACTTCTTCCAAATGGATTTACAGAACTTATCACCTCTGAAGTATTGCGGTCATTGGATAACGACGACTGGGAACCCGCTTGCTCACCCCTCAAAGTCGCCGGCACTGGGTATCCGTTTCCCTTCGCCGTAAGGTTTTCTCCATTAGAGTCCCCCATATTGGTTATTATATTCAGGGAACCACCCTAGCTAGTTTTGGTCCACGAATGGTATTTTATTTCCCATTTACCCTCCGACAAGTCGGTTAGGGTTTCCCCCTATCCGCCACCTGGGGACGCGCCCGATGGGAGACTAGCAGCTCCACACGAGGGTTATACTACTGTGTCCAAAAAGTAAAGCCAGTTTTCAATTTAAATCGCACGGGTAAACCGCACATCATAAATATTTTTTTTTTCTAAGTTGGCAGCATTGTGATATACATCTGTGACAAATTTTATTTCAAACCATTCATCAGGTTTTGTTTTACGCTTGATTTTGTACAGTTTGACGCTAAAAGCGCATTTTTACAATTTCTAATTATATTGAGAAAAGAAAAGTTGCATTAAATGTTTAGAAGTGGGATAAACAGTTCAAAGGAGGTCGTGAAATTGTTGAAGACCTTCTTTTTCCAAACTCCAAACTTGACTGTCCTCCCAACTAAATTTTTTAATCTCACGATAACAATTTTTAATCAGAAAAAAAAAATCGACACACGTACATATCAAATCAATTTCTCCGTATCCCCGCGCTCCCGTGGTTGCAATCACAACAAACTGTCCACCAACACATCATCAGAATAACCAAGAAGATCAAGGAAAGAGTTAATTATTCTCATTAAAGAACATTCTTGAATATCATGTCATTAATTGGTCCAATCACTATGCCCTGCATAAACGACACACCCAAGAACACAGGTACAAGCAGTATCTTCTCCAACGAGCAGAGAAACAAAACCCCTCACTATTTGTTACTACAGTAGCACATCAACGATACAATTTTCATAGAATGCTGACAATACTTGTTACTCACACCCGAGATAAAGTCTCACAAGCCAGGCCATTCCAAGCAAATTTCAGGAGATATAAAGGAAACATCATGCACGGATATCTTTCACATATGAAGGGTGCCTAACGCCTTCCCTTTCAAGTCTTTGACAGAATAGGCTATACGTTCCCTACTTTTGCCTCGATCACGGCGGGTATAAATTTAGCTCCTAGTTTAGCTGAAAATCTTGTAATAGCGCTACTCTGGGTAAAGGATCTGACTTGAAAGGATCACAGCTTGTCCGAGATGGAAGTTCCGATTTCGACTACGCAAATTACATCTGCTAGCCACATTGTCATGAGCGACTTTTGGTAGCGCATCACTTGATCTTTAATTAAATTTAATCGATCTGGCTTAGTTAACATTTGCACCTCATTAGTATCTTGATCAAACAACAATTTACGAACTTTATAATCGGAACCATGTAGCGTCATGTGTTGACCGAAGACGAGGTAGTGCGGGAAGAACCGAGTAGACTCGTATATAGTGTTCCGCAAGGCGGCTGTTATCTCTGTCAGATGATTATACCACCCAGTATGTTCATGATCACAGATATATGAACGGATAGCAGACAATAGTGTCCGATTCACACGCAAGGAAGCATTACTTTGCGGAGAGTATAACGGGGTACGGATATGAGTGACTCCATATTTTTTAAGCAAATCCTGAAAAAGGTGAGAAGTGAACTGCTTACCGCTATCAGACGTAACAATTTCAGGGACTGAGTAAGTCAAAAACACTTCATCCTCCAGATAATGGCACAGAAGCGTGGAGGACGCTTCCCGCAATATATACGTATTTCAGCGTTTTGAACGTGGGTAAGGTTCCATAAAATCCACATGTAATTTTTGAAAAGGCCTAGTAGATTCAATCTGTGATCCCATAGTTGATCGAGTTGAGAAATTCACAGGCTTGTTCATCTTGCATTTAATACAAGCGGATATGAACTGTTTAACTTGAACAGCCATCTGCGGCCAATAAAATTGTCGTTGCAAACGTTCAATGGTTTTCGCGATTCCCATATGAGCTGAAGTTGAAGATTCGTGTGATTGTCTAATTAAGTCGTGAGTTAAGGACAAGGGAACAACTAATTTCTATTCGGAGATGTCGGAATCACGGTATTTAAAGACGTAAGCGGGAGAAATGAAAAGTTTGCCCTCTCCTACCAATAAATTGTGGGAAGCATCGTCCAGCTGGTTCACTCTATTTATCTGGTCCAGGTATTCATTGTGAAACATCAGTAGACTTCGTTAGACTATCTATATGGAAACTAGTGCTAGATGTAGTTACTATTCCTGCCGATTTGCATTCAGGAAGCGAAGAAGATGTAGTCACAGGGTTGTTTTTAGAAGAAGTGTTTTCGTCACCAAATGCTCGCGGCAACGTATCAAGTACAATGTTTACGGATCCTTTGCGATAACCAATCTGGAAGTCGATTGCTTGTAACTTCAAGCTCCACCTTGCTAGACGCCCAGACAAGTCTTTTTGATTCATTAACCAGCGTAAGCTGGCATGATCAGTGTAAAATGTGAATGGGTACCCTTCGATATAAGGACGAAACCTTTTTACACTCAGTACCGCCGCGTAGCACTCAATCTCAGTAACGGAGTAATTTTTTTGAGCTGAGTTTAACTTTTGAGAAATGTACTCAATCGGGTGTTCTCCGCCTTTCGAATCCGTTTGAAAGAGTACGCTTCCTACTCGGGCAGCACTGGCGTCGCACTGGATAAAAAAGGGTCGACTGTAATCCGGATTAGCTAGAACAGGAGGAGATACCAAAGCGAGTTTGAGAGAAGTGAAGGCCTTTTCTGCAGCCTTGGACCATTTAAGTTTTTTGGACTTACCGGTCAAATCCCTAAGAGGAGCAGCTAAGGTTTTTTACAAAGCGGTGGTACCATCTGCACATTCCCAAAAAGCTCCTAATTTGTTTCGTCGTTTTTGGCGTTGGAAACTCCAAAATCGCTTTACATTTGTCGGGCCGTGTGCGGAGGCACCCACCTCCTATGACGTCACCTAAATAATTAACCTCCTTGAGGACGAATTGACTTTTGGTGAGGTTGATTGTCAAGCCAGCTTTCTTCAGTAGATCTGCGACTTCCTTCAACAATTCGAAGTGTTCCTTCAACGTTTCTGATGTAACCAGAAGGTCATCGAGGTACACAAAGACCTTATCGTGCAATTGGTGGGGGGATCACTCGGTGCATAAGGCGGCATATTATCTGTGGGGCGTTGCATAAGCCAAATGCAAGCTGAAACAACCGACGTTGCTCGGGAAAAATTAATGATTGTAGGGTTACCAACGTACTATCATGGGTTAATCCCATTTGCAAGCTGCATACTCAATTTCATTATGATTGGTTTATAAATGGCTAAATTCCATTTCTTGCTGGCCCTGTTGGCCATATTCTGGAACTAAGCCCGGCCACGCTTCGATGTTGCTAAGTTTGACATGAAATGAATCAGAAAGTAAATAAAAGTATTTTAGTGAACATAGATCCACCACGAAAACACATCATTCAATTCCCTGCCTTGCGTTGCTGTGGAATGAAAGGAAAGGATGAAAAAATTTGTTTTCATAGAAAATCATTTTTTATTGTAAAGCTAGTGGGTTGACTACATTTTTTATTTGCCCATTTTCAGCCTAAATATAAAGATCAGGCGGTTTACCAACTTTGGAGCATGCGACGTATAATTGTCCATGAGAGAAGCAATCGTTTTCTAAATTCAAACCACACAATTGCAAAGATTGCCCTTGCGCTTTATTGATTGTCATAGCGAACTCTATGCGTATTGCAAATTGAAGTCGTTTGAACTCGAATGCCATATTGGTCGGAATGAGTGGTATTCGTGGAAGTAGTACGTCTTCACCTTTATGAGGTAATTGTTGCTTCAATTAGATTGTTCATCAACTTTTTTTCTACTAATCGTTTCGGAGTAATATAATTGGCTTTCCAATTTTCAAATGAAGCATGTATGTCGGTAATCCGGGAACATCGAGAGAATTAAGAAATTCCGTTGGAAAATTTACTACTTCACTTTGGTTCATCACGGAGTCAATGGATTTGTATGTCACCGTTTTACCTGCGATTCTGTTTAAAGTGATGTTGTTCATATCGTATATACGTTGACATTTTTAGCCGCTAGAATAGCTCTTCCACTCAACCATGCGTGTTTTCGATAATTTGTTTTGATGCTCTGGAAACCCTTGTCTACTAATTCTTCTTTTGAATTCACGATGTTGCAGAAATTAGATGGGAAGGTCATTTTTTCTGTTTCTGGATTTGTAGGTACGGTGCCGTTACCGACCTCGAGTAATTGCCTTAAAAATATGTCAGCTGTTGGATCGGTTTGAAGCTGTACTCTCATATTTATTGTTAAATTAATTTTTTTCATTGTGTTCCAAAATTTTAATATTTTAAGCAGGCATGCAATACATCAGCTGGTGCTGAGCAAGGTATAACTGGAAGCTCGACCAAATGAAACCTGATTATTTCGCAAGTTTTTCAATGTATGGTCTAATGCTGCCAATGACTTCTTGTGAGCCATTGTACACTCATCTCATACAACGATTTGGCACGCCTGAATAACCTTTCCCATTTCTGATGCTTTTAAAATATTACGTGTTGGGTTGTTTGTGAATTGCATGTTTAGTGACATTTTAAGAGCTGAATGTGTTGTTGTCCCACCTTCAATCAACGTGGCAGCCATGCCCGAAGAAGCAAGAGCTAACGCAATATGGCCATTTGAACGGATTTTAGCCAGGATCAAGGAATTAAGAACGTTTTTCAAGTTCCACCTGGAGCGTCCAAAAAGTACAATCCACCAGATTGGTTGGCTACAGTTTGTATGATCGTATTAAATGCTATCTTTTGTTCTGGAAGGAATTTCGGTGTTTTTTCTTGGACGAACTGCTGTAAGTCATTTCTGTTGTATGATTGCTCTCCGAGCAGGGGTGCGATTACGTATCTCTCGTATTACGAGTTACGAGTTTCGAGAACTCGAAACTCAGTATGCCGTAATTGCGACATAACGCAATTATGTAAGCAATTACGAAAAACACTTTTTTTAAAACATAAGTGTTGTTCGATAGCATCATTTTCGGCATACAATTTGGTTGTTGTTATGCACAGTACTGTGGTTGTTATGCAAATTTTGATTTTTTTTTCAATCATTACGAGTTGTCTGTCGTACATAAAAATCTATACGAGTAAAACAACAGCAACAAGTCGCAATTACGAGAACTCGTAAAGCTTAACATAATCGACCCCCTGTTCTCTGTCGAATGTTGCATAGGCCTGATTTGGTGCTGTCATTCCTAATTGTGCTAACAACTTGCCGCACATTGCAAGACAAAGATCCTCAATGAAGATTAGCGCTTAATTATATATTTCTTCTGTGCAGAATATCTTCGGCCATGTAGTCTTTGTATTTTTCCCACAATTGTACTGGTTATGTCGGGGAACATGTAGATAAAATAGTAGGATTAGAAGTAGCGGATGAATCTTCAATTGACTTGTCCCAATGATCGTCGTTTTCCAGCAAGTTAAGTGTCTCGCATGCACTACGTTACGTAATATGTACTATTCCATCCACTGTTCGTAAATGTATAAATAATTTGATGAAAATATTCCAGGGTGTTCAACTACTGCTTTGCCTGTCTTCCTTCTTTCAAAATTCTTTCTTGTTGCGTTCCAAGTGTAATAAGTCTAAACGTCTACATACATACATCAAAGTTTTTTCAAAATCATCTGTTTTACATAATAGAAAAAACGCTGTTATTGTTGTGTCCGGTGGATTTGTTGCTCTGTTCGTTATGTTTTTTTCCGTGAAATTCACTCTTTGTCCATTTTCAAAGTGGACGGCAAGATGAACGACAATTGGATCTAAATTACTTCTTGTTGGAACTCCAAACACGGCCATATCGCTGCCTTTGTTGACTTATTTATAAATGGATTTTATGGATTTCACAGAAATACAATACTCGTTGATATGTGCTTTGAAAGTTTTCGATAAAAGTGGCAATTATCGAACAGCCCAACGATTATCTACTTCAATGTCATTTCCTCTCACTTTCAAAGTAATTGATTTTCCATTGTCTTCTGTACTTCTTCGTCGATATAGTGGGTAATCATCATTACCAGTAATTTGGTCTTTTAACAACTCTCGAGGATGCCGTTTAGAGCATTTTCCATTGATCATACACGGTGAATTTGCATTGATTGCTGCACATCTGGTATTTCGGCAGATATTACTTTATCTATTTCATTTAGCATTAAAAAATTAAAACGAAAAGTGGAGTGTACAAGTGAGCTATGTATGGATAATGTTAAACATTTAGTTAAAATGCTATTCCGTTATTTTGAAAATGAATCTTTCAAGAGAGATAAATAGAAATGTTAAAGAAAAGGGAAAAACAAACGATCGATTAAGTCGGCATTCGTAATTTGTACCTCATAAAGGAAAGTAAATAATAAAAAGTGTGTATAATCCTAAATTGTGTTTATTTTATATATTAAATTGTGCATAAAAAACTGTATTTGTTTAAAAAGTACATTTCAATCAGTTTTCATTGAACAAATACAGTCCACGTCGAAACAACCGTAAACTTTCATTGTACCAAAAATCAATATAAAATTTTAACATATCAATTATTTTTCAATACCACATGCAAAAAATGCTTGCCGTATGACTACATGCCAAACGATACCTGAGCAGTACCGTTATGTAAATTTTAAAAATGAGTAATCCTGTCTCATGTTCACACACACAAACACTTAATAATTACCAGAAAAATATACACATACATATGTACATGCAATTTCCACAATCATGGAATTTAACCAAAATTAGCTCACTCGTAGATTCAAACGTAGACACTCGAAATTGTTTAGCTGGGTTATTTTATTCTGAGTTAATGTTAGGTTAAAACAGAGTATAGCATGGAAATAAATACCTAACCGTCCTCGTGAATCCACTATACCAAAATTAAGTGTAATATTTAAGCGTCGCAATATGCAAATAGTAATAAATTGCGATGCAAATTTTACATTTTCAGATCCATTAAAACCAACCGGTAGTTGTAATGTATTACCAGAACCGGGAGAATGTGGTATTGATGCATCCGATAGAATCATTGGCGGTACAGCAACTTTGGTTGATGAATTCCCATGGATGGCATTGTTGGAATACTCGAAACGTAAGTTTTATAAACAAAAGTGCTCACTATTAAAATCCATAAAAAACGTTGTAATTTCTGTATAATTTTAGCACAAAACGAAAAGGCATTCCATTGTGGCGGAACTTTAATCAGTAAATGCTTTGTTGTAACCGCTTCTCATTGTGTGAACGGAAAAGGTTTACCAAGTACATGGTCGCTGTAAGTGTAGTCCATTTGATTGAATCAATAAACCAAATAAATATTTTAATTTTTCTTCTTCGTGCAGTACTAGCGTCCGATTGGGTGAATACGATTTATCAACAGACGTAGATTGTGTAGGAGGGGATGATTGTAATGAATCAGCTATTGATGTACCAATCTCGGAGATAATTCCGCATGAAGAGTACGATCCACTATTGAAAAATCAAGCCAACGATGTTGCCCTATTGCGACTTCAAAATGAAGTTTCATTCACAGACTTTGTAAAACCAATTTGTTTGCCTCGACAAGAAAAATTGCGATTATTTAATTACGATGGTGTTGCATTAGATGTCGCCGGTTGGGGTAAAACTGAAACAGTGAGCCAAAGCAATGTAAAAGTAAAGGTTCGCGTTAAAGGTGTCAATTTTCAACAATGTAGTAATGTTTATAATCGTTTTCGTACTACCCTACAAAGTACACAATTATGCGCGGGTGGTGAATCTGGTTCTGATTCGTGTCTTGGTGATTCAGGTGGTCCTATTATGACAGTCGATAGTACCGGTGAGTTTCCATATTGGTATTTAGTAGGTGTTGTATCATTTGGTCCGACACCGTGTGGAATAGAGGGATGGCCGAGTATATATACAAACATCGGTTCATATATTGATTGGATTGAATCAAAGGTGTACGCTTAAGAATTGATGTATTGTATGGAAGTCGGTTTTTAAAATTTTGAACCAAAAAAAACTAAATAAAGTAACATTGATAAAAAAACAGTTTTTCAATTTTTTATTGTTTGCACTATTCGATAGATAGAAGAAATTTAATTATGTTTCCTCTAGGGATTTTTACCACTTGCCGATTTATCAATTCAAGAGATAGTGAATATGAAACTTAAGTTAATTCGAAGCTTTCCGTACAAAACCTATACATACAGTTTTTCAGTCAAATAAATTCGAGTAGTTTGTGTTCTGTTGCATCCAACATTACAATATTTAGCGGATTGGCTATTACAGCAGAAACTGTCAGAAGCCATTTGCTCCATTCATCAATAATTTTAAAAAGAAAACTGAAATGTAATTCGAGTATTAGCCAACCGGATCTAAAGGGGATACCTCAGGAGAAGTTGTTGATCGGTTCATATTCATAGATGAACAGTGAATTAGGAATACATTATAGCCCAACGAGAGACGACTTTGTATTTCATTTGAGTGTACCTCCCAACAACCAAACTTCTAAAACGTCAACTCCTGTCAGAGATGTCAAGGACCTTTGAGACATTTTGACGGCCGGCAGAGTATAAAATAAAAGGGTAAAAAAACGAAGGCAACTGACCAATCTTGGCCAAGAAGCGTTTTTTGAAACGGACTACATTTACTATAGAGACAGAATAATCGTTCCAAACGTTAAGCAGCCACCAGTCATCTCTTAAACTCCTCATTCGAGTGACGATCCACCTAGTGTGTAGCCACCAAATGGAGTCACAAAGTGTAACAAGTGTAATTATTAAGTGTAGTCACCAAGTGTAGCCCCAAGAGTTATCACCAAGTTTACTCACCAATTGTAGTCACCAAGTATAGTCACCAAGCGTACTCGCCAAGTATAGTCACCAAATTTTATCACCAAGTGTAGTCATCAAGTGTAATCGCCATCTGTAGTCACCAGGAGAAGTCACCAAGTGTAGTCACCAGGTGAAGTCAACAAGTATAGTCACCAAGTTTAGTCGCTAAGTGTAGTCACTTAATTCAGTCACCAATTGTAGCCCTAATTGTACCCTAAAGTGTAGTTACCAAGTGTAGCCACCAAGTGTAACCCACCAAGTGTAGTCACCAAATGTAGTCTCCAAGTTTAGTAACCAAGTATACTCGTTAAGTGAAGTCACCAAGTGTACTCACCAATTGTTGCCACCAAGTGTAATCACCAAGAGTAATCACCAAGTGTATTCACCAAGTTTAGTAAGCAAGTGTAGTTCCAAGCGTAGTTAGTTACCAAGTGTAGTCACCAAGTTTACTCAGGAAGTGTTGTCACCAAGTCTAGTCACCAAATATAGTCTAATAATAAGTTCAATGTATTCTTGTCTGATCTTTACCCATCTAAGTTCTGTTTTTTGTGTTACTGGTTCTCCTGATACACCTTTTATCACATAATTCATTATTATCGCAAGATAGTAATCTGCACTCAATACTATATCGATCTTATTAGGCATGTTGTACCCTGGATCTGCCCATAACAAAATTACTGATGTGTCGTTTGTCTATTAGTTGTTGTACATTTTTTGATTGGGCCGATTACAACAATTTCACGGCCCGACATCGCAGAGGCGCCGTTTAATCATTCAGAATATTGGAGTACCTTTCAAGGTTGCATGAAATGGAGTCAATCCAGAAATAACCTTGAACGACGTCAACGACGTGTGCTTGTCAAGAAAAAAAAATCTGCTAGTAAACCTGTTTGATATCTAAAAGAAACAAGACAGATAAAGTAGAAAATTACATTTTGTGAAATATTCTTCTTGATGAAATCAACTTATCTTATTTCCCGTAGAATAATTTTAATTCAATATCTGTAACTATACTTGGGAGTTCCTGCACAGTCAACTTGGGCAATATTATATTCAAGTAAATTTATTAAACCTGGCTGTGCCCCAACATCACTGGTCCTTCGAGCCGGATCCCTAATTTGGGGATCAATAATCAATGGATTTACGCTGTTACATTGAACGGAATACAAGAACTACCTCAACATATAGTGCTCGCCATTTTGAGAAAAACCATCTGCAACCTCATCTTGAAACATCCAAGTATATAATTGTACAACTCGCCATTTTTAGTGTTATTCATCGTCAATTGGATTTATCAAGATCGCGTGGAATTTGGAAAATTACTAGAACGTTCCAACACGCTTCTAAAAGCTAAGTAGCCATTTTTATTCAACTTATATACATATAATCTAATTTTAATTGGTGATCTAAAGCAAAAACCGAATCAATTCTAATCTAAATAATAATAAAATTAAATTGGAGATTTATTTATTGTGACATGGAAGTATAGTGCGATTTTGCAAAACCATTCAGTGCAATCTAAACTGTGTAATTTGTAAAGAGATTCGTTGTAGCAACTTAAATTGAAATATTAGTGCGCCAATTACCAAATAGAAGTGCTTTTACACCATTAAATTAAAATGACTGAATTAGCGGCTCTTAAAAAACAACGTTCTGCCGATTATGACATATCGATCGAAGATTGTAGAACACGTTTAGCAAGGGTTGAACAATTGATGGCAGAATTTACGGCAATTGAAAACAAAATCTTCTCAGTAGATCCCAAAGAAGAGTCCGATTATTCTTACGAAGAAAATTATTATATCGCTACAACAAAACTTAACACACTCATTCGGTCCATGACAATTGCAGCAGTCAATTCGCAATCGGAAGTAACTCTCAACGCATCGCACAGTGGTCATACTAGTGAAATAAAATTACCTAAGATCAACATACCGCCATTCTCAGGAGAATATACCGAGTGGCAGTCGTTCTTTGATCTTTTTTCGAGCACAATACACGAATCGACTACACTGAGCCCTGTGCAGAAATTTCAATACCTTAAAGGTCTACTGCGTGGCGAAGCTGCAGTATTGTTGAGACACATAAGCATCACTGAAAGTAATCATATAAGGGCATTAAATAAACTGAAAGAAAGATATGATCGAAAGCGACATATTACTAATTCGTTCATTCTTACATTCATCGAACAACCATCGATTTCGACGGCTACAGCCTCCAACATAAAACAACTTATGGACACGTCAGATGAAGTCATACGCGGACTAAAACCTTTGGGAGATGGTGCAGAAGCCCGAGATCATTGGCTAATTTTCTTATTGGTGCAAAAATTAGACGACAAAACTAAAATATTATGGGCGGAAAATGTGACGGACTTAGAAAACCCACAATTTTCAAACTTCTTGGATTTTCTATCCCGCCGAATCGATGCATTAGAATCAGCCAATATGATAATTAAGAAATCAAGCAATTCTACGATATCAATACGCCTCGAATCGTCGTTGCCTACATTGCAAAAAGAAACATCATTCTTTGCTTCATATCGTAGATGTACCTCAATCTACTGAAAATTCGAATCAGCCTGCAGAGATAGCTTCTCTCTCAACTTATTGTTCGCAGCCTACGACAAATCTTACAATTCTGCCTACAGCCATAATCAACATTTTGAATTCGTCTGAAAGTATCATCTCTGTATGTCGAGCATTATTAGATTCTAGCTCCCAAGCCAGCTTCATCACGGAAGCATGTGTTCAACGACTAGGATTAAAAAGAAAAAATGCAAGAATGTCCGTAGCCGGTTTAGGAAGTAATAGCGCAAGAACTACAAAGGGGTTAGTCACAATAATGGCAAGACCAAAATATCATCCAGAGTTTTCAATGGCTGCATTTATTTTGCCCAACATTACGTCAAATTTGCCACGGCAAACCATAGAAAATATTAAATTCAATTGCTGGCCAGAAGTACAATTGGCTGACCCATATTTCTTCAAATCGGCTCAAATAGATATTTTAATTGGAGCAGTGGAGCTGACTATATTTCTTTCATTTAATGGAGCCAGGACGAATAAAAATCAACAAAAATGGGCCAATACTTCATAAAACAATACTAGGTTGGGTGGTCTCAGGAAGAATGGATAATTCATTAGTGGAAAGTGAAATAGTTTCGATGACAACCACAACTAACTCTCTTGATATTGACTTGGATCGCACTCTCCGCCGTTTCTGGGAAATTGAGTCAATCCAGAACACAAAATCAATTTTGTTACCGGAAGAAATACTGTGCGAAAATCATTTTTCCGAAAATATAAAACGGTCCTCAGAAGATCGATATTCAGTACGCTTGCCTTTCAAACAATCACCTGAAACGTTAGGAAATTCTTTAAGCACTGCCATTCAAAGACTTAGAAGTATTGAACGTCACTTTGCTCGAGATCCTGACATTGGATATTATTTGCCGCATCACGGGGTCATAAAGAGTTCCAGCAAAACAACCAAACTAAAAGTCGTTTCGACGGATCTGCTAAGACCTCGTCTGGGGTATCATTGAATGACTGCTTAGCAATTGGGCCGACCGTTCAAGTAACGCTTTACGCCATCATATTAAAATTTAGAGAACATCAATTTGTCGTAACCGCCGACGTAGAGAAGATATATAGGCATATTGGAATCTCAGATGAGGACACAAGGTATCAGAAAATCGTCTGGCGTAATCATCAATCTGAGCCTATTCACCATTTTTGCCTCACCACTGTCACTTATGGATTGTCGTCTGCATCGTTATTGGCTACAAGAGTATTAAAACAGATAGCCGAAGATAACCAAAATTCCCTCCTGCTGCCCATGCCATTTCTCACAATATTTACGTTGATGATCTAATGACTGGGGCCGATAACGAATCTGAACTCATCCGGTTAAAGGATAACATCAATATGCTATTATCGCAACATGAATTCAATTTGCGTAAGTGGATGTCAAATTCAAAAGCAATCTTGGAAGCTCAAGCGCATAACGATATTGATAGCGACGTAAAAACCATAAGCGCCAGTCTTCAAGAAAAACTGACATCAATCAAAGTATTGGGTCTCAATTGAAATCCAGTGACGGATCGATTCACATTCACATCAGATTTACCAGGCGGGCGACACATCATTTACAAAACGCAAAGTGGTATTCGAAGCTAGTCGAATTTTTGACCCTCTAGACTGGCTTGCTCTAGTCATTGTCGTGATTAAAATTTTCGTACAAAAACTATGGGCCATCAGTCAGGAATGGGATGAGCTTCTACCTGAGGAAATATCCAAGCAATGGCAAGCAATTCGCTATCAATTAGCGAAGGTAAACCTGATTTCCATACCAAGATTCATTCAAACCACTATAGGCACATCTATTCAATTATACGGATTTTCTGATGCTAGTCAAAGTGCTTATGGAGCTGTGGTTTACCTAAGAGTGGAAACGGCTGCAAACATCGTTTTTGTTAATTTAATCTCGGCGAAAACAAAGGTGGCCCCATTGAAGCAAGTATCTTTGCCACGGCGGGAACTTTGTGAAGCAGTGCTGTTGACCAACCTAATAAATACAGTTAAACGCGAAACACAACAACTGATATCAAGAACCTATGCGTGGACGGACTCAAAAATCGTGCTAGATTGGCTTTCTAGTCACCCCAGGCGCTGGTGCATATTCGTAGAAAATCCAGGTGATTGTGCCTCTCGAGGTCTACTGCTACAAGAGCTGAATGATCATCTACTATGGTGGAACGGACCAAACTTGCTACATCAACCTATCGAACATTGGCCTGCTCAACAAAAAGAATACGGATTCGCCGAAGAAGAAAATAAGAAAATGTTTACATTTGCTGCTACGGTAGACGCTCCATGGCTTGATAAATTATTGTCCAGATATTCTTCATTAACTAGGCTTCAAAGAGTAGTAGCTTATGCAATCCGATTTATGCATAACACAAGGGCCAAAAGGAATTCGAAAAAATAGGGAGGTACTTGACAAGACAAGAACTATTCTATGCACTGCATAAAATCTGTGAGAAAGAGAAAAGGCGGTTTTATAGTGACGAGTTAATAAAGCTATAAATCAATAGTCCAATAGCTAAATCAAGCAATCTCAAATCATTGAATCCTTTCCTTGATCAACATGGACTCATCCGAGTTGGTGGGCGACTAGAAAATTGTGAAGCGTCATTTACCACCAAGCACCCTATAATTTTACCTCCAAAATCGCTACTCAGCTCACTAATACTAAGGGACATTCACGTAAACAATCATCATGCGGGGCTATCATTAACATTAGCCATAGCGAGACAGAATTATTGGTTTCCGAACGCTCGAAATTTAGTACGAAGTATCATCGCCAAATGTGTCACATGCACAAAGTTCAAAACACAGATAAATTACCAAATGATGGGAAACCTGCCAAGCTGCCGAGTTGAACTAATTAGGCCATTCTTAAAGATTGGGGTTGATTACGCGGGACCCATTTCAATTCATTTACGAAAAGATCGAGGCCAAAAGACCTATAAGCACAAAGGCTATTCATCTAGAGCTGGTCAGTGATATGACAACCGATGCCTTTTTGGGAGCATTAAAAAGATTTGTAGCAAGAAGGGGAATATGTGAATAAATCTACAGTGATAATGGGACCAATTTTCATGGGGCATCCAATCAACTAAACAGAATATTTAATAAATTAATCCAAAGTTCAAAACTTATATCTGATTATTCTTCTAAGGCAATATATATCTTGGCACTTTATTCCCCCCAGTGCACCTCATTTTGGCGGAATTAGGGAGGCTGGAATAAAATCGACAAGTCTTTACCAGTCCGTAATACAGCCTCGTCCAATGGCTGTAATTTGGGGCTGTAGTGAGGCGTGAAGGAGAGCATATGCACTCCATTAGTAACGGGAATATCAATGGCTTCAGCGGATAGATGTGACATATGGTTGTAAAGAAACAGTAAAACAGGGGAAGTCGGCGAAGGTTTAACACAATTGACGAAATGATGCATACAGCGCACAAACTCTGGTTGGCACATCCAGCCAGAAGCATTGGCATAACCAACGGTTCCAGATGCAACATTGTCTAGAAAGCTGGTATGAATGTTGCGTCTCGGCAAGAGGAAAAATGGTGGAATGCTGTTGCCAGCAGCATTATTGGTTAAGGCCATCGTGACAATCGATCCTCGTTCAGAACCTTCGAGTTTTCATCCATGTTGTAGATATGTGTCATTTCGAAGTGATGCTCGTCGATTAACTGCCCCAAATTCTGGAAGAACATGTCGACATTTTGTGTTGCAAAAGGTTTTTACATGGCAGATAGAGGGTAGGCCATAATAATAGTTCACGCACATCAAAATGTATTGGATAAAGTTCTTTTTCCTGAGCCGGGGAGAAAACCTTTATAAAATAAAAAGAAAAATAATTAAAATTATGATGCGCTACCTGCGAAAATGGTAAACAGCATTCTTGGATGAATTCCAACAAAACACCGTCTTCCACGGATAAGATGTTAATAAACTTGGCCCTCACTTTATTCAGGTAGCGTTGTAGACTACTTCGAGAAATTCCATACGCCTTAGCAGTTCCTTTTGCAGGTTTCTTGTCCATTAAACAACTCTTAATCGCTTGCAACAGTGCATTAAAATCCATTTTCTGTTCGCGTAGCACGCGAAGTGATTATTCGAACCGCGCGCGAGAGAGAGCAAGAAGAGAGACGAAGAAAACCACTTACTCCTCCTACTTGACAAATCGTGCTTGTGCAGCCGACGAAAAATTCCGTCCCCTATGGTTGCACGTGCGCATTCTTTCAACGCTCGATTCCCCCGACAAAGGAGAACTTTGAATGAACCGAACACTCACGGAAAAGTACGAAAACCGTCCATCTTTTCATAAAATACGTTATGTCAACACAAACAACGATATTACACAGTTTGTTAACACGGTTACATGAAGGTGCCCATAACCGGGAATTGCGGCCATTATTTCAATCGGTCAAAAAATTGTGTGGTGTGAATATTTTGATTGAAATCAATATTAGATCACAAAATGTAATAAAAATACTGCATAAATATGCATTACACTCAGCTCTTCCAATTAAATCATTTCGATCTATCTCACTTTCAAAATATTACCAAATCACTTTTGTGTTTTTACACAGCAAACGCGTCTATTCGTTTCGGTATCAGCACAAAAACTATGTACTCAATGTACACGTTTGACGAGAAAGCATTTGCTTTTGGTCAAAATTTACGCAGGGGTGCCCATACTCGGAACGTGCCCACAACCGGTGCACCTCCCCTACATATTTGAAAAACGCGTTTAGTTGAGTTCAACAACCAAAACAATAATTTGGTTGATTATTGTGATGCAGATTGGGCAAACGATTTAGATCAGAGACAATCTACAACGGGATATGCACTTTATGTCTATTACTTCTGGAATACAAAAGGCATTATGGTTAAATGGTCTTTATGGAACTTATGAAAAACACTTCAGAATGTGTTTCGATCTATTGCGATAATAAAACTGCCATTCAATTGAGTTCAAATGGTGTGTAACATCCTAGGACAAAATGCATAGACGTCACTGTCAAGCATCATTTCATTCGGGAAAAGATAAATGATAAGAAGTGTTGACGAAGCCGCTGAGCCCGATGAAACATATGAATTGTTCGAAAGCTTTAGAGCTGAAATTTTAAATTATATAAATTCTAGAGGTGGGTGTTGGAAGTAGACTTAATATGTATTGTTATCTTGGCAAACACTTTTTATATTCTTATGTCTAATAAAGTAACCATACAAGTTTCCCTTGTCTTACATTATGTTCAAGTGCCTAGCCGTGTTTTTATTTGATCCATGCTCTGTGTAGTAAACCTTACAAAAATATTTCAACAGAAATAAAGGAGATTTAAATTATCAAATCTTGTACGACTAATTTCAAACCTAAATTGTATCTAAAACCGATACACAATAAAAATTAACATCGTTTATTTATAGATCATATTTTCCGAAAGGGGCAGCACGATCTTCTGTAAAAGTACAGAGCGTTTTCCGAAAGAAGCAGCACGATCAAGGAAAAGTACAGAAGGTTTGCTAATAGATGTCACTACACAATCAAAAAAATATTACTGCCGTTTTTCAAAAGGGGACAGATAAGATCAATTTAATTATCACGTGGTAGCGGCGAGTATACAGTTATTTTTCCGCAATAAATACGCATATTACATATTAAAAGTGCATCGTATATACACACACAAAAGAAAAATAAACAAATTACAACAAAATCTCAAAATCTGATAAGTGACGTTAAATTAAATTCGTTAAGTGAAAAATAAAAATTTACGCTTCTGTGGTTGTTAAAGTAGTGCAACCGTACCAACAGATCAAGTTTTCTTGCAATTACAACATGCGTAAAACCATAAAAGTGATCAGTGTATTAAAGTGAATAGATAGATAACGGGACTATCTAAAACTAACGCAAAAAAAATAATAAGTCAACGTCGTGGTCAAGTTATTTGGTACCTATATCTAAGAAAAACATTAACGTTTCATCAGTCTATCAAATTTCGACAAAATGTCTGCAACAATTAATTGAAACAAGGCGTCCACCACGGTTATAAAACGACGACCTTGGAAAAACAACTTCGACATCAGAAAATTAATCAACCACATTTTCGTCAATAACGGTTCAATGTTCTTTTACCGCTACTTAAGTAGTAATTAAATCATCAATTACTTACGTGAATTCAACTAATTCATCATCGCATTAATTAAATGAAACATCTACGTTGCAATTTAGTCAAAATATTTGTGCAACTAAGTTCATCAAGCCGAATATTTCATCTAAATTTGTCAAACTGAATAACTATATTTAAAATCATCAAGTTTAACAAATGCATCTAAATACAGCCGAAGCTATAATCTTCAATCAACAATATCATCATTCATCAGTCTAACAGCGTTGTAAAGGTTAGCATGGATTAATAATGCTAATGCAACCAAGTGATCAAAAAATCGAGAACAGCCTCAATGTTTCTGGCAACGAGGATTCAGATTCAGAAGAGCAATCAGTTATATCGGTAAGTAGCATAAGTAATAGTAGTGTACTACCAGTGATTCTGCATGTTTACTCTCTCCTGTTTTAAACAATAAATCTGTCATTGAGTCGACGTCACCTATTTTGAACGATTCATCAAATTGCTTTAACGTAAACCACCCAGATAATTTCAGACCTAGTTTAATTAGTGAAGATTCTTGTTCATATGTAAGGCAATCATCATCCTTGTCGGATGTGGTTCGAGATTCGGAAATTTAAATCTGTGTTCAAGCGAACGTTCAAACGTACAACAAATTTCAAATGCTAATAAAGGGAGTTCTAATTCAAACATCAATGATGTTAAGGGTAACGTTAACAATTCCTGTTCAAATACAATTTCTACTCCACCATTCGAAATATTATACCAACTTCCAGTATTCAACGATACTAATTCAGTTAATAATAAATTTATTAAATTATCGATAGATATTTTAAAATCCGATACAAATCATTTCTTAGTTGACACGGGTTCAGGTATCAGTTTAATTAAACGCGACTGCATCCATGATGATGTTCTTTGCTATCCAAATAAGACTTGCTATATTAAAGGTATATCTCCGGAAGGCATTTCAACGTTAGCATATGTCATTCTGTAATAAAATTGTCTGGTAAAAAACAAGTTTCTCAAGATTTTCATGTCGTTCCAAATGATTTTCTGGAATAATTGGTCGTATTAAAACCAATATTTGTTTAAATAATTTATACGAAATTTTAGGTTTGTGCAAAGGCCGATAAGCTAAAGAATATGTGTACAAAATTTCTAGTTGATTGGTCCATTAGTTTTTGAGTTACATTCCACGGTGCGCAAAAAAACACTTCAAGAAAAACTCGATTGAAGTTTTCGTTCTTGAAGAGAACGCATTACTTCGCGTCACTTCGGTGACTTCCTAGGGATCTTTAGGACTTTCTGTTGGGCTTGAAACTTTGGAAATATATTCTTCAGATACTAAATGAATTTTTAAAGTAAAAAAAAAAATGCAAAACAATTAATATCTGGAGGAGGTTCCCCCCTTAATTTAACTAATAATAACAATTCAATTGAAAACTCAAACCGTTTAAAATTGTTAGAATCTCAAATTGATACGAGCCATTTGAATGAGAAAGAAAACAATTCAATTCTAAAAATTTGCTATTCGATCGTTTAAAAATGTTTTTCATCTCCCAGGAGATAAATTGCTGCGTTTCACGAAATTCCTCTACATCCTAATTCACGTCCTGTACACACAAAAAATTACAGATATCCTGAGGCAGTAAAAACCGAAATGAAAAGTCAATTAGATCAAATGCTTAGAGATAAAATCGTTGAACCATGTTCTAGTCGTTATAATACTCCTCTTCTAGTCGTTCCAAAAAAGTCTTCAAACAATGAGAAAAAATGGAGATTAGTGGTAGATTTCAGAAGGCTTAATAAAATGACAATTGATGACATTTATCCTTTGCCCAATATCTCTGAAATTCTGGATCAGTTGGGGAAAGCAAGTTATTTCACTATGCTGGATATAGCGAATAGTTATCATCAAATTCCAATGCACCCAGACGATAAAACAAAGGCAGCATTCAATTCAACTTGGGGAACATTATGTTGGAACAGAATGCCATTTGACTAAAAGGGGCTCCGGCGACTTTTCAGCGCCTAATGAATCAAGTTCTCAGTGGTTTAAATGGAATAATGTGTTTCACGTACCTCGATGACGTCGTTATTTATGGCTATGATTTGATAGATCATAACAAAAGATTAACGGATGTTTTACAGTGTTTCAAAAATTTTAATCTCAAATTACAACCAAATAAGTGTCATTTTCTTCGAACTGAGGTCACATATCTTGGCCATATAGTTACGAGTGACGGTGTCAAACCCGACCCAGTAAAAGTAGAAGCTGTGCAAAATTTCCCTACCCCAAGTAATCAAACCCAAGTCAAGTCATTTTTGGGCCTCACTGGCTACTATCGTAGATTCATAAGTGAATACTCAAAGCTTGCCGAACCGCTAAATCGATTACTGAGAAAAGATGTAATTTTTTCTTGGGATGCGTTTTGTGATAATTTCTTCAATTCGTTAAAACAAAAGCTCATTTCTCCGCCGATTTTAATCCATCCAGATTTTAGTGAAACCTTTACAGTGACCACAGATACAAGTGATTTTGGAATTGGTGGAATACTTTCTCAGAAACACAAACATCATTCAATGGATCATCCTATATCATTCGTAAGTTGTTCCTTAAATTCAGCTGAAGGAAATTACCCTACCATCGAAATGGAGTTACTCGCGATTGTATGGGCCGTTAAGCATTTCCATCCTTACATTTATGGAAGAAAATTTGTAATCAAAACCGATCATCGTCCTTTGGTTTGGCTTTCGAATAATCCGAAACCTTCTTCTCGTCTCTTAAGATGGAGCATCGATCTAGACGAATACGATTACGATGTCGTATATAAACCCGGAAAATCGAACCAAAACGCAGATACGTTAAGTCGCATTGTTCATAAAAGTTCCGAAACGTCGTATGACGCGTTAGCAATCACTAGAGCCTTCTAGAGCCACTAGAGTTCTTCAAATTCAGGTTTAACCACTCCATTTACTCCTACAACACCTTTTAGTTCAATACCTAACTCAGCGATTTCTACTAATCATATTTCTAATTCAAATTCTCAATCACCGATATCTACTAACATCATAAAATTTGAATTGGATTTCATTGCACAACGTGGGCATCAGGGTATTTCAATAACCGTTCGTCAAATAAAATCCTATTACTATTTCCCGAAAATGAAGTCTCGCGTGAGAAAATTTATTCCAAAATGCATTTGACGAAATATTCGCTAGCTGTTCCATTGAAGTTGCAGGAAACACATGAAGTTGCCAAAGCATTTGCTGAAAATTTTGTTTGCAAATATGGTATTCCTAAGACAATTGTTACCGATCAGGGAAGTAATTTCATGAGTGAGATGTTTAAAGAATTCTGTAAATTACTTGAAATCAAAAGGATGAATACTTCTGCTTGTCACCCGCAGTCAAATGGTGCTTTAGAAAAGTCTCATTTAAATATCGCACACTACTTAAGAAATTACACTTCTAACGATTCGCTTAAGTGGGACGAATGGATTACGCACGCTATGTTTAGTTACAATTCAACTCCTCACTGTGTAACTGAATATATGCCGTTCGAATTGTTATTCGGATACAAACCTAATATTCCAAATTCACTGAAAAAAGATCCAGAACCATTGTATAATTTTTTCGATTATAGTTTAGAGCTTAAGAATCGTCTTCAAAATTCCTGGGGCAAGTGGCGCGTGATAATATCGTTAAAAGCGAGGAAAAATCTAAAATACATTATGATAAGTCGTGTTCGCCAGTAATATTTAATGTAGGTGATAAAGTTCTTATTACCAATGAACAAAAATCAAAATCTAAATTTGAACCTCCTCGGGCCTTTTGAAGTTTTTAAAATAATTTCCCCAGAAAACTGTCAAATTAGAGTGAATCGACAACTTAAAATAGTCCACAATAACAGATTAAAACATTTCGTAGAGTAATTGGTACGTATATTATTATTGTTGTTGCTTACTTATATATGTACTTGCTTAGCAAATTGAAAATCGAAGCAGTAACCTTAAATTTAATAATTTAATTAAGAATCTGTAAAATGAAATAAATAAAATTTTTTTTGGAAATTTAAATTCTTATATTAAAATATTGGAAATTGAAAATTGAATCATTTAATATTTTATAGTTTTAGAATTTTAGAATTAAGTACATTGATGAAATTGTAAAAAAAAGCAATATTTTATACTACGTAATTTATACTTTTCGGGGGAGTATACTGTTGTGATGGCCCAAATCTGTCATAGTTTGAGTATGCAACGCAATACTGAAGCTACTAATTACTATGCATTCATTATATTATATGCTTTTGTAAATTTCATTGTTATACATTATATTATATACATTAACTGTAAATTCTTATATACCTGTTCATAGACAGAAAAATCGATAATAAATAAAAGTCAGTTGAGTTGTTAATCTGAAAAAGGCTAGACCTAAATAAATAAACGGTCTTAACCTGAATCTATTAAATATAAGTCTAGTTCTAGTGAATTTATGTAAAGTTAAATTAAATAATAAAATTTCATCTAACTAATAACGAATAAAATCTAAAGTTTCCTAAACAAGTGTTGCAATTAGTTCTAAAGTGTGTAGTGCACAACACTGTATACGCTCTTTGAATCGAGTTTGGAAGATTGTTTTATTTGTGTTGGCTCAGTTTTCAATTTTGGTTGTATATCCGACCATAATTTACGTTTAAAGAGTAAATTTACATTTTGCGAATAGGGGCATAAATTACAGTTTTCATACATCAAAGCGTTTTTGAATGGATAAATTCTTCGACAAGACAGTTTGAAATAATGGCAACTAAAAACACCAGCAACATCGCGATAAGTCTATATGATCGATAATAGTATAACTCGTTATCAATATAGTTTAGTCGGTAATTTATTCAAAAAAAAAAAAAAAATCGGTGACAGGCACATAGTATAAAATAAATCTAAATTTATGTTCCTGGAAAGTACTAAAATAAATTAAAATGGAATGTTTCTTCTTTTGATTCATTGTTTCACAAATTGACCGTTTTCATCAAACGTCAAATGATGTAATTCTAATTGATAGCCGCGGGCGTAGGGCAAGCGCCCTGTTGATATCTTGTTTTCTGTGTTTTTGACCTACAGTAATAATTTTTGTTTGCTTATCGTACGGCTTCGATGAATTTAGTGTGATCATTTTTGGATTAAATAGGTCTAAGTCTATACCTTAATTAATATGACACTTACTCGGCATTTCTAAAACAAAAATGTTTTATTTTAATTTTGATATGAAACAACTATTTTCAGTTATGAAGGAACTCTTGAACGCATCAGCTAAAATCTTTTGTTACGCGCCTGGAGGAAATATTTTCGTTAACCTTCATCTTATCAACTTTAATTTTATTTTTCATTTTGTTAAGTTTGCTGTTTAGTTAAATTAATTCCGGGAATTAATCAAAAATTAGTTTTAGTTTAGAAAATGACAAATTGTTTAATTTTTGTGATTTTAATAATATTTAGTGTTTTTGTTGTAAGAAACGCTTATGGAGGTAAATCTCAATATATTGTATTAGAAAAGTGTTTTTTTATTGGTGTGATCTCTCGTAAGAGATTTATTTGCATAATACAATTTATATAAGATGTTTGAGCCACGTTTTTAGAACATTTTTTGTGTTTAAGTGTGATAAGAGATGATTAATAAATTTACTGCATCTTAATGTATTTCATTGAAACCGGTTTTATTTGTGGTGTAGTGAGCTTGCCCTTGAGAAAGAAGCAAACATTTTGAACTCAAATTTTGAAACTTGTTTAGTGAAACAAAAATTTTTTCCAAATACATAACATTAAACTTGAATTTACATTTTGCCTTGATTTACTATAAACAAATTTCCTGCAAACACTTACAACTCGTTGTTTATGTTATCCTCATCAACTTAAAAGAATATCTTTCAATCAACTGGTAAAGTTTGTTGGCAAGTTTGTTTGTGGGATGTTTGAAGGTGCCATTGTAGTATCTGTATAACCAACTCTATATAGTAGGCTACGCTACTGACGGCGATGAATATGGGACATGGGAAAGGGCCGGGGAATTATTATTAGTGTTGGCGCCGAGCTGTGAACAAGATTTATATTCAATTCCTAAATATTTATTTGTATTTTCCACGCGAGTGGTTCGCGGAAATAAATACTTTATATGTGCTAAGAGTATGTGTTTCATTTCTACAATTGGCGACGAGGATATAAATATATAAAAAATAAATAAAAAAAATGGATGACGAAATTTTCGGAAACAAAGCACCAGTTAACAAAGGTAATTTTGTAAGTATTAAATGGTCTGTGTGGCGAAATAGAAAAGAAAAGAAAAGCCGGTGAGGTTATTTTAAATGCTGTGTGCCGAGGGATGATTAGCTGTGAAATTATTAAATGGCCTATGTGGTAAAAAAAAAACCGGTGGGGTTATTTTAGATGCTATGTGCAGCAGAGACATAATCCTTATGTAATTTAGGGTTTGCAATGAAAAACCTTGCTGATTGTGAAATTTTCATTCTAGAGAAGTGTTATAGAGGTTAAATGAAATAACTGTAATAAATGTTACAAGTATAGCGTGATGAGAGTGAGAGAGTTGTCTTGATTGTTTGATTAACGGGAAATAAATTTAACTGAAAATCGTTAATGGTACCATCGAATGTATAAAGCAATTCTTGTGTAACATATTGGGAAATTCAGTTGGAAAAGAATGGGAGAAGTGGAAAAAGAACTTTTCATTGTTTTTAAAAATAAATTTAATTACCGATGCTGAACAAAGGAAAGAATATTTATTATATCTGGCCGGAGAGCAAGAGCAATATGTCGTAGCTGAATTGGCAGAAGAGGTATACACAATATTCGCCCACAAGAGAATGACGATGTGTTTATTAAATTAGTTAGAGCGTTGCAAGAACCCGACGAAAAATTTCAAAAATTTGTTCTGCGATTGAATCAGCAAGCAAAGAAATGTGGTTTTGATGACCATAAAGATAAGTTTATACGAAACCAAATTGTTGCAAAATGCCAATCAGGCAGGTTGCATCGCGAGGCTTTGGAGAAACCTGAGACATCATTGGAGCACATTATCGATAAGGGTATTGCATTTGAAATGGTACATGAACAAGAACTGGCCATAAAAGGAACTGCAAAACAAAACACTGTAACTATAGATTCCACCGTGAACAAAATAACCAACATAAAAGAATGTTCTCGATGTGGCAGTAAAACCCATGATGCTAAATACTCTGAATGTCCGGCAATAAACCGAAAATGTTTCAAATGTGAAAACAAAGGTCATTTTGCAAATAAATGCCGCACACCAGGTTGGGAGCAAATTCGAAACGGTCGAAGTGGTAGTCGTGGTAACGAACGAAATAATTTCGGTAAACGTAAATTCCGAGGTAGTGGAAACGGTCATGGAACGAATTCAAAAAGATTCTGGAATTCAGAAAACAACGATGTTCGGGCCAATGAGACTGAAGCTGTCCGAAATGTACAAGACAACGAACTGGGATATATATTCTGTATCGATGGTCCAGAGGGAAAAGAAATTGGTTGTGTTTTAGGCGGGGTTAAGCTGAACATGATAATTGATTCTGGATCAAAGCAGAACATTATTGATCAAAATAGCTGGGAGATGTTGAAACAGAAGAAGATTAAGATTGTCAACATGGTCAAATTACCGGATAAAAGTTTTAAGGCTTATGGTGGATATTCATTAGAAGCTATTGGGGTTGTTGAAACTGAAATTAGCATTGGGAAAAGAGACCAGAAGTGGATGTAAACAGTTTTGAACAACTGCGACCACTGGGTAAAATTAAAGGGGTAATTGTTGATTTGCCTATTGATGAGTCAGTAAAACCAGTTGCACAGCCTTACCGCAGAGTTCCAGTTTTCATTGAACAAGCGGTATCAAAGAAAATTGAGGTATTAATAGCACTAGAAGTAATTGAATCTGTGAAAGGTGCATCAACATGGATCTCACCAATGGTCGTGGTACCAAAAGGAAATGGCCAAGTAAGGATTTGTATTGAAATGAGACGTGTTAACAAAGCAATTAAAAGAGAGAATCACCCAGTACCGATGATTGAAAACTTTTTACCGCATTTGGCCAATGGAAAGTTATTCTCGAAACTAGATATTAGTAATGCATTTCACCAAATGGAAATATCAGAACAGTCACGACATCTCACCACGTTTATCACCAACAAAGGTTTATTCAGATATACTCAGTTGATGTTTGGAATTTCGTGCGCTCCCGAAATATTCCAAAAGTTAATGGAACAAATTTTGGGGGGCTGTGGCGGTTTGATGAATTTTATTGATGATATCATAGTCTATGGCTCAACAAAGGAACAACACGACGATCGATTAAAAAAAGTCCTGGAAGCATTAGAGAAATGGAGCGTCACATTAAACAAAAGCAAATGGGTATTCGGGGTCAGTAAAATTGTATTTTTGGGTCATGAATTGTCAAGTGATGGAATAAAACCAACACCACCATAGATCACCGCTAAACGCGGATGAAGTTCGTAGTTTCTTCGGATTGGTTAACTACATATATGGGACGGTTTATACCTGATTTAGCGACGGTGACATTTGAATTGAGGAAACTAACAAGAAAGGAAGAAAAATTCATTTGGGGCCCGAGGCTGCAGGAATCATTTGATGAATAAAAATAAAAATTATCAAGTGAGATGGTCCTAGGGTATTACAATGTTGAAAATAGAACGCAAATAATAGCGGATGCCAGTCCGGTAGGGCTTGGAGCTGTTTTAATCCAAATTTGCGAGGGACAATCGAAAATAATATCGTATGCAAGTAAAAGCTTGACCAAACCAGAACAACGTTATTGCCAGACAGAAAAAGAGGCACTGGCACTAGTTTGGGCGGTCGAGAAATTTCATTTTTATGTATTCGGAAAGGAATTTGATTTAATTACCGATCACAAGCCACTGGAAATAATTTTTGGTACAAATTCGAGACCTTGTGCACGAATTGAACGATGGGTAATGCGACTATAGGCGTATCAGTATTCTGTAATTTACACACCAGGCAAATATAATATTGCGGATCCATTGTCACGGTTATATACCCAAATTGGCCTACCGCAGCCATTCGACGATGACTCTGAAAATTACATAAATGAATTAGTGGAAGCGGTTAGGCCAGTCGCGATTAAATTAATGGAAATTGACCTAGAATCGAGAAGAGATGTTGATATACAAAATGTCAAAATGGAGTTAGATTCTGGCACGTGGACGGAAGATACAAAAATCTATAAATTATTTGAAAATGAACTATGCTTTTCGGGAGATATTTTATTACGAGGCACAAAAATTGTAATCCCTAGGTCGTTGCATTCTAGAACGTTAGAATTGGCACACATTGGGCACCCGGGATGTTCGGTGATGAAAAAACGTACACGAGCTAAGGTTTGGTGGCCTAAAATTGATGAAGAAGTAGAAAAATCAGAAAAAAATTGTCGTGCCTGTTTAATTACGGCGAGACCGGATCCACCAGAACCAATAAAGCGGAAAGAGTTGCCAACTGAGTCTTGGCAGGATTTAGCCATTGATTTTATGGGGCCTTTGCCTTCCTGAAATGATTTACTGGTAGTCGTCGATTATTACAGTCGTTATAAAGAAGTTGAAATAGATCCTAGAGGGATCTGGAAAATGGCCAGTTTGAATGGAACTTAATCATTTTTCAATCGATAGGGATGAAAATCGGTTTGTATGATGAACGTGGGATTCCAATATGAGTTCGGGATGTGGTTCTGGAAAATTTACAGTTTGAATGAATTGATTGATTGAGGTGAAACATCGTGTGTTTGATGAAAATGACATTCTAACATGAAGTACTGATGTTGTTTTGAAAAATTACTAATTTCAATGGGACTCTGCATTTCTCAAGTGAGAAATGCATGAGTTCCAAATATAATTCTGGAAACTGGCTTATTTTGTTTTATTTCTATGATTCAAATTTCGGATGTGGTTCTAAAAATTGGAACTAACTCAGTTCTTCACAGATTGGCATGAAACTCGTTCTAGAAATTAACTTACAAATTTAAAAAGGCTTGTGCATAATGGCAATTTTGATTGAGTTAAGAAATTCAGACATGAATTGGAGCACCCATTCTGGCTGATCTTTGACTAAATTAAAGCTTTTATATACTTTGGAATCTCCAGCCAATTGGTCGATAATTTCGGCATTGATCTTACCTACGTCTTTATTCAGTGGCGTTAGTCGATTCTTCATTTCTTCATAGTTGTGATTGGCGGGGCAATTTCCGAACACTTCGTTAATTAGATTTCCATTAGACAGGAGATTCTCGTCTTGCAATTGCAATAAATAATTTGCGTATTTAATCTGTGTTCAACATCGACACGCATATTATCCACCAGTGAAAATGAAGTGGCACAGTTGTTAGCATGCTTGCTTTAAGCTCCGGAGGTCCCGGGTTCGATTCCCGGCGGGTGATGAAAAAATCACGGCTGGTTTAATGTAAGGATCAATGAACTAATCACTCATTATCCGTTGTAAAAATGATTACGAAAACTTCAAAAATGAAGCGGCCAAATCCCTCCATGGGATGTAGCGCCAGCGAAAAAAAAAAAAAAAAAAAATGAAGTGAAGTGTCTCCAGAGGTTACTTCGTTTAATTGATAGATCCAGCAGCAAACTTTGGTTGGCTCGTGGCTGAACGGACAAGCATTGACGAAAATCACCTTCCCGGACCATCATATTTCAACCAAATGGCAAATTAAAATTTCCAGCCAAAGTAGTTGAATTGTCGAAGTTTAAGACTTGTTCGTTTAACTGGGTCTCATAGTCGTCAATATTTTCCATACTGAATCGTTCCACCTAGAAGCGGAATGTCTGCCTTATGTTGATTCTGTATAAAACTTGTATGCGATGATCCAATACGCACGTTTAATTCCTTCTTCGTCATACTTACCAGTTCGTCCGGCTTCTTTGATAAAATCTTCACACAAGCCTTGTTTGAACATCTCCCATAGGCTTTTTGGTTTTCGGGAGAACCGAGGACTTGGTGACCCTTATAAATGTATTTGTACAGATATTTTGCGGCACGGAGAGTTCCCACATATTCCACATTTATTTGGAAATCGTACGACTTTAATAGATAAGCATTATATTAAGCAACGTGACGGTTAACCCATGTTATTCGATGACCATATTTGCCCTTGCGTTATACGTTCATGTAAAAAATCGTCGGTATAGTTCTCCTGCAATATGAATCTTGTCTTCAGGGTTCATATTCAGCAGCAGGTGCATGCGTGGAAAGTCTCGCTTCCAAAACTCTATTGTATATAGGTATACTTTCCGAAGATTTGACGTTTATCGAGTTGTTTGATGTATTCGTCAAATTTAAGTTTGGCAATTCTAGCGACGAGATCAGGTCGATCTTGGGTAAGTTGTACCATAATCTAGAGCAATACATGACGCTGCTTTAATTTCAGGCCAACTGGGATTGCAGTTGATAGTAAAGAAAAAATCTAGCGATTCAAGACGACGAACAATAGCCATAGCGTCTTCAAAGTATTCTGTGTCTCACTAACAGCTTTCTTTTCCTTAGCGAGTGTGTCGATAAAGCGGTTAACTCCGGCGTAATTGTCACTGAGAAACATTTTTTGATTGAATCCACTGAATGCGGTCACGTTCCACTCTAATATACGTATCGACGAGGTATTGATGGAAAGGTCGTCCACCAAAATGTACAGAGTTGAACCTGACTTCGCGTAAATCAGGGTCCAACGGTATTTTTTTACCAATTTATACCGCTTAAGATATTGACGGCTTACATAAGGTTTATGTAGTTTGATATCTGTAAAAAATCCGTACGTTACTTTCGTGTAAAACAAGGGATAAGTGAAAGGCTCTACACGATTGTCAATATTCTATAAAGTCACAAGCGTTTTGCCACGTTTATGAACTACGATTTCGTTCTCTGGAAAAATATGATCGGCGTTTAGTGAATGGCACATGTTTCATTTGATGCAGGAACGTTAAATCTTCTATAATCGGCACCTTCTGGTAACGTAAGCAGGAGCCGAACATGTGGACCAGCTGGTAAACTTCTTTTTCTGCTTCTCGTATCATCATAAAACCTTGCACGCAACTGTTTTGAGATCTAATGATTGAGCATTTTGTGTCGGATAAACTGCCATATTCATTTTATAATAAATTTGTCCGCTTACGATAAAACTATAGATAGCAGGATTGTTAATGGTGCGGTTATCGTTAACGTTAAACGAAGCCAGAGCGATTCAAGCGTTTAAATGTCAGATCCTTTTGTGGAATTGCTCCGCATGTTGATGACGTCATAAAAAGAGGTACATTAGGCCATTAGAAAAGTCCCAAGCTTTGGTAAGTGACGTGGGCATTAACAGCGTCCTTGTAGGTTGGCAATTGATTCTGGTTCCAAGCGCTGATCACGTTCCTCATTAGTTTCGTCTGCTCTTCGCTGTGATGTATGATGTTTAATCACATTTAACTTTTAGAGCAGAGCTCGGTGGCCAGGGACTAATAATAATAATTTGCCATGAGTATTTTACATTTTCAGATCCATTAATAATAACCGGTAGTTGTAATGTATTACCAGAACCAGGTGAATGTGGAATTGATGTATCCAACAGAATCGTTGGTGGTACTGAAACTCAGGTTGATGAATTCCCTTGGATGGCATTGTTGGAATACTCGAAACGTAAGTTTGCTCGCTGTTTAAATCGAATTTTTTTTTTGTTTTATAATTTTTGTATATTTTCAGCACAAAACAAAACGGGATTCCATTGTGGCGGAGTTTTAATCAGTAAATGTTATGTTGTGACCGCTTCTCATTGTTTGGACGGACAAGGTTTTCCAGTTACATGGTCGCTGTAAGTGTAGTCGATTTGATTAATAAGCCGATTCAATATTTGAATTTTTTGCTTCGTGTAGTACTAGTGTCCGATTGGGTGAATATGATTTATCAACAGACGTAGATTGTATAAAATCAGAAGCCGGGGATGATTGTAATCAATCAGCCATTGATGTACCCATCTCAGAGATAATTTCGCATGAAGAGTACGATCCACTATCAAAAAATCAAGCCAACGATGTTGCCATATTGCGACTTCAAAATGATGTTTCATTCACAGACTTTATAAAACCAATTTGTTTGCCCCGACAAGAAAAATTGCGATCATTTAGTTACGATGGCGTTGCATTAGATGTTGCCGGTTGGGGTAACACTGAACCCAATATGACCAGTCAAAGCAATGTAAAACGAAAGGTTCGCCTTAATGGAGTTAATTTTCAGCAATGTAGTATGACTTACAATCGTTTGGGTGTTACCCTACAAAGTACACAATTATGTGCGGGTGGTGAACGTGGTTTTGATTCGTGTAATGGTGATTCAGGTGGTCCTATTATGACAGTCGATACTAGCGCTGATATACCATATTGGTATTTAGTAGGTATTGTATCATTGGGTCCGTCACCGTGTGCAAAAGAGGGATGGCCAGGTATCTATACAAACATCGGTTCATATGTTGATTGGATAGAATCAAAGATGTACGCTTAAGAATTGGTGCATTGCATGAAAGTCGATTTTTTAAATTTGGAACAAAAAAATACTAAATAAAATAACATTGATAAAAAATCAGTTTTACAGTTGTTTTCATTATTCGATACATAGAAGAAGTTTAATTATGTTTCCTCCAAGGATTCTTACCGCTTGCCGATTGATCAAAAATGTATTGCCGATGAATCCAGTGTCTCCACAACAATATGCGTTATTGTTTTCCAAGAGATGGATGATGCATGAATGGAATACTTAAAGTAGATTACTCCAATTAGATTATCGGAATCATCGGTTATGGCGAATAATGGTCTAGAATTCAGAACTGGTTCAATTTGACAAATTAGCGTTGTTGTTTTTCAAATATGTATAAGAGTTTGATTATGACTAATTCGCTTGAGATCGTATTTTGTACAAACTCACGTTAGGTGGCTGGTGAAAATGTGGATCAGCAAGTTGAAGATTGAAAAAATAACTCCAGGTTATCTCCAACTTCGATGGGGTGGAAGTAAATGAGTTAATTTCGGGAGAATCAAGGCATCAAACGACAATGGGAGATTTATGTTTAAATTTCACGAGATTACCAGGCGGATCATTCCCTTTGACAAGCCAGCTCCAAATGCGGCTATCCCAGCTATATGACAATCTTAAAGGGCTATCTAAGCAGCATGAGCTTTTGAACATATGGACATTTGAAATATGTAAGTGTAGAATGAGAGCCGAAATCGAGTAAGGCTCGGAATTCGTGGAACACCCCGCACCTTTCACGTAATAAAATGATATCGTCTGGCAGAGAATGAGCATCATTATTCTTGAAGTTAGTATTGGTATTGAATAAAACTGCTGGGCTTAGTTTTGTTGAATGGAGATCTTGTGTTTGCACAGTTGGGGGTTGATTTGTTGTTTCTGAGTGATTTGTTAATAGAAGAAATTGATGGTTTAAGTGTTGCTAGTTGATTTGATGGTTCTTTGGTAGAATTGATGATAATAGAAATTGACGCACTTTGATGATTCTCTACGGACCGGTACGGACTGGTCGTGTAACATTGTGTGATGTTTATTACTGCATATAAAGCAAACACCTGTCGATCTGCAATTGTTGAGAAAGAAGCCTTGTTGAAGACAATTGTTACAAAGGGTGTTCTGATTTACTAATTGCGTTGTCTTTGGTTAGTGGTCATATATTGTGAAATTGAGTGCAGCGGTAGATTAAATGATGATTGTTACACAAAGGACAAATAATATTTTTTGACAAATAACTCGTTTGATGTAAAGGATCACTTTCTCGTTTTTTAAACATTTTTTTTATCCTAACACTAATTTGATAGATTTGTCCAGTTATTCAGAAACTTGATCAACTTGTCGATGGTAGGTGTTTCATCCTCGACATTTGGTCTTGCTCAAAGTTGCTTAGTTTCGTGATCCATTTTCCTGACGAGAATATATACTAAGAAATTATCTCGTCCTTCTTTCCCTAAAGCACTTAGTGCTCTTAATGCCTCATCAGACCGACTAGCTAATTTTCGAATGATAATGGCTGGTTGCTTTATACTATTAATGGACCGACTTGATTGCAGTGAGCTTTTAGTTTGCTCTACTCTTCTTCATTTTTTTTTTAAATCCTGCCAATAGCTTTATTCTTAAATTAAAAGAAACTCACAAGCATAAGTAATCAAATCTTAATGTAAAATTATTACATATTTTAAGCCTTAACCAATGTTTCTTAACCTTTTATGTTCAGAACTCCAAAAAGGTTTGTTTCGAAATTTTTGGCTAGTGATAAAAGGACAAGATTTTTCAAAGGCAGTCGAAATTGCCTTTGTAAGAAAGAGGCTTGTAATTCAATGTCCTTAGCAGACCGAGATGCGCTAGGTGAAACAAGTAGAGGAACGAGCTCGAGAGAGAAAAAATCCCAATCGGTTAATTTCCTGTTATGGTATGGTTTAAACGGTGGTCTTTTAAGCTTAATAGAAAAAGATATATACATCAGAAGAGCTCAAATAATTGAATAGAGAAGCCCCTCGATGGTTAATGTTTGAGCTACCCCACATTAAGTGGTGAGCATTAGCATAACAACCAATCACCAGCGGGATATGTTTCTGCATACACCACCACAACAAGTTATTAAACTCAACCGAAGGAGGAGGTAAAGGCGAGTCATAGGGAAGGTCAACTGATTAGAGGGCCAATTTAGTACTAGAACTAACAGAATCAAGTGTAATTAGTACAACTGTCAGATCAGCCACACTGCACTCCTCAATAAGCGAAGCATTAATATTGTTATCAACAGAAATGCACGTTCGACTCCAAGCCAGAGACAGTACCATCAATAAGGTACGGTTCCTGAATTAGACAAACATCTGTGTGCGGTATAGCAAGCAACTTCCTTAATACAAATGAAGCCGACGTACTGTGGTGCGAGTTGCATCAAACCAAGAAAATAACATGACTACGGTCCCGAGAGTAGTTTAAAAGAGATTCTTTCCAAAACGTATTGCAACAACGAACCGGAATCAGTAATGCATTCGAAAGATTTCAGGTCCACCCGGAATACAATCGATTGGCTATTCGCCTCACGGTTGGAACGGACAACCTTCCATTCTTTTATCGAAAAATGTGGATTCATCAGTCCAATGTTGGTGATTACTATACGAGGATCCTCTGATGGACTAGGAACTCAAGTCTGTACAAGAAGGGGCTTAGGAGGGTCCCCAACAACTAGCTGGCAATCACTCCAAATGTGTGTAATTTTGGAGAATTCCTCACAAAGCCACTTATAAGTTTCATTGTTATTGCACTTGCAGATGAAAACTTTATCTAAAAGGTAGCATCCAAGCATTTGGGGTACAAATCCCAACGTTTTAGCCGACTTGATAACTTGCCTGCTCATTACCATCAGGAAGATACCCAGCTTCTCCTCATGCAGGGTATTTATCGGGTTGAGGTCTCGAACACAGAATCGAAAATAAAATTGGACATCTACAAGGAGCTGAAAAGACCAGTTGTCACTTTTGATTGCAAGTCTTGGACACTAACAGCGCAAAACATCCAGAAAATCGCTGTAACTGAGCGTAAGATCATAAGAAGAATTTTCGGTCTCATTAAATAAGGAGCCACGTTGACATCATTGGATTCATAAAATCGTCAAGGCTCCAGATGGCTTGGGCACGTACTTCGTTCACAAAATCGGACCACTAAACAGGCCTTGGAGTCGGCACCAACGAAAGTAGAACCTCGTGGGAGACCACCTACCCGATGGATGGACGACGTTGAAAGGGACCTATACACACTCGGTCATCGTGTCTGGCGTTCTCTTGTGGCGGATCGAATTATTTGGAGGAACATCGTTGAGGCGGCTAAATCCCTTCATGGGATGTAGCGCCAACGGAAGACGGAAGAACTACAAAATTCGGGCATAATACCAATCAATGGTTCTGAAGACCAACTAGTACACACCGAAACAATTCCTGTAGTGATGAAAAATCAGTTCAACATTTTTCACGAATTCCATGTGATTGCAAGAAAATAGAACATTACATACAGGAATGTTTTTCTAAACTAAAAAGTTATGCACATAGACAAGGAGGTAATACCCCAATCAATTTAAAAATATTTGTAGCACTCAGGTCGAAAGTGGCAATCCTTCTACAGCGGGACATTTCCAACGGACTAAGCAAAATCGAGGTGCTCCTTCGAAATTCCAACACACCCACACCTAGGGTGCCTCTCTGTTCAAAATGAAATACAAGAGGTAACAAATAATTATCCGTCAAATTTAAAATCGAACGAAAATGAATTGTACACTATATCGGGTGTTTGTAGCAACGTCAATAAATACGTTCCACTTTTAGTAGATACTGGTGCAGACGTTTTTCTAATTAAAAAAATTATTATTAGTGGTGATACTGTGGTATATCAAAATACAAAATGTAAATTGAAAGGATTATCTTCTAAAATATTAGAAACCCTTGCTGAGTGTGAGGCAGGTTTAAAATTACCAGCCAGACGACAAACGACTCGTCCCCTATAAAGTCATTTGGAATAATTGCGCCTCGCTCTGAAAATTAATTTGAATGAAGGACTTGCCCAATATCGATTTTAGTTCATTTGTCCCCACGCTTGGGCAGCGCTGACTACACTTTTTTTTTTTTTACATGCAAAAATAAGTAAAATCATGTTTACAAATACAAGTTTCCTGTCTAAATTAGTGGATGTCCCCGTACTTTTTTTTTATGATTAATAAAATTGATTATGTTGCGATTAATAATAAATATCAAATTTTAAAATTAATTTAGTCGAAATTAATAATTTAATGAAACATTCAAGACACATTTTGACCATATTATGTAAAACTACATACGAAATATTTTAGCCGCCAGTCAGCAAGCGTTGCAATTATATTTGGAAAAGTCACTAATTCCAGTAAATTGTTTTAACATTTTTGAATTCATTTGTTTTTCTCATGAAATGTGCTGAGATGTTCTAACATCATTTTTTTCGATGTTCGATAGTATTCATGTCTCCCTTTTCAAGAATAAAATTGTATACTATTTCGACTTTTGAATTAAGCTTTTTCTATTGCGATCTCAGCATGCTCGCATAAAACATCATTCTATTTCTACTTTCATTCATCACTCTTTGTCACAAAAAATTTTATTTGCGATATTTTATCGATGTGAAGAAAAGGAAAAGTATACAGAAGGTTGAGATCGCATTAGAAAAATTGTAATGAAAGAAATAAAATAGCGTACAATTTTGTTCTTGTTACAAGATACAAAATACTATCGAAAACGAATCGAAAGTGATGTTAGAACATCTCAGCACATTCAGTATTTATTGCAAATTCAATTCACAAGGCTCGGAATAATTGTATCACTTTACCAATTTTAAATATATCTAATACTTCCTATACAACACCTTACCTAAACTTTAAGGTTGAACCTATTTCTAAATATATAAAGTTCATGAATGTCAAAAATGGGATAACAAAATTCAACGACGAATTGAAACTCTTGAGTCAAATGTTGACCTTACTAATTTAAAAAAAAAAGAAGAATGCAAGACACTAACCCAAATATTACATCAATTTAATGGGCGATGTGTTAACGTCTACACAATTAATTAAACACGATTAAAGCGGAAATTAAGCGGTAAGTTAATAAGATGCTCGATCAGAATATAATTCAAGATAGTAGTAGTTCCTAGAATTTCCCAGTGTTGGTTGTGCCAAGAAAGTCACAAATCGCGGAACCAAAATGGCGAATTGGGTGATAGATTACCGCAAGTTAAATCAAATTTCAACAGATGACATTTATCCACTTCCCAACATATCTGATTACATTACAAAGTGGATATCATTAAATTGAACTTTAAGAAGATGATAGGTCCAAACCAGTATCCAGCACAAATTATGGCCATTACGAGTTTATTCGTATGCCTTTTGGTCTCAAAGGTGCTCTTGCGACCTTCCAGCGAATGATAAACTGTGCACTCTCAGGATTAAACAAAGTAAAATGTCTAGCGTATCTAGATGATGTAGTTGTCTTTGATGCAAGTTTACCAGAACACAACGATTGACTTCTTGAAGTTCTAATGCGTTTTAGGAAATTTAATCTTAAATTAAATCCTCAGAAATGTTAATTTTTGCGGCATGCAATTAAATATTTAGGGCATGTTGTCATTTCAAATGGAATCAAACCAGATAAATCAAAACTCACGGTAGTTCAAAATTTTCCTATTCCTCAATGTACAACAGATATTAATTAATTTGTATATATAAGGTCTTTTTTAATATAAATCCTTTTGCATTTGATTATAGACCAAAATTATTTTGTAAAAAAATATTTTATTTTTTATTTTTGTGCAATATTTCGGCTTTGTACGCCATTTTCAAGCACTAGATTAAATAACTAAAAATTTACAACAATTAATATTAATAAAAATAATAAAAATGACATAAATAAGTGTATATAATAAAAATATTTACAATTTTTCAAAAATAATTTCTTCTGACTATTTTTGTCTCCAAAAGTTGAATAATTTGTTTTCTTATACAAGACTAAACAAACAATTTTTATTTGTTTGGCTAGCCTTGACCTCTATTTATTTTTTTATATTAGACAAAAACAATAACAAAAAACAGCTGACTTTTTCCAAAATAATATTTCAAAATAACAACAAACACATTTCAACGTCACAAATTTAGGCTACATAGATTCTTTTAGATACAAAAATATTTTATGTGTAATTTTTAATAATGTTGAGGTAGCTAGCTTGTAATCTATTTGTATCAACTTTGTAATTAACAGGATTGTTTTCTAACCATATATGACACGATTCTTTAAATTGGCGCTTCAATTTTTTATTTTCATATTTTAAGATCGTTGCATTTTCAATGTCAAAATTATGTTTATTTTATTTGCCAAACAAATAAAAATTGTTTGTTTAGTCTTGTATAAGAAAACAAATTATTCAACTTTTGGAGACAAAAATAGTCAGAAGAAATTATTTTTGAAAAATTGTAAATATTTTTATTATATACACTTATTTATGTCATTTTTATTATTTTTATTAATATTAATTGTTGTAAATTTTTAGTTATTTAATCTAGTGCTTGAAAATGGCGTACAAAGCCGAAATATTGCACAAAAATAAAAAATAAAATATTTTTTTACAAAATAATTTTGGTCTATAATCAAATGCAAAAGGATTTATAACAGATATTAAATCGTTCTTAAATTTCGCCGGATATTGTCGTCGGTTTATTCAATATTTCTCTGGCATAGCTAAACCCTTGACGAATTTAATAAACGAATAAAGCTGAAATCAATTATGCCACAATCGAAAACGAGGATATTGGCAATCGTGTGATCAGTCATTCATTTTCGCCCGTATCTACACGGACGGAAGTTTTTAATTATTACTGACCATAAACCATTAATTTTGCTTTGTTCTTTAAAGAAGCCATCCTCCCGCCTTATTCGTTGGAAAATTCCTTTAGACGAATACAATTATACCATAATCAATAACCTGGATCGCAAAATAAAAATACAGATTCACTTAGCCGAATTCAAACCAAACAAAATATTAGCATGGATATACCTATTGATTGTGATATTCTTACTCGTTCCAAATCAAGTAAACCAGCTATATTCAGTGATAACAATGTAATTCCAACTACATTTACAGAACCCTCTTCTACATCAGATTATTTAAATACCATCGAAGATGCCAGCCTATAAATAATTTTGAAACTCCTAATTTATCAACAACAGAGAGTTCTTTCATACCTAATAAAAACGAGGAAACCCTGAAAATCAAGTATCTTGTTGATGAAGAAAAATTGACCAGTTGATCCATGAATTTCTTGTTTCACCTCTGGGAGGTTACCAAGGAATATACCGAACCTATACCCGAATGTAAACGTTTTACCGTTTCCTAAATATGTTTAGCAAAACCAAAAATTATATTTCTAATTGTAAACTTTAAAAATATTTGTAGAAGGATCAAATAAAGAGAATAGATTTGTTATCATTTTCAGTTTAACGGAGAACTAGTTTTTTAGAGGTATCAAAATCCATAATCGGAGCACAATTGCAGATTTTGGATTTTGATGGCTGGGAATCGGCTGATCTATAGTAAGGTTGATTTTCAAAAAAATCGAAATAATCAAGCAATCTAATTGGGCGTTGGTAGGTACAACAATTACACGTCCCGAGACCTATCTTTAGAGGTATCAAAATCCGTTATCGGAGCACAATTGCAGATTTCAGATTTTGATGGCTGGGAATCGGCTGATCTATAGTAAGGTGATTTTCAAAAAAATCGAAATAATCAAGCAATCTAATTTAGCATTGGTACAACAATTACACGTCGCGAGACCTATCATTAGAGGTATCAAATTCCGGAATCGGAGCACAATTGCAGATTTTGGATTTTGATGGCTGGGAATCGGCTGATCTATAGTAATGTTGATTTTCAAAAAATCGAAATAATCAAGCAATCTAATAAGGCATTGGTACAACAATTACCCGTCCCGAAACCTATCTTTAGAGGTATCAAAATCCGTAATCGTAGCACAATTGCAGATTTTGGATTTTGATGGCTGGGAATCGGCTGATCTATAGTAAGGTGATTTTCAAAAAAATCGAAATAATCAAGCAATCTAATTGGACATTGGTACAACAATTACACGTCCCGAAACCTATCTTTAGAGGTATCAAAATCCGTAATCGGAGCACAATTGCAGATTTTGGATTTTGATGGCTGGGAATCGGCTGATCTATAGTAATGTTGATTTTCAAAAAATCGAAATAATCAAGCAATCTAATAAGGCATTGGTACAACAATTACACGTCCCGAAACCTATCTTTAGAGGTATCAAAATCCGTAATCGGAGCACAATTGCAGATTTTGGATTTTGATGGCTGGGAATCGGCTGATCTATAGTAATGTTGATTTTCAAAAAATCGAAATAATCAAGCAATCTAATAAGGCATTGGTACAACAATTACACGTCCCGAAACCTATCTTTAGAGGTATCAAAATCCGTAATCGGAGCACAATTGCAGATTTTGGATTTTGATGGCTGGGAATCGGCTGATCTATAGTAAGGTGATTTTCAAAAAAATCGAAATAATCAAGCAATCTAATTGGACATTGGTACAACAATTACACGTCCCGAAACCTATCTTTAGAGGTATCAAAATCCGTAATCGGAGCACAATTGCAGATTTTGGATTTTGATGGCTGGGAATCGGCTGATCTATAGTAAGGTGATTTTCACAAAAATCGAAATAATCAAGCAATCTAATTGGGCGTTGGTACAACAATTATACGTCCTGAGACCTATTTTTAGAGGTATCAACATCCGTAATCGGAGCACAATTGCAGATTTTGGATTTTGATGGCTGGGAATCGGCTGATCTATAGTAAGGTGATTTTCACAAAAATCGAAATAATCAAGCAATCTAATTGGGCGTTGGTACAACAATTACACGTCCCGAGACCTATCTTTAGAGGTATCAAAATCCGTAATCGGAGCACAATTGCAGATTTTGGATTTTGATGACTGGGAATCGGCTGATCTATAGTAATGTTGATTTTCAAAAAATCGAAATAATCAAGCAATCTAATTGGACATTGGTACAACAATTACACGTCCCGAAACCTATCTTTAGAGGTATCAAAATCCGTAATCGGAGCACAATTGCAGATTTTGGATTTTGATGGCTGGGAATCGGCTGATCTATGGTAAGGTGATTTTCAAAAAAATCGAAATAATCAAGCAATCTAATTGGGCGTTGGTACAACAATTATACGTCCTGAGACCTATTAGTAGTAGTGGGGGGACTTGAGTCCAAGGTCACGGACTGACCTACTTTGTCGGTCATTGTTGTTGTTGTAATTATCTAGGTCGTTGACCTACTTTATTGTTGTTTATCTAGGTCAATATTGTTGTAATTATCTAGGTCAATGTCGTTGACCTACTTTGTAGTTGTCTAGGTCAAATTATCTAGGTCATTGACCTACATTGTTGTAAGATCGATGACGAGACCGCGCCCCCCATTTCCGATTTTTTAATTGTTAATGAACTTGACAATGAAAAATTTAATATCCCACGTGCGATTTTAAATGGTTAATGAACTTGGCAATGAAAAATTTAATATCCCACGTGCGATTTTAAATGGTTAATGAACTTGGTAATGAAAAATTTAATATCGCATGTGCGATTTTAGATGAATGATAACGTAATTTATTCGAAACTTGATCAGAATAATAATTTATTTGCCTGTCAATTTATACACAATGAAAACGGAATAATAATGAATTCTTTTTAATTGACGTTTTATGTCCGTAAAATGATTATTGATTGACGTTTCCTGTCAATTAGTAAATAAGAAAATAATTTATTAATTCTACTTTGATGAGAATTGATAAACAATGGTATAGAAAAATGAAAACGAGATCAGGAAAAATAATTGTTTTTAATTATCTAGGTGAATATCTACTTTATTGTGAATTGATAATCGTATAGAATAATGAAAACATGATCAGAAAAACAATTTTACAAAAAATTCTTTTTGATTGACGTTTTATGTTTATCCGTAAATAAGAAAATATTTTTATATAGTTGAGTCATCATACTTTGTTGTTTTTAATTATCTACAATGAAAACGTGATCAGAAAAATACCTGTTTAGCAGTAAATAAGAAAATATTTTTTAAAAGAGAATTGATAAACGGAGATATAGAAAAATTAAAACGTTTTCAATAAAAATATAAGTAGCTGTTTTGAGGGTCTAAGTTTTATTACGAACAAAACCACAGCATACTCAGTAACTCTAAGAGATTAAAATTAAACGCATAAAAAAATGTATAAAAAACAAATATTGAGAAGATATTTTGCCGACGATGTTGCAACGAACGATCAGATCGAGAGGGAGATTCCAACCTTCGAGATAGTAACTGAGCGAGTTAAGCAGAATCGGAGGTACAGAATCAACAGAAGAGAAGTAACTTTTAAAATCAAGGAATTGCCTCAGGATGTGTCAGATCCTATTGAGTGGATAAGGAATTCCATAAACGGAGTAATCAACTATATCATTAAAAGTGTGCCAGTTAGTGATAAAATTGGCCTGGAATTTAAATCAGAGAAATTTCATAGTTCAGCATGGCTACATATACGATCGGCTCGAGATCTACATTTTGAAGATGTATGGGGTCTGCTGAGTAGTGTGTTCCAGAGCAATTCTGAAGGTTTAAACACGGATAGCTTCGAACTTATCATGACACAGATAAAATTACCTGTGGGACAAGGGCGACCACGTACGTTTACCTACAATACTCATATCGAGGAATGGAGAAATAGAAAAGGATTCATCTACATAGAAAATAAAGATAATCTTTGCTTACCGAGGGCTATTGTTGTTGGGAGGGTGTATGCTAAAAATGGAACAGCCAAGGAAAAAAACGTGATTCGGCGGAACATAGGCAAACATCAGGATTTGAAAGTGCAAAAACTACTTGAAAAGTCATGTATAGTGATACCTGAAGAGGGTAGTGGTTTGGAGGAACTGCAGAAATTTCAACAGTATCTTACACGTTATCAGCTTTGTGTGTATGCTGCAGGGGAAAAAGGTCGAGAATTGATTTATCAAGGACCATCAGCTTCCATGAAAATCAACCTCATACATCACAATAACCACTACAGTGTGATTACTTCGCTCACATCAGCTTTTGTATGTGATTATTATTGTGAGGAATGTCACATTCCTTACAAGACCAAGAATAAACACAAATGTAAGGCTGCTTGTGCAGCATGTGCAGTGAAACCTCGTTGCGAATTAATTTCGAAAATTTTGTGTAAGGAATGCAACAGAGATTTTGTTAGTGACCGTTGTTTTGCCCAGCATAAGGAAAATGGTGTTTGTGAGAAGTTACGTCGGTGTAATAAATGTCACCGTACAATAAATCGAAAAAGAGTACATCATTGTAACGAAATGTTTTGTTCGATTTGTAATACACATCAGCCCGAAAATCATCTGTGTTATATACAGCCAAATACAGCCGAACCGAAACCAGAATACACCATATTTATATTTTTCGATCTGGAGACACGTCAAGAAAAAAAATATCGTAATAAAGATGATGATGACACTACAACCGTGCATGAGCCTAATCTTTGTGTTCTTCAACAACGTTGCTACAATTGTACATATATAGATGATATGAATACATGTGACACCTGTGGAGATAGGCAGAGGATTTTTCCCTCCGGAACAGATGTTATATCGGATTTCATGAAGTACGTGCTTGCGCTGAGAGATAAATTTAAAAAAATTGTGGTGATTGCACATAATGGACAAGCTTTCGATCACCAGTTTATTTTAAAGTATATACTGGAGAAAACCTCACATAAACCAGAGTTAATTATGAGGGGATCAAAAATAATACTCATGGAAATCGATAGGGTTAAATTTATTGATAGTTTAAATTATTTCCCGATGCCTCTATCAGCACTGCCATCGGCGTTTGACCTGCCATCAGACTTCAAAAAGGGATATTTCCCTCATTTATTCAATACTAAAGAAAATGAGAAATACGTTGGTAGTATACCGGACATGTCATTTTACTCGCCCAATACGATGAAGGTTTGTGACGATTGCAATGATACATGCAAAAAACACGGGTGCCGAAATAATTTTTTAAAATGGTATCATGATCAGGAAAATTGTGAATTTAATTTCGAAGAGGAGTTTGTGTCTTACTGTGTATCAGATGTACAGATACTTACACAAGCGTGTTTGAAATTCCGTAAAAACATGATTGAAGAGTGTAACGTGTGTCCCTTCACAGAAGCTACAACAATAGCATCTACCTGTAATATGATTTTTAGAAGAAAATTTTTAAAACCATCAACAATCGGTGTTATTCCACTAAAGGGGTATCGTAATATAGATACACAATCTAAGTCAGCTGTGAAATGGTTAATAGAAGAAGAGGCCAAGCGGAAAATAAAAATTAGACATGCGTACAATGGCAGAGAAGTGAAGATTAATGGAATGAAAGTGGATGGGTATGCTGAAGTTACAAAACAGATATTTGAATTTCATGGGTGTTATTACCACGGACACGAGTGCTTGCCTATTAATCGAAATAAGGCATTACATGAAGATGGCGGAGACACCTTGAATTCTCGACGATTACGAACAGCTGAAAAACGGAGAGATTGCGTACGCTGGGATATGAGGTGATTGAGATGTGGCAATGTAACTATAAATCCACGGTGAGTGATAATCATCCAGTGCTTGAAAATATACCCTTGAATCCTAGAGATGCATTTTATGGCGGTCGTACCGGTAACACGAGGACGTATTACAAAGCTAAGGCTGATGAGAAAATAAAATACATCGATGTATGTTCATTATATCCGTACGTTTGCAAGTATCGTAAATACCCTGTTGGGCATCCTGATGTACTAATCGGAGAAGAATGTAATGCTATCGAACTGAGCAAAACGGATGGTTTGATAAAGTGTAAGATATTACCACCTCAGGACCTATATCACCCCGTCTTACCTGTTAAGATGAACCATAAGCTAATGTTCGTTTTATGTCGAATGTGTGGAGAGAAAAATCAGTCGGAGTGTAATCACACCGTCGATGAACGTGCATTAACGGGGACATGGGTAATAGATGAAGTTTTGAAGGCTATTGAGAAAGGATATACGATTATTGATATTCAAGAAATCTGGAGGTATAAAACTGTCCAACATGGAGAGGAAACGGAGGGTTTATTCACCAAATTCATCGATAAATTTTTGAAAATAAAACAACAAGCTTCAGGATGGCCTTCAGATTGCACAACTGAGCTACAGAAAGAAGAATATATTATGAATTATATGCAGCAAGAAGGCATACAACTGGAAATAAATCAAATCTTGAAGAACGCCGGCTTAAGAATGTTGGCCAAGCTAATACTAAACAGTTTTTGGGGAAAATTTGGTCAGCGGGAAAATCAATCAAAAACAACTATTGTGAGAGCCCCGAAAGAACTGTATGATCTGATAAATAATTCGTCAATAAATATCAACACCGTTCAAGAGGTAAACGAAGATGTCCTAATAGTTAACTGGGAGTATAAGGAAGAAGCTGTCAAGACGTTACCTACCGTAAATGTTTGTATTGCAGCGTACACTACAGCTCATGCACGATTAAAGTTGTATAGTTATTTGGAAAAGTTAGGAAACCGTGTATTGTATTATGACACAGATTCCGTTATCTACGTTTCATCTGAGGGAGAATATGAACCTCCTACAGGTTCATTTTTAGGAGACATGACGGATGAGCTGGAGAGTGAATATGGTCATGGCAGTTATATTACCGAGTTCATATCGGGCGGACCCAAAAACTATGGATTTGAAGTTTTTTCCACAATAAAAAATAAAAAACTCGGTAAATGTAAAGTTAAAGGGTTCTCTCTAAACTATGAGGCCTCTAAATTGATCAATTTGTCATCGATGAGAGAGTCTGTTTTTGGAGAAAATATTCCAATACCTGTTATTTCTCATAATATTAGGCGCACAAAACAACATGATGTAATAAGTACATCAGAGATCAAAAATTACAGAATGACAAGTACCAAGAGGAAATTTTTGGAAACTCATGATTCGCTACCTTACGGTCATAAAAAATTATGTATAAATAATATTTAAAAACTTTATTTTTATTTCTAATTGTAAATTTAATAATAAAATATTATTTGAAAACTAAACAATGTTTTTTTTACTTATCCATGAATTATGTGTTGAATCAAAACCGAGCCATTTCACATAAACTTGGTTACCTTTTCTCTTTAAGATTTGTTCCACAAGGTAGGTATCAGGGTGTTTAGTTTTTTGAAGTTCTTTCTCATAAAACTGTCCTGCTATGCGTACTCCTTGATAATCTTCAAGTAAATATGTAACTGGGAAGCGATTATTGACGTTGATTACTTTAAATATTTCGGTAGTCCAATTAGGAGTATACCCTTTTGCGAAAACATTTTTATATTTACTAATTCGAACAAAATCGCCTACGTGAAATTTGTTCTTATTCTGTTTCAACTTAGGATTCGCATATACTCGTTTCCAAAGGTTGGCTTCATTACGTTTGGTAACCTCAACAGGTGCTAACTTTATTGTTCGATGTTTGCTATTGTTGTATTCCTCTACAAGTGTTTCCAGATTATGTATCCATTTATAAGACCCTTGAAGGCTGAACTGTCTCCACATCTTTTCTTTAAGTGTCCTGTTAAACCTTTCCACTATACTCGCTTTTAACGAGCTAAATGTAGAATAATGATTAATATTCTTTTGTTTCATTAGTTCTTTGAAGTGTTTATTAAAAAATTCATTTCCCTTATCAGTTTGAAGATTTCTCGGTATCCGTTTACTCTGAACGAAGATCAATTTCATGGCATCAGTAATAATCTTGGAAGATTTATTTTTTACAGGTAGCACCCAAGCAAACTTGGAAAAGGTATCGATTACCGACAAAAGATATTTGAAATTTGAATTTACTTTTGCGTACGGTATCATTTCCACGAGATCTGCCTGCCACAGGTCATCGATCCCCTTGATTTTAACCTGACGACGTATAAAATTTTTACGAGCTGGTTTATGAAGCTCATTAATTATCTGAACACGACTCATTGAATTTGTGAATTCTAATAAAAGAGTACAAGTATACACAATCTTATATAAACATTTTTAGAAACACTGTCACTCACAAAGAAAAAAAATCGACATTTAGAGACTGACTAATTCATTGGGAACAACACCATGAGAAAAAGAATTAACAACAAATAATTTGGTTATTTTATTTTATTTAAACAACAAAATTTAATTTATATTTATCGGTTTTAATCATAATTAAAACCCCTGCGTCACACAAAGTTTTCATTTGCTGTATCGCTTCCTCTTCCAATATATTGTAGCGCTCTGGTAGAAATAAGGTATTTTCCTCTGTCTCTACTATCGTCTTCCTTCCGTATTGTGTCTGGACCGCTTTCACATCAATGACAATGTATTTCTTTCCAATTACCATGTCAACGAATCTGATGGTTGCCTTCTCTGTGAACGCCTGAACTCCATTGAGTTTTTCCAATAACTGTTCCGATTGTTTATCCATGACTTATTATTTTCAACTGTACTTCAAACTCTCAAATCAGTCTAACTTTATACTTTTTCGAAAATATTTTTACCCCCTCCACTAAAACAATTTATCTCACCCCACCATTAACTTTGAACAAATGGGACGTCGCATGGCTAATCAACAAATGGGGCTTCGCCAATAAACAAAATGGGACGTCGCATGGCTAATCAACAAATGGGGCTTCGCCAATGAACAAAATGGGACGTCGTATGGCTAATCAACAAAAAACCTGTTAATGAACTTTCCAAAATCGCACGTCGCATACCCCCGCGCCGCGAATCAAAATAACTTGGATGAAAAAAGAACAACCAATATTTAAGTAGAAATATTTTTTTTTAAATCTAGTTATTTGTAATACCCACACCTAAAACTATATACAATTTTAAAACTAGTTTTCCAATTTCTATTCGCTTTATTTTGTTAATATAAAAAAAATGTTACAATATGAAGATTCAGACGAAGATGACTGTGAAATGTTTTGTAAGTTTTTGGTATTTTACAATAAAATTCTTAATAATTTTGACTTTTGATACAGTTTTAAGATCAAACAATGAATACAATATTGTTGAGAAAATAAAATTGGCTAATCAGGAATTGTTTGAGACAGTTCATCTACCGGAGAATATAAAAATTACGAAGCAGCGTGTTACATTCAGTCAGCCGCTGGTGGCGCCGGAATATTCGGAAGGGGAATTGTATTGTAATGAAATGAATAAATCGAATGTGGATGAATTAGAACAGCTTATAAGTATATTGAAGATTGACGACGACGACGCTGAGGAATCATCAGACTGTAAAATGGATGTTGAAATAACCGCGGAACTCTATGGTGATGATGATGACAAACAATGTATTACTAATGAAAAAATAAAACCACTAACATGAACTTTTCCAAAAATGGGACGAGAAACATTCGATGTAAATAAATTCTATTTAATTTGTTAAGTTTAAATTTTTTTATTGATCAAAATTCTGTTTACAAATATTTGAGTAATAATCGTTTACTATTTTTTGTTTGCATAAAACGGGTATCTCATTAAATAATTGTGCGCAATTAAAAAAAGCAGGGCCAACTATAGGTGGTACAAAAAAGTCGATCACATTTAATGAATATGTCTTCCGGTCACAGCATTTCAACACATATAAATTGTAATAGTCTCTGACATGGAGCCAGATAGCTTCACCCCAATTGATGATTGATTGTAGAAATGTTAATAAATCTTGAACACATGTCCATTCCTCGTGATTTAGGACGATTTTTTTACATCCATTCGTAAACAAAATACGCCTCTCGTTGCTTCGGCAGGTCAGTTTTACATCACAATCCCCATTTGTTTTTGGTAATTCCGCAAATGAAATGTTATTTTGTCCGCTAAAGTGATTTTTTATTGCCTGCCAATTTTTGTAAACTGATGTTGTCCATGTTTCGGTACTTAGCACTTGAAATACCGTGTTTTTAAATAAAACTATAGTTGGTTTAAACGTTTCAATATCGAAACCGATACTTAGATAACTTGTATGTTGATTATTTAAATAATACGTGTGAGACAGCAATACGTTAGGTACGTTTTGCTTTTCTGATAACTTTTTAACTTTACTAGTTTTAAAGAAATTTTCCATTTTGTTATTGTTCACAATTAGAATTAAACTAAAAAATTTTCTAAAATCTCGCCGTATTTATACCCATTTTTTTCACACTAACACAAGCACAAATAAACTTATACTATTATACTAATTATTGTACGCCGAATTCCTTTCTGAATAACTTTATTATTTTTACATCATTTTCGAAATGATTCGCTTTATTAAATAATTTTACAAAACTTTTCATAGATTTTCCTTTACACTTGCTCAATAAAAATACACAACAATATTGGCCACAGACCCCTGTGTATAAACTCTGCAACTGTTTTTTATTATAAACGATACACTTACTATTTTGTTTTAAAAACTTTTTGATTGATTTATATTTAGATGGCTGTCTTCCATACGAATCAAAAAATTCAGCACATCCTTTTGTTGAAATGTAAATTGCTAACCAATGCTGTCCTGGTTTATTAGATTTGTCTGTATTAATAACATATAAAGCTGGTTTAGATTTAATCATTTTTGGTACTTGATCTATTGCAAAAACTCCTTTAAAATGCTTTTTTGTACATTTATGTGATTTCATTGCTTTATGTATGTCTAATGTAGACATTGTATTATTCGTATACTCCATTATTTATTACATAATTTCTTTAATACGCTTTCCTATTTATAGTATTTTAATAATTTGTAATAATATTACGATTTTTATCAATTTCTAGAGTAGCGTCATATTCCAGATATACTAAACATGTTTTAGTAGTATTAATAGCTTCCCCAAATCTTGCTTCTAGTCTTAAGTTTCCTTGATTCATTAGAGAGTTGCATGTCTCATTACTCGACATATCAGGCGTTAAATCAAAAGCTAACATGAAATATCCATTTTTGAACATTTCTTTAGTAATCAAATTACCTTGCGCTGTATGTAAAATTCCATTTGCGCTAAAAATTGTTGAATATGCTCTAGCATAACTGGATGCATCTGTGAAATTCATTTCAATCGGTTCGTTAGGAATTTGAACTCCGTTCATGTAGAGTGCAAAAGATGTTAATTTGTTATGCTTAAAATTATAGGGATTTTTAGATCTTTTTCCTGAATAAGCATCATTATCAATCATCATAAATATTAGATTTGTAGGAAGCTGTCCAATAACTATATTATCCAGTGAAATTGAAGAGCCACCAGAGGCTATTGTAAATGTTTTTATTTCATTTCGTTTGTAATGATATTTTGCTGTTGTATTCTCGAGAATTTTATGATGAGCAATTAATATATTCGGATTTATTGTAACGTGTTTCATATACAATGTAGCTTCAGTGATTTTTATAATTGACGTATCAGTTTCCGCCGCAAGAAAGTAAAACTCTGGTTTATTAAGTGTCAACACAATTCTTAAATCAACATTATTTAATAATAGTAACGGCTGATTCAGCATATCAGCATGTAGTTTTCCATAAACTTCAACATTGGCACTGTTCTTAGTTAAAGCAGCTCTTGCTTTTAATCCATCGTTTGTGGTAAGGTTATCGAGACTCTTCGCATCCAATTCCCAACCGTTTAACTGAAGGTGAGTTTTATGTGCATCGCCGCCATAATTTAATAATTGTTCTATATATGCACGATAACTGTAATTTCCATTACTTGAATTTATATTCTTTCCATTTAAAGAAATGCTAACTTGATGAAAAAGTGAATGTAATATATTGTTTACTAGTCCCGGTTGATCTTTGTCCGCCTCAACATACATACTACCATCGGCTTTAGTTATATGAAATTTTAAACGTAAATTTATAGATGATAAATCTAAATATGAATCACCATGTCCATGACACGCAAATTCAATATATGTTTGATTTTCTAAACTCGTGATAGGTTTGTATGGTACTTCTTCATTTTTTAAAATATTTGTTTGAATTGATGGCGGTTTGAACAGATCTAGTTCTGATTTCATGCATTCGGTAAACGACATTATGTGAATATATCAATAATACGATTTTTGTTTAATTTGGTTTTTGCTATATTTTTCCTTTTTTTCACCGTGTTTCCTCCACGGTTTCTTTTAGACTGTTTACATACTCCTTTCAAAGATCCTTTTATTGATTTTTTAAAGCGTTTTTTAATTCCAGAACCCGACATTTTTTTTATTTTTTCTGCTGCTTTATCTCTTATTTTATCGACCATTTGGATTGATGTATCACGGAGTATTTCATTAACAGGTTTTCCACGAAGAAAATCGGTCCCTGCCTCGATAACTCCACTTTTTATACCTTGCAAAGCCGACGACAGCAATGGAGTTAAGTATCGAAATATTCCACTAAAAAATCCTCCAATTCCTCTTCCCTTTTGATATCCATTTTGAAATCGTAATAATGGACCAAAATCTTCAAGGTTGTAACCTCCGCCAGACTGGAGAGAATAATATTGAGTGTAATATCTATCCATTTTCATTGTTTAATGAATGAGTCGATGCATTGGTCTTCTTTATATACCTTTACGAAAGTGTAAAACTAAACTGGTCATGAATAGACCATCTTCAAAATTTACTTGTTCTCCTTGTTCATCTGTTATTAAAATACTTATTTCAGATATACTATGTTTTTCAATAGGACAATATTGAATATTATCTATTTGATACGATCGAGGTATACTTTTATCGGTTTCTGCTCCGAAAGGAGCCATAAACAAACAACGGACGGACGTATCACCCATAATTCGAGGTTTGATTATATCACAATAAAAGCATATGTATAATGGATATGGAATATCTCGAGTTGTTAAAATTTCTTCAATATATTTCTCCTTGAATTGTTGTATTTTAGTATTCATCTCTGTTGTTAATACGAACTTTTTAATATCACTTCTAATAGATTTAATAAACTCTGACCATTGTTCTTTTTTAACCTGAGCAAATAACATATCAAAAAATTCCTCAGGTGTATATTCCTCATTACTTATAAGTATTGCATGCACATTTTCCAATAATTTAAGTTGAATAAATGGCTTAGCATCTTTCTTAATATAAGTGAATGGTCTTATTGCAATTAAGCCCAGGTAACGATCAAAGAAACCTTTTTCCTTAACTTTTTCATAAAATGCTGGAGCCGCATTTAATAAATCAATTAATTTTTCATTCACAAAACCTGATTTTCCAGTTTTTTTAATCTTAATTTTTGTTTGAACTTCTTGGTTTTTTATTGATGTATGGGCAACATTCGTTAACCCCACATACCATTTATCACTAGAATCAAAGGTTATAACATTTGGAAGTTTAACTGTGAAGCGAGATAAAGAATTACGGGGATAGTAGTTTAAAGAGCTATTACTCAAAAGCGTAACATAAGTGAAATTATCCATTGTTAACTCTGTTCAATTAATGAAAACACAAACACAATTATCATCCTTTATATAACTTTTTATTTATTCAATCAAATTTGGTCCAATCTTGTTTTGTTTTCGGTAACGAGCGCAAACTTTGACTGCGACTTATTGTTTCAACGGTAGCTGGACGGGTACTTTTTCTTTGAGGAAAATTTAATTCTGTTTGTATATATCCATCAGCGCCTTTCCGGTTGTTAGATTTATTCTTTTTTGGAGGTTTGTCTGGCTTTTGAAATATTGGTATGGTTATCACATCACCGTTTCTCATTTCAATTGTTTGGTGGTTCTTAGAGTTTCTAATTTTTATTACATCTCTATGATCATATTCCTTTTCAATATTACTGGTGAAAACTTCTTCATCATCATCTTCGGTATCACTTGCATTAGGCTGTTGTAATTCAGAACTAGGAAGATCGCCTACACCTTTATACTCTGGTATATTAGGAATATCTATTGTTTGAGTTGATCTATGAAATACTTGTGGTTGTTCTGACTGTCTGTCTTGTTCCTTCATATAGATTCGTTTGGTTTGAACACCTACTCCCTCAACATGTTTTGGATGCCATTTAAAATGATTGTGATCCGCGTTTTTTCTTTTCAGGTTTGAATAGTTTATCAAATTTTGTCTATATAAATGCCACTTATTCAGGTCGGATATGTTTTTGTTATGTAAAATTGATTTCATATTTTTATCTAGGGATGATAGCTGTTCATCTTCCTGTACAATATGTTTAAATTTTTCGAAAATTTCCGGTGGTATAACGATCATTCGTTTTAGATTATTCATAATGCTTTCTCAATTAGTTGTCCAATGACCCCCGATAGAATGCTGCCTATTAAGACCGGTAAAAAACCTCCTTTTTGTACTAGTATTTTTCGCTTAGAGGTGATATTCAGTTTTGGACATATCAGCTCACGTAGCTGCCTTTTATACTTTTTTAATTTGTTTTTCTGATGTTTCGAAATTTTATTGTTACCGTTTAAAGTGTTGAGAGATATTTCACATATTGTTTTTATTACTTCAGAATCCGAAGCTTTCAGTAATGCTTTTCGTAACTGAGGGCTACAATCTTTTAAAACATGTAGAATATGTTTGTTTGCCCTCAAACGTTTCATTTTTTGTACACAACTTTTCATTTTCAAATAGTACGAGTGGACAGTAACAAGTTAAATAGTTCTGTTTAAAAATATCTGTTCGGAAACGGATCAAATCGTTTGTTGACTGAGCCAAATCAAAAAACAAATAACCATGAGGCTTCGAAGTAACCTCATTATATACTCTCATAAGATCTACTGAATTTTCGGGGTATATTTGTCTGGCAAGAGATAAAATCTGAGATTTATCACGAGGGTTTTTAAAAACTACTAGATATTTGCAATTTAAAGAAATATCACGACAGTATTTTGCTTGATGAAAGACGTTCTGAGTTACTAAAACCACAGATATATTATTATGATGAGAACCTTTCGTAAACAGTTCGCAAATATTTTTATTGTAAGCCTCTGTCATTAGATCATCTAATATTATAAGAGTACCGTCGTCAATATTTTCAAACGTTTCTGGAACATTTTTCACGATTTCTATTCGCTTTCTGTTTAGTATGTCTTTCGGTATAGCTTTTGCTATACCATTACACCACAAAACTTTTTTAATATTTAAATTTCTCAATAATTCTAACACGAATGTAGTTTTACCACAACCCGATGGTCCTGCCACCATCATTGTAAAGGGCTGAATAATATTCATTGTTACATTGATTACAAGGGTATGATACTAATAATTAAAACACTTCCTTTTATATGTTTCAGAAATTTATTTTTCAAATATTACACATCTCTGTACAAATTTTTATTAATTCGTTTATCTCTTCAAATAATATATCTAGAAATTTTACAAACACATCTGGACCACGACACGTTATTTTCCTTAGTAATTCCTCCAATTGCTGGTCCTTAGGCTGTCTTTCAATGATGTCTAACATTTTCCGTGAAATGATATTTTTATCCAAACATTTTTTTGCGAACTTTTCAAATTTTAACGTCTGACATAATGATGTAAGATTTTTTAATATAACATCTTTGTGTCTACCTTCCATTTTGTTATTCGAGTAAAACTAACAAATTATACACTTTTCACTTGTATTTATACCTGAAATTTTGTTTGAGAAAATTAAAAGTTTATCAATTCTCATCAAAAATAGAATTAGAAAATATTTTCTTGTAAGCTAAACAGGTAACGTTGATCAAGAATAATTTTTGTAAAATTATTTTTCCTGATCACGTTTTCATTGTAGATAATTAAAACAACAAAGTAGGATGACTCAACTATATAAAAATATTTTCTTATTTACGGATAAACATAAAACGTCAATCAAAAAGAATTTTTTTTTGTAAAATTGTTTTTCTGATCATGTTTTCATTATTCTATACGATTATCAATTCACAATAAAGTAGATATTCACCTAGATAATTAAAAACAATTATTTTTCCTGATCTCGTTTTCATTTTTCTATACCATTGTTTATCAATTCTCATCAAAGTAGAATTAATAAATTATTTTCTTATTTACTAATTGACAGGAAACGTCAATCAATAATCATTTTACGGACATCAAACGTCAATCAAGAAGAATTTTTTTTTTTTTTTTTTGTAAAATTGTTTTTTCCTGATCTCGTTTTCATTGTTTTATACCATTGTTTATCAATTCTCATCAAAGTAGAATTAATAAATTATTTTCTTATTTACTAATTGACAGGAAACGTCAATCAATAATCATTTTACGGACATAAAACGTCAATTAAAAAGAATTCATTATTATTCCGTTTTCATTGTGTATAAATTGACAGGCAAATAAATTATTATTCTGATCAAGTTTCGAATAAATTACGTTATCATTCATCTAAAATCGCACATGCGATATTAAATTTTTCATTACCAAGTTCATTAACCATTTAAAATCGCACGTGGGATATTAAATTTTTCATTGCCAAGTTCATTAACCATTTAAAATCGCACGTGGGATATTAAATTTTTCATTGTCAAGTTCATTAACAATTAAAAAATCGGAAATGGGGGGCGCGGTCTCGTCATCGATCTTACAACAATGTAGGTCAATGACCTAGATAATTTGACCTAGACAACTACAAAGTAGGTCAACGACATTGACCTAGATAATTACAACAATATTGACCTAGATAAACAACAATAAAGTAGGTCAACGACCTAGATAATTACAACAACAACAATGACCGACAAAGTAGGTCAGTCCGTGACCTTGGACTCAAGTCCCCCCACTACTACTCCTATTTTTAGAGGTATCAAAATCCGTAATCGGAGCACAATTGCAGATTTTGGATTTTGATGGCTGGGAATCGGCTGATCTATAGTAAGGTGATTTTCAAAAAAATCGAAATAATCAAGCAATCTAATTGGACATTGGTACAACAATTACACGTCCCGAAACCTATCTTTAGAGGTATCAAAATCCGTAATCGGAGCACAATTGCAGATTTTGGATTTTGATGGCTGGGAATCGGCTGATCTATAGTAAGGTGATTTTCAAAAAAATCGAAATAATCAAGCAATCTAATTGGGCGTTGGTACAACAATTACACGTCCTGAGACCTATTTTTAGAGGTATCAAAATCCGTAATCGGAGCACAATTGCAGATTTTGGATTTTGATAGCGGGGAATCGGCTGATCTATGGTAAGGTGATCTTCAAAAAAATGAAAATAATCAAGCAATCTAATTGGGCGTTGGTGCAACAATTACACGTCCCGAGACCTATCTTTAGAGGTATCAAAATCCGTTATCGGAGCACAATTGCAGATTTTGGATTTTGATGGCTGGGAATCGGCTGATCTATAGTAAGGTGATTTTCAAAAAAATCGAAATAATCAAGCAATCTAATTGGGCGTTGGTACAACAATTACACGTCCTGAGACCTATTTTTAGAGGTATCAAAATCCGTAATCGGAGCACAATTGCAGATTTTGGATTTTGATGGCTGGGAATCGGCTGATCTATAGTAAGGTGATTTTCAAAAAAATCGAAATAATCAAGCAATCTAATTGTACATTGGTACAACAATTACACGTCCCGAAACCTATCTTTAGAGGTATCAAAATCCGTAATCGGAGCACAATTGCAGATTTTGGATTTTGATGGCTGGGAATCGGCTGATCTATAGTAAGGTGATTTTCAAAAAAATCGAAATAATCAAGCAATCTAATTGGGCGTTGGTACAACAATTACACGTCCTGAGACCTATTTTTAGAGGTATCAAATTCCGTAATCGGAGCACAATTGCAGATTTTGGATTTTGATAGCGGGAATCGGCTGATCTATGGTAAGATGATCTTCAAAAAAATGAAAATAATCAAGCAATCTAATTGGGCGTTGGTGCAACAATTACACGTCCCGAGACCTATCTTTAGAGGTATCAAAATCCGTTATCGGAGCACAATTGCTGATTTTGGATTTTGATGGCTGGGAATCGGCTGATCTATAGTAAGGTGATTTTCAAAAAAATCGAAATAATCAAGCAATCTAATTGGACATTGGTACAACAATTACATGTCCCGAAACCTATCTTTAGAGGTATCAAAATCCGTAATCGGAGCACAATTGCAGATTTTGGATTTTGATGGCTGGGAATCGGCTGATCTATAGTAAGGTGATTTTCAAAAAAATCGAAATAATCAAGCAATCTAATTGGGCGTTGGTACAACAATTACACGTCCTGAGACCTATTTTTAGAGGTATCAAAATCCGTAATCGGAGCACAATTGCAGATTTTGGATTTTGATAGCGGGGAATCGGCTGATCTATGGTAAGGTGATCTTCAAAAAAATGAAAATAATCAAGCAATCTTATTGGGCGTTTGTACAACAATTACACGTCCCGGGACCTATCTTTAGAGGTATCAAAATCCGTTATCGGAGCACAATTGCAGATTTTGGATTTTGATGGCTGGGAATCGGCTGATCTATGGTAAGGTGATTTTCAAAAAAATCGAAATAATCAAGCAATCTAATTGGGCATTGGTACAACAATTACACGTCCCGAAACCTATCTTTAGAGGTATCAAAATCTGTAATCGGAGCAGCATAATATTCTTTAGCCGGAATCCGCCAAAAAACCTCCTCGAAAAACTGTGTTTAGCTAAATCGGATTTATTAAACCACAGTCTGTCTAGGGTATAATTAATTAAGTATCAAATCTATTGGAATTATTTAGAATATAAAGTTTATATGGAGAATGGAGCCTTGTTTTTGTTTACTAAACTAACAATCAATAATATAACCAAAAAAATATATAATCGGGGAAATCCCCTAATTTAGACAATACACTTTCTTTGTGAACGTAATTTTATCAGTTTCTTGGAATTAATTAAAAAAAAAAAACGACGAATGGAATATCACAGACAAGTTCTCAAAATATCCATTCCATTAATTGATCAAGATTATAAGCGAAATTAAATAAAAATTAGTTTAGATTAATTTCTCGGGGACAATAAATTTTTAAAATATTCTTGCTTAAAACTGAATAAATTAACCAGTGTTCACATAAATATTACCCAGCCAATCCACGTGCCACATTTTCTATTAATAGCGAATATATCGCTTAACAAAAATATAGAAAACCGCGTCTTGTGTGGTAATGGTAAACCTGATTAGTGATTTTTCTGATTAAATCTAAATTTATGTTCCTAAAAAATAAATTTTTAGTAATAAAATAAATTAAATTGGAATATTTATTGTTCTGATTCATTCTTTGCTCCAATAATTTAATTAATTCGACTTTTGGCATTTCAAAAATTTGAGTTTTATTTTAATTTTGATTTGAAACATATAAAAGTTGTATTTTCAGTTAAGAAGGAACTTTTGAACGCATTAGACACAATCTTTTGTTAAATGCAAGGGAAAATTTTTAGTTAACCTTCATCTTATCAAAATTAATTTTAGTTTTAGTTTTGTTTTGATAACCAGTTTTTCGATAATTAAGTAATTTAAAATTAGTTTATGATTTAAATGAAGAATATTTTAAGTTTTGTGATTTTAATAATATTTAGTTGTTTTGTTATATGCAATGCATGTAAGTCTCGATTGTATTTGAAATTTTTATTTTTTAATTTATTGGTGGGATCTCTCAAAAGAGATCGATATAATTTCTATAAAGCGGTAACCAGCGAATCAGTAAGAATCCTTATTCAGAACTTAACGAAATTATTTCACAGAATATTTGACATACCGGCTACCGGCAAAATTATTATTTTTCAGAAAAGTGTGCTGTGCAAATTTTGATGTACATATTCTGACATTTCCTTCAGTTTGTGCGTTAATTTTCGCTCTGTTAGGCAGGCCACACACGTACAGTTTTAACTGACAGTTTTAACTGTGCAGTTATAATTGTCAGTTTTAACTGTGAACTGAGATGCACACACACGTTCAGTCTAATCCTTCAGTTATTATCATGGATTTGAATGAGCGGAACGATCCAACAGGTCGTAATACCAAAGACCCTGCTTTTAAATGCTGTCTGTAGATGTTCCAGACTTCTTTGAACGCTAATTAATTTTTATTTACTTCAAAATAAAATGAAAATTATATAAATAGTCGAACTAGTTTTGTATAATTCAATGTTTTAATTATTATATGAAACGTCCTCTCATCTCAAAATTTCGACACAAAACTGAGAACTGTGCAGTTAAACCCCCACACACGTTCAGTTCAGTTAATCGTTTCAGTTAAAAATATAAAAATTTTAAAGTTCTCAGTTAAACTGTGCAGTTAAGTTTAACTGAACTGAAATACCCACACACGTACAGTTTTAACTGATAGTTTTAACTGTACAGTTAAAACTGTCAGTTAAAACTGTACGTGTGTGGCCTGCCTTAAGTGACAGTTGAACTGAACGAAAAGTTCTTAAAGATTCACTGGTCAGTAACATGCAGTTTCTCTTTGTCGCATTTTTACTTAAAGTTGTTACTGAGGTGGCTGGGTGGCTGTACCGGTTCCTCATAAGATGCTTGAGCTAGGCTGTGAATGAGCCGGGTATGTTAGCACAGCACAATATTATTTTTAAATATTTCCACTTTTTTTATATTTTAGCACTCACATAAGGAATATGTTATTTGAGTTGCATAGCCTAAAATTTGTTATAGCAAAGAATATAAGAAAATTTTTACTGTTGCCTAAACTCTCCTACATTAGATCAATAAATTAAGGGCCCACCAAACGTGAATTTAAAATACCTCAATAGTTTAAAGCACATTTTTTAACGACTGTACATTCTTTGTCTAAAAAATCGATAGAATTATGTGATGGTTAAACAATATTGAAAGACAATGTCAGAATAGTGCAATAAAATTTTTCTTTCAGTTTTTCTTTTGTTTCTGTACATTTTTAATATTTAAAAATCAATTATAAATGAGGGCCGGAAGTCATGTTTTAATTTTATGATTTTTATGTTTTGAATGTAAGCACTGAGTAATAAAAATTTATGAAACATGATTTTTTGTTGTTGTCCAAATTCTCCTCTATAAATATTTTTGGAACTCCTTTAAAAATCAATTATAATAAATAACAAGTATAATAATAGGTGTAATGTAATTTTAAATAGTAGTAATAGTAGTAAATAATAGGTGTAATGTAATTGAACCCTGCTTAATTATCCGTTCAGCCAATATTCGGGCTGTTAATGAACCTAATAATACTGCCGGCCGGTACGCGATACATACTATCTGGGCTCATTGCTCTCCCTCCTAGATGTTTACTGTAGGAAGTATTTCTACTGGAAAGACGGTAGCATTGGTTTACAAGGTTTTCGAGAGGACAGTCCCACTCCCGTATATTTCTAGCCCTGCTCCGACTTCCGTTTTGATTTTACTCTTAAGAGTTGCTCAGAATGGAATATCGCCTGTAGGTCACCAAATTTTATTACCTGGTATCCAAAGTCTGCATACTTGGTATTGATTAACCTATCAGCCGTTCATCCTTCCCTTTGCTGTTCCCTCTTAGATTAGGGTTTTTTGTCAAGGTTTTCTCCTTTAGCGCCGTACTTTAGCCTGTGCCAAAAGGTCACATTCTGCCTAATGGTATCATTTACTAGTAGTTGCCGCGAGGAGGAAGCACGTACACTTGCGAATTGTGATTAGGTTACCACTTACACAATTGTACCCAGCACGCTTCTGCCTTATACATGATCAGAACAGCTCACGTGATGCGCACCCTACTAGAAGGTTACGGAGCTGGTAGATTAATCTATGCAACTTTAGTCCTCCCTCCAATAGACGCCAAACCACCGTGATAGAGTGATAATGAGTAGCTTTAAAAAATGTTTAAAGAGTGTTGTGGAACTTTTCGAAAATTTAAGAAATGTTACTGATAGAAAAACATTCTTCTGCTGAGTTCGACTAAAACAATTGCAAATTTGTTTATTTTTACACCTTGCTATTTCAATATCACTACTAAACTTCAAAAAAATTAGGAGACAAATTGCTGCACTATAGTTTTATTAACTTCGAAATATTTTGAATTTTTCTTCAAGGAATTGCATAGGACAAGATCTTGAACATTTATATGTGAGTAGATTAAATCCAAATACAGAAGTGAATGCCTTGGTTGTCTATGTACGATAAAATTTCGAGAATGTTGAAGTCGTTGAGTGTCGTTTATTGTTGCCAAGAGGCCGGATATTATCAGTTAATTCTCCAGCCAAATTTTATTGCCTTCATTCTGGCCAAGAGGTGTTTTGATTAGGCCTTTTACCAGAAAATCCAGTTTCTCTACCTCACAACGATTAAAATTTGACGACCTGCAGCTGTATCCAAAACCACAATATAACCAAAACAATCAATATCACCAAATCAATGATTATCAGCCTACGGACTCACCTATAAACACTTTTACTTATCTGTTGTCATTATATTATCATAACGCAAGCGGTATCCGTTCTAAATCGAGAGACATATTCCGCAATGTTTCTGTCCTTGCGGCTCCATTAGCAAAGATTTTTATCTTAGTCTTCGGTCTGGAGTTTTCCCCAAAGTATGAAAATTATCATCGATTTTTCCAATTTTTAAGTCTGGTTCACGTAGTGATGTTCGAAATTTTCGTGGAACTTCTTTACTTTCAAGCATCCCGAAACTTTTTGAAAGTCTAGGTAATGCCCGATTATTTTTGATAATTAAAAATGTTATAACGACAAAACAACATGGCTTCTATAAAGGTCGATCGACGGTTACAAATCTCGCGATCGTAAATAATTAAATTTCAGAGGTGCTTGAGTTAGGTTTCCAAACGGATGTATTGTATACAGATTTCAGTAATGGCTTTGATAAGGTAGACCACGATTGTTAATCAATAAACTCTATCAATTAGATTCCAATCAAATACCAGTGCAATGGATACGATTATATTTGATTAGTAGAAATCCGTATGTTAAAATCAACAACATTTGCAGAAAGGTTTTAGCATCGTCTGGAGTACCCGAAGATAGTCACCTGGGACTACTTCTTTTAATATTTTTGTGAATGACGTGATTGGTTGCCTGTCTAACTCGGAAGTTATTATGTATGCGGACGATTTAAAAATTTATAAAACTATTAGGGACATTTCTGATGCCTTATCATTTCAAATTGATATCAATAATTTCACTGAGGGTGTATTATTAATTCCTTATGTTTTAATATTTCCAAATGCAAAACTATGACATTTATAAGAAGTTGGGTTTCTGTAATTCGAGACTTAGGAGTATTTTACACACCTAACTTGTCTTTTAATTGTCATATTTACAGCGTCATTGCAAAGGCTAACAGTATGTTAGGCTTTGATCCCATATTGAGTACGCTGCTGTCATTTGGTCGCCCTTTTATCATAACTATTCAGATAGGATCGAAAGCATTCAAAAGCGTTTTCTTAAATATGTGCTTCACTTCTTGCCTCGTGACGGCTGTAGCCCGGATTACATATTGCCACCTAACAATGGGAGATGTGAGTTATTAGCTCTTGAATCGCACACTTTGAATGTTTTGAGCTAATAAATTTTGTATGGCAACCTCCAGTAATAAGTGAATGTCGTCATTATTGGCCATATGTATGTATGTACATATATTGTGAAACGTAAAGCATGTTGCAATGATTTTCATGATGTTTTCTATTTTTAATTCTAATGGCCGTCTGAAAATAGATCGCCATAGTAAGTCGCACTACTAAACACCTAATTAAATTTTTTAATTGTCCTTTATTGGTTCTTTGAATGGGGTAATTATGGCAATTGGATCCATTCGACATTAATACCCACTACCTCCCAACATAAAGAATCGTTGAGGTGGATAATACTTTTCTTTAAAAACTAGGCTAATGCATAATACTATAGAGTCACGTACAGACCCAGGATAATCAATAAATACATTTAAAAATTAATAATTGCATTGCAAACCGCTTGGCACAGTATGCTACACTTCAGCTTCCGATTAAGGTATTTGCCATGGAGTTTTACTGGGCAAAATATTTGTTCTAGCACTCATATTAAATTTACGACCAATACTAAGAAGTTCACTTTGCGTAGGCAATTTGATCACACGTGGCTTTATCTCCAATCGGAATATCCATTGCTAGTGCCGCTTGCCAGCCATAATAAAAAAGCATTAACTTTATTTCTGGTCCCCACAGCCATGATTTTTATTTGGCAAAAATTTGGCTATAGCAATAAAGGTGTTTGGGGGAATTCGCAAGTGCATCCTAGTCGTAGCGTCATCACAGCTAAGAATAGCGTTTACCAGTGTATTATTGGATGCCGGAGTACCTATACTTATTGGCCGCTAAAAGAAAAACATTTAAAAATTTTAAAGCTCTTAGATGTTTTTAACTATCACCATTTGCCTGGTATTCCATTATCTTCTGATCAAGCTTCAATATGCCAATCAAACTCTGCATCGTCCATTATTAATTTACGCTTGTATTCTTAAAAAAAACATCATTGCTGTTTATCTTTTTAAAAACAATCTTCAACACAAAAATACACACTATTCTAACCCAAAAAAAATTTTTTGTTGTCAAATTTAGTACGCCAAAATTGCTTAAAATATGGAAGCGAAAATTATTCAGCAAATGCCATATTTATTACAGAAGAATTATTTCTCCTCGAATTCGAACACGTCCAAAGGTTAAAAGTAAAATTAAGTAAAACAAAATAAATTTAAATTTTCGAAGAGGACGACAAAAACACGTCTTTCCTCTTCTAGTGTCAACGGCCGACCATCACAGCGACGCATATGCAGAACAAAATGAAGATTGCCAAATTTTTTAAATAATTTTTCTGATTCCTTTGTTTATTTACAGATAACCCTAATTATAGAGGATGCAACACCCTAACATATGAACCCGGTTATTGCCAATATCTTGATCAATGTAGTAGTCTATTACACTTATTGAAAATAGGAGACCAATTGACACAAGACTATTGGCCATATTTGACGTACTTCCAATGTGGTTACCACAATAATGAACCGCTTGTCTGTTGTTCAGATCCATTAATATCAGTCGGTAGTGGTGATGTATTACCAAAACCAGGTGAATGTGGTATTGATGTATCCAATAGAATCGTTGGTGGTACTAAAACTATGGTTGATGAATTCCCATGGATGGCGTTGTTAGAATACAAGAAACGTAAGTTTTTTAAACAAACGTGCCCACCGACGTTTAGATACTTATTTTGTAATTTCTGTATAATTTTAGCACAAAACAAAAGGGGATTCGATTGTGGCGGAGTTTTTATCAGTAAACGTTATGTTGTAACCGCTGCTCATTGTGTAAAAGGAAAGCGTGTTCCTCCGACATGGTCACTGTAAGTGTACATAATCGATTTGATTGAATAAATAAGCCAGATCAATATTTGAGTTTTTTCCTTTCTACAGTTTTAGTGTCCGATTGGGTGAATATGATTTATCGACAGATATAGATTGTCAACAATCAGAAACCGGGGATGATTGTAATGAATCAGCCCTTGATGTACCAATCTCGGAAATAATTCCGCATGAACAATATGATTCAATATCGAAAAACCAAAACAACGATGTTGCCCTATTGCGACTGCAATACGATGTTCCAACCACAGACTTTATAAAACCAATTTGTTTGCCACGGCAACAACAATTGCGAACAATTAATTACGTTGGTTTTAAATTAGATGTTGCCGGTTGGGGTAAAACTGAATCGGGTAGAAGAAGCAATATAAAATTAAAGGTTCGCCTAAATGGATTCAATATTCAACAATGTAGTAATGTTTACAATCGTTTCGGTTATACCATACAAAGTACACAATTATGCGCGGGTGGTGAAGGCGATGTTGATTCGTGCAATGGTGATTCAGGTGGTCCAATTATGACAGTCGATCGTAGCGCTGATATACCATATTGGTATTTAGTAGGTATTGTTTCATTTGGCTCATCACACTGTGGACAAAAAGGCATACCGGGTGTATATACAAACATTGGTCCGTATGTTGATTGGATTGAATCAAAGGTGTACGCTTAAGAATTAATGCACTGTAGGGAAATCGGTTTTTTAAATTTTGAACAAAAAAAAAATAAAATAAAATAATATTAATAAAAAATAATTTTACAAGTTTTATGTTGTTTTCAATCTATTAGATAGGGACACAAAAAATTGAATTTGAAATAGAAAAAATAAAAAAACATAAGTGGACAAGAATTAGGGAAATTTAAAATAATCGTCAACAGCCTTAGTTAAAATGTCAGTTACCAACGGTTTATCGGCTTTAATTTGGGCATTATTGGATAGTGGCTCACAATCATCGATAATAAGTGAACACTGTGTTCATAGAATTAGTCTTAAGAGAGTACGAGCTTCTGTAATTGTAAATGTTCTTGGGCAAAGCAAGCGGGTCATACAAAAGGTGCTGTTGAATTAAACATATATTCCAGTTATGACGATACAAATTCCACTGGGGTAAATGCTTTAATTCTTCCAAAGCTAACAGCATGCCTTCCGTCAGTTAGTATTGACAAAAGCAAATGGCCCATTCTAGACACAATCAGCTTGGCAGATCCATTTTGTCATATTCCTGAAGAAATCGACATCATTTTAGGGTACGACGTATTTCTGGATATCATCGATATCGAATTTAATTTGTTTAAAGGTTAGATTATTGGAGGGCAATTTGGATACGAAGATGTCCAGCAACCATTAACCATATTAAACGACATGTCAAAGTTACTCGCTAAAGGAGGGTTTAAGCTGCGATAATGGCATTAAATAGCGAGGAATTACTCAATCATATATCGATGGAATTACGTGATACGAGCAATCTAAAATAGGACGATACTGCCAGAGTACAGACATTGGGGCTACACAGGAGCCCGATTCGAGATACATTTACGTTTAAAGTTTCTGTCGATCTAGATACTAAATGCACAAAAATGTCATTGCTATCAGAAGCATCGCAAATATTTGACCCTCTTGGATGAATCTCTCCAGCAACGGTTTCAATTAAGTTGTTATTTCAACAATTATGGCTTCGAAAAACTGACTGGGATGACGAACTCGCAAAAGACATGCAGGAAAAATGGCTCCAATTTGGAATGTATTTACCAGAGCTTGAGCAGAGTTCAAATAATATAAATGCTCAAATCCATATATTTTCGATGTACTCGTCGAATGCGATATTTTGTATAGATTTGACTGCAGCATCCCAAAGGCTACCAAAACTCGGTGTGGATAATAGGTTGAAATGCCATTTTGAGTTGAATTCTAGAAAAAAATTGGAAATTAATTGATTGTATTTTATTGATTTATTTAGTTTTTGAAGTTCAGCAAAAACATTTCTTGCACCGACAAAATTAGTGCCATTGTCAATAAACATATCGGCACTCACGCCACGCCGGGACATAAATCGTTTCAGGGCAGCTATAAAAGCATCAGTGATTAGATCGCTCACTAATTCGATGTATACATACCGCTTTTTACCTAGGCACACAAAATCGCCCATTAGTTGACTAATTCTGATAGCTTTGTATCGTGTACAGAATGCGTTGGCGAACAAGGGTTTTCAAGTTGATGGTCCAATATTTCTGTCTTAGGGTGGCTATCATAGTTAGCTGAGATGTATGGAAATATGCGTTATAATGTGTTTCTTCGATTATAAGTTTGGTAATGATATTGTTTGCTGGTAGAATGATTGGAAATTTCATGTCCTATGGTTCAACGATACTAATTCGCTGGATTTTAGAAGTGGCGTTTGTTAATTAATGGTTTTAATTACCTCAGAGAAAGGTTACATTTGTAACTTAATGATTTTCGATCTAAATCAGTTTTGAAATCCTTTGGTGGTTCGGTTCGTTTCTGATTGATCTTCTTAGATTGTTAATAAACTGGAATATTCGGGCGATAATTCTAACCAATTTACAGAATTTGAAATATCTCTGAGACAGCTCTGCATGGAATTTGTTTTCGGTTACAGCATGGTATTTGGTAACTACAGAGGGTCTATTCTCGGATTAGCCATATTTCCTTAGGTTGATGCAGCCAAGTTGGTCGTTTCCATTGACTAACAGCGATGGTAGCATGCCTCGTCTAGCGCCAATTTGTTCTGGAAGTGGTTTCCAAATTTTCAGAAGTTCTGTTTGCGACGTATGTTTTCCACGATCGAGAATGGGACGATAGCCACCATAGTACATTGGCGGAGTCAGTCCAGTTGAACACATCAATATTTGGACATTGTAGTGAATGTGTGACTTTGAAACGTGTTTAATAGGTGCGACTTTAGTCTTCCCGAACAACTTTACTTTAGGGTGTTAGTTGCTAGATATGGATCAGAAGCGGTTCCGTGCGTTACGGTTACTTCAGTACGTTACGGGTCTAGCGGAGCTAATGGATTTTCACGCCACACAATTCTTTGGAATTCGGTATCTGTTTGGTTGACGCTAATCTGGCGGTACATTTTTTCTATGCCCGCGGTGAAAATAATGGGATGTTTGCGGAACCCACCAACAGGTTATCATTCAAAAATATTTTGCTCGACGTTTTTGAAGAACCATCAAAGACCACCCATACTTTTGTGGTGGTACTTGACAGTTTTATTACGGCATGGTGCGGAACGAAACTTTTGGATCAATATTAATTTCATCGGGTGGAATTTTTTTTTTTTTTTTTTTTTTTTTTTTTATTGTATTTTCCAAGAAAAACGAATATACATCGATCTTATACAGGAAAACATTATACAAAATTAGATATTAAACAAATCAATAGGCTTTTAGCAGTGTAAAATAAATTGACGAAAATAGTAAATACATAACAAAAAATAATTAACAAAGAAATAACAGCAACTCACAGCAACAAACACCTTAATTTAATATATTAATTTTTTATAATAAAAAAAAAAAAAAATGAAATGAAATGAAAGAGAATGGGTTTCATATGTCCCAATAATATTGTATATTCACGCATAATGGTGACATACGAATCTCGCAGATTTGGGTCCCGTTACAAACGATTCCCATAGCAAAAAAATGCGAAATTGCTGTGTTCAATGAATCTCCCAATTCGCCTTTGTATAGGTTTGAAAGGAAGTTTGACTATAAATCTTCCGTCGGATGCACGGGTGTGACTCTCCTCAAATTTTTTCTCAAATAATTCTTCATCACTGGTTAAATGTTTGATTGGTGGAATTTCCTCGGTTTCCCAAAATTGTTGTAATAATTCGAAAAATGCTTTAACACTTCTGCAAACGGTGACATAGCGAAAAAAATGAGTGAATTAGAGGATTTAAAGAAACTTCGCCCTACATTCAAGGGCCATTTGACCAAACTATCCAAATTTGCATGTAGTGTCACCGAAGATTAATCGGAAAAAACAAAAGATGTTCTAATTGCTCAATCCGGTGCTATAGTCTACAACTGCGCTATCCGATTCAGATGTCGTCAATGTTATGCAATGGAAGCATCAAATATAGTCCCTTGCATTTAGGCCAGAAACAAAATGTGTTAACTACTAAGACAGAAAACACCAATGATACCCAAACAATGATTAATAATAAACTCGTTGCTAATCAAGGTCGCGCTATTGCATTTAAGGGTACAGTGCAAACGCTGTTATCCACAGCAGTAATAAAGGTATGTATTAGATGATCTTAGTATAAATCAATAGAACAGAAGTTAGGATTACCAAGTAAAAATTGTAGGGCCTTAATAATGGAGATTGGCCAAGTGAACAGCGGAAGGTCTCACGGTTTAACGACATTGTGCTTAACTTCAAGGTTCAATTCTGTCGAATTATCTAATCTAGAGGATCCCTAAAATTAGATCTTCGCAATCCGCATTCGAATTTGATGTCAGCTGTAAGAAGAGTTTAACTAATACAAGTTTTGCTGATTCTAATTTCTACAAGCCCGGAGCGGTCGACATTTTACTTGGGGCAGACATAGTTTTCGAATTGTTTGAGGTTGACAGTTTGATTTGCAGAGCCAATTTTAAAAGCGCACAAAACTAAGTTAGGCTGGGTTGTAAGTGGCCGATATGAAACAGAAAAAAGAGAAGCCACTCAGTCATTTACATCCATTGTTGATATAGATGCTATACCTTGCAAAGATTTTGGACAATAGAAAAAGCTTCGTAAACCACCAAAATCCACAGAGAAAAGCTGGAATGTGAAGATTGGTTTAAGAACACCACGCGACGAGCAAAGGATAGATTGTTCATTATTTAGCTTTCATTTAAGGTGTTGCCGATATTATTGGCAATGGAGATACGCTTCGTTACATGCAGCCGCTTGAGTTATATGGCATCGAACTAAAAGCATGCTACTTTCCATCCTAGCCCATCACGGCATTTGTAAAAATAGTAGCAATACTATGAAACTTCATACAAAATCAACCGCAGATTGGTACTTTGAACCAAAATTTGAAGATACTGCCAAACGAGCAATCAACCTTGTTCTATAGATACTTACACGTTACACGGTTCCGACAACGATCATAAGCACTGCTAGGAGATATTGAAAAAATATATCGTCAGGTTCGGGTAGACAAGGAAGATACGAAGCTTCAGATAATTCTGTGGCGAGACGACGGAGCAACAAATACTTCCGTGTGGGCAGAATACGATAACTCATATGCTTCACGTCTTTATCATTCATGGCCACTACACAGATGCTTAAATAACCTATATATGGAGTTAACATCTGTAGTCTCCAAATCCAGCTTAACGACCCAAAAGGCGAATTCAACAACAAGTTGCACTTCCATAAATTCAAGTTAATAAACATATTTACCTTATTATGTATTTTGCACCCATTATATTGCAACTATGCGAAAAGTAATTATTCCAAATATCAATAGAATTATATTTTAATTTATTATGAATACATTGAACTCATAATATTGTAGCTATACAAAAATCAACTTATAATGACATTTAGTACTAAGAAGTATGTTCACTCTTTTATATAAATTGTAATAAACTACTTCATTAAACTAAAGTCGTAGTATTTACTTACTTACCACACTCTTAGCTTAAACCACAACATAACTGGCGCAGTTAAAAGTAAAAATAGTATATTACATAATAATTAATAATTATTAAAAGTTAGAAAAAGTGTTTAATAAATAATTGTGAAAAAATATTAACCACGTAAAAATCTAAATAAAATTAATTTTCTTCTAATAAAAATTTGTGCAAAAATAATAACTACGTAGAAATTAATAAAACAGTGAAATTAAAAAAAAATAAATAAATAAAAATTTAAATTACCAATATATCAACGAGCCTGATCAACCCGAAGATGTTATGAGCCATTTTAATAGCAGCAATATTGGCAAGGTAAGAAATTTTCATTGTATTTTTCCTAAAACAATCATTTTTTTTAAATCAAACTTGCACTAACATTCAAAATTATTAAATATAAAATTGTGGAACCCAAGTATTAATTCATTACTTGTAAAATATTGAATAAACGCACTTGTGAATATAATTAAGGGTTAAAATTAGAACCTAAAATCGGGACTTTTTGGCATATTAGTGTCATCGGGGACACATTAAAAAAACTTTTGTAAAATCGTGAAATTCGTATGACTTACGCAATCGATTCCAAAAAATTAGATCAATTTATAGCTCAACGTAATCGTGAATTAACAGTTAGACCCCCAATAAAATTAAATCTCGGTAAATTAAAAATGGAAAAATTAGTTCAGCAACAAACCACTATTCTCGACTCTTTTAAAGTTGACATCGTAACTAAAAATCTTCCTACATTCTCTGGAAAAAGGAATGAACTATGTCATTTCTGTAATTCGGTTGACCAAATAGTCAAACTCTGCCAACCAATAAAAGAATTACCTAGTTATAAAATTATTACGCAAAACATACGTAGTAAGATAATTGAAAACGCTAGTGAATCTCTCACTACACATAATATTGCCACCAATTGGACAGACATCCGTGCCCATCTCATTGCCAATTATGCAGACACACGAAGTACTGCAAACCTTCAATTAGAGTTGTTTTCATTGATCAAACTCAACCTAGAGCCTCAGAAACTCTTCGGTCGAATTCAATCAATACTGATATTGCTCTCAAACCAAATCCAAATGGATGACTTAGACCAAGGTATAATAGATGCTCTAATCAAACAGCAACAATCCACAGGATTAACTGTGTATATGGCAAGTCTACCAGAACCACTTGGTAGTGCACTACGTGCATCGCAATCAGTTGATTTACAAACTGCACACAACTTTGTCCAACAAGAACAAAGTATCCAAAGGTTGAAATATATTCAACCCCAAAAGCAAAAATTTAATAACTATATCAAAAATTTTCCACCAAAAAATAATGAGGACCGGAAGCAAAACTTTGTTAATGAAACTATAAAAAAAGAAGACAAAACTACCAACGATAATAGGAGTTACACACCACAATACAAACAACCATACAGGAGTCAAAATAAAAAAAGTTTACCAAGGCATTTTATCAAACAGGAAACTAACATTAATAACTTAGAACAAACAGTCGATGACGAGGATTTTTTAAACAACGCCTCACATCCGACATTAACTTCCTAACGAAAATCAAACAACAAACCAAGCTTCCTTTTATACTGTTAACTATTAATAATGAAACTCTAAAAATTCTAATTGACACTGGAGCCGATAAATCTTATATCGACCCAAAATTCGTCAAATTGTTCTCAAAAATAATTAACGTACAATTCAAAGTACAATCAGTGTTCTCCTCAACGGAAATAACACAAATGGTCGACATTCAATTCAGAGAAATTCCAACAAAATTAACATTCTTGATATTTAAATTTCATACATTATTTGATGGTCTCATTGGATATGAGAACTTACAAAAGCTTAACGCAAAAGTAAACACCATAAATAATACATTGGAAACCCCTCAAATTAATATTCCCATAAAAAATGAATTTATAACAATTATTCCTAACACGGAAATACCCCACAAATCTAAAAAATTAATTGAAATACCAGTAATTATTTCAAAAGGTTACTTTTACATAAACATCCAGGAAGGAATATACACTACTTGTGCACCCTACAAAGCTATTGTAGAAATTATTAACACAGGTCAGGACGAGGAATCGTTCCAATTATTGAGCCCAATTAATGTAAGCGAATTCAAAAAGCAATATAATGAAATTAATTTTCATACTGCAAATCAGCATACAACAAAAGTTGATATAGAATCAAAAATCCAAACGGATAATTTAAATCCTGAGGAAAAATTTCAAATATTGAATCTATGTAAAAAATTCCAAAGTTTATTCTATGACGAGAATGAAAAATTAAGCTTTACCAATAAAATAAAGCACGAAATAAATTTACTCAAGGAAAAGCCGCATCATGTAAAACAATACAGGCATCCTGAGAATCAAAAGCAGGAAATCAGAAAAGAAATCGATAAACTACTAGAAAACAAAATTATTAGACCATCATTTAGCCCCTGGTCTTCGCCCATATGGATGGTGCCAAAGAAACCAGATGCAAATGGAAATAAAAAATGGAGACTTGTCGTAGATTTTCGACAACTCAATTCGCAAACGATCGACGATAAATATCCCCTTCCCAATATAGAGAATATTCTCGATAAAATGGGAAAGGCGATTTATTTTTCAACAATAGATTTGGCGGCAGGATTTCACCAAATTGAAATCAGAAATTCCGACATACCAAAAACGGGATTTTCCATTCCTAATGGACATTTCGAGTTTACTCGTATGCCATTTGGTCTGAAGAATGCCCCCAGCACGTTTCAACGCGTGATGGATAACATTCTCGGAGACCTGCAAGGCAAAAATGTACTATGCTATATGGATGACATTATAGTATTCAGTACAAGCCTACAGGAACACATCCATGATTTAACACAGGTATTTACAAAATTACATAACGCAAATCTAAAAATTCAGATCGAAAAAACTTTCTTTTTGCAAAAATCTATAGGATTTCTGGGCCATATTATTACTTCAGAAGGAGTAAAACCAGACCCTAAAAAGATTGAAGCAATCAAACAATTCAAAATACCATCAACTCCAAAAGAAATCAAATCATTTCTAGGATTACTAGGGTACTACATATAGAAAATTTATTAAAAACTTCTCAAAAATAACAAAACCCCTAACATCATGTTTATCAAAAGGAGCAGTAATATATCACGACAAAGAATTTGTGCACTGCAGTATTTAGAGACATGCTAACCAAAGAGCCAATTTTAAAATATCCCGATTGTTGAAGACGTCATTATTCTGTAGAAGCAACCTAAAATTCAATACACAAAATAATGTTTGTAGTAGAGTATAATTGCTATTGGTATAATTAATATGTAATTATATTTAGAGTAAACAGAATACCAATCCAAATAAAATTCAAATAGCGCGCTGTTAGTGCATACTAAAGAAAAAGAAGGGAGCATTGTTACGCGGCAGCTTTGGACCAATCACATCGTTCCAGCGAAAATTTATATTGTTGTCAACCGGACGCGGGAAAAAATTTGTGACTTGCAATATTAACCCAGAAATTTTGTAAATTAAAAAATTAAATAAAAAGACAGTCAGTCTAAGAATCACAGTGGTAGAATAAGGTGAAAAAATAAAAACTTATTATTATTTATAAAGTCAATTACATTGTTACTTTAATAAATCATTTGTTTGTAATCAATTAAATAATTAATCGTCGTGTTTTTTATTTGTTCCTCCGTGTGCTTTCTCATTTCATTGTCTACTTGTTCGTCTTTGGGCAACTTCAAATTTATCCGTGCAGCTATTGTTCATTGGTCCTTCGAGCCGGATTTATTGAAATTGCCTACAAGTAGCACAAACAAAGAAAGCAAAAGTTAAAAGTTAAGTGAATTTGTTAGTAATTACAAACTTTCGTTAAAAGAAATAGTGCAAGTTAACCGTGAATTTTGTGACCTTGAAGTTGATTCGAAACGGTATATTAAACATTCTAGAACGTTTATTGAACGATATACAGTTAGTACGTGTGTGATTAATAGTGCATAGTGTGGTGTAGTGTAAAGAGAGGCGAGTTACCGTTGGTTTGTTGCGCACACGTTTTACGGCACGAGCCGGAGCATTATTTTTTGGAATTCGAAACAACGTGGTCACACAATCGAGAAAATGGCACAGAGAAATAAAGCTACTAATCTCAGCATTCGTAAGCGTGAATTGATGATTTTGCAAGGCATGGCTGAATTTGCCAAAACTTTAACAGACGCTACAAACATTGAGTTCGTCGAGAGCAAGGTAGAAGGTCTTGAAGACAGTTGGATGCACTTTAGTGAAGCCGATGAAAAACTTTTTGAGTTGGGTGAAGATAGTGAATATACTACAGCGGAGACGCCATATTACGCGGCAAAGGCAATATTTAAAGCGTTTATACGAAAACATACTCCACCAACAAAATCGGGTAATGATAAGCATGACGATTCAAGACTAAATGATACTCTAGGAGAGTTTGTAGCACATCAGAAGACATTTTTATCTGAGTTTTCCCACATTCAACAAAACAAGTCTGAAGCTAAATTGCCGCGAGCGAATATACCAGTATTTCGTGGTGATTACCAAGAATGGGCGAGTTTTAGTGATTTATTCAAGGGGCAAATTCATGCAAATCCAAGGTTGAGTAAAGCAACCAAATTTCAATACTTGAAGGGTTGTCTAGCAGATCGTGCTGCTAAAACAATTGAGCACATACCGATAACTGACGCTACGTATGAACAGGCGTGGGATAAACTCCGTAAACGGTTTGAAAAGAAGGGACACATTGCCAACGCATTTTTCCAAACACTAACCGAACAACCCGCAGTTACGAAATGTTCAGTGGACCAGTTAAGAAGACTCTGTGATACCTCAGATGAAATATTAAGGGGATTAACAGCATTGGATCAGAACACAACAAGCCGCGATTCATTAGTGATTTATATATTACTGCAAAAGACCGATCCTGAAACACGAAGAATGTGGGCAGATCACGTAATCGAAAAAGATTTTCCAACCGAAGATGATTTCCTGAAATTTCTCACCACACGTTGCGATTCTTTGGAGATGTCTCAAATGCCTTGTGCGCGTACTGAATCCCCCCGGGTTCCTTCTAGAGTTCGAACTCATACCGTGTCTGCTGATGTCAAACTTATATGTGCCAAATGCGGAAGCAACCATAAATTATTCAAATGTCCATCATTTCAAGCCATGGAAGTATCATCAAGGCGAGAGTTTACAGCAGAGAACATGCTATGCTTTAATTGCCTGGGTAAGGCACACTCATCCAACAAATGCTTTTCTCCACAACGATGTCACAAATGTTCCATGAAACATCACACGCTTCTACACATTAACGCAATCACCGGTCAACAATTAGATAAATCTAATCAATCAGTTTCGTGTTGCATCACTTGTGATAAATCAATCCAATCACACACTCATGAGCAAAGAAACCAAGCGTCACCAACCACAACACCAATCAACCTTCCACCGTATTCTACCTCAATCAACACTGTTCTCCAGTCAACAAGCAGTACATCAACAGGTCAATCAAGCAATCCACTTCAAGGAAACCAAACAACAGTATCAAGTTCCCTGGTCACTCAGTCAACCAATATACCCAGGAACATAGTGAACAATCGACCCTCATTATTACCAACAGCAATAGTTTTAGTGAAGGATAAGCTGGGAGTTTCTCAACCATGCCGAGCTCTACTCGATTCAGGCTCGCAAGTTACTTTAATAACTGACAGTTTAGCGCAGAAACTTCAAATACCACGGAATCACGCAAGAATACCTATCATTGGTCTTGCAGGATCTGGAGCTGGATATACCAGAGGCAGTGTACAGTTACACATTAAATCTAGACTTAACTATGACAAATCACTCGAATGCCAAGCATTAGTGCTTAACAATTTAACAGCATACACACCGGAATACTCAACCAATGATCAGGATTATCAGCACATCAAGCACCTGCCGTTGGCTGATCCTGATTTCACGCAATCTTCACGGATCGATATCATCCTTGGTGCTGGGGAATTTTTTGAAATAATTTCTCCAGAAAACATTAAGCGAAACAACAAGGTGATCGCTCAAAACACAATTTTTGGATGGATCATTTGTGGAAACCTGAAAGCGAAGCATACAAATAGTTCTTCTATATCAAACTTGGCAACCACTGATATTGATGTTTTACTACGGCAATTTTGGGAAGTCGAAGAATTGGATCCCAAACCAATAGTTTCCGAAGAAGACCATCTAATGGAAAGTCATTTCATAAAGACATTCTCTCGAACTGATGAAGGACGGTATGTAGTACATTTACCGTTTAAGCCAAATTCTCCTGAACTCGGGAGTTCACTGCAAGCTGCAACTTCGCGATTGATGGCAATGGAACGAAAGTTCGAAAATAATCCTACAGTGCACCAACAATATTTGCAATTCATGGACGAATACATCAACCTTAGTCACATGAAGCCCATCCCAACCGGAGAACTTCCTACGAACCAAAACATCTGCTATCTTCCTCATCATGCAGTAGTGAAGGAGTCAAACGGGAAAACCAAACTGAGAGTCGTCTTCGATGGTTCAGCACGGACAACATCAGGGATGTCCTTAAATGACAAATTATTGGTAGGACCAACCATCCAAAACACATTGTTTTCTACAATCATCAAATTTCGCAAACATAAGATTGCATTTGCTTCAGACATCGAAAAGATGTATAGGCAAATTCTTGTGGAACCCGGCGATCAAGACTACCAACGGATAGTTTGGCGGAGATCTAAGATGGAACCTCTTACACACTATCGACTACAAACTGTAACGTATGGATTGGCATCATCACCTTACCAAGCAATAAGATCTCTGAAGCAAGTAGCCATTGATTATCACGATGAATACCCTTTAGCCGCAGATGTAATCAACAATGATTTTTATGTAGATGACGTTATGTCCGGGGCTGACGAAATATCCGAAGCAATTGAACGTCGAGACCAATTGATTAAGTTATTGAAGATGGGCTGCTTCAATCTGAGAAAGTGGAAATCAAACTCGGTCGAATTTTTACAAGGGATACCCGCTGAACACCAGGAAATTAGTCCACTGAATCTAGAGGAACCGCGATGCACAAAGGTGTTAGGATTACAGTGGAATTCGGAGGAAGACTGTTTCTTTTTCAATGTCGACTTACCAGATACTTTCACACCAACGAAGCGAGAACTATTGTCAGAATCTTCAAGGCTGTTCGATCCACTTGGACTGTTGGCACCTTCAATTATAACCATAAAGGTATTATTTCAAAGTTTATGGGTATTAAAACTGAACTGGGATGATCGATTACCACCATCTATCGCAGCTAAATGGGAAAGCATTCGAAATGCATTTAGTCATTTTGCTACCATCAAGATACCCCGATTAACAATTGTCCACAATGAAGAAATTGAGATCCATGGATTCAGTGATGCGTCCGAATGGGCTTATGCTGCCGCAGTCTATGTCAGGTCGAAAAATGAAACGAGGAATTGTATTACGCGTCTGGTTGCTGCAAAAACCAAAGTTGCTCCCATAAAACAACTTTCCATACCGAGGTTAGAACTGTGTGGAGCGTTCCTATTAACCAAACTCATCAAATCTGTTGTTACATCGATGAATATACCGCAGGTTGAAATATTTGCATGGACCGACTCGACTACTGTGTTGCAATGGATAGGGAGTCCACCACGAAAATGGAAAACTTTCATAGGCAACAGAACTGCCGAAATACACACCATATTGCCACAATGTCAATGGAGACATGTCAGTTCTAAGGAAAATCCAGCAGACCACGCTTCTCGAGGAATTCATCCATCGGACCTTAAAGACCTCAACGTTTGGTGGAATGGTCCAGATTTTTTGAAATCAGATGCTGATACCTGGCGAAACCTAACAACTACATATCAATCAAACGAATCATCAGTTGAAGAAAGATCGAAGCAGTTATTCACGTTCGCTGCGCAAGCAGCAAATCATGACACTTATCTGACTGAAGTCATACTGAAGTATTCGTCATGGCGAAAATTATTAAGAATTTTTGTTTATATTTTTAGATACATTCGTAAATTGCAGTCGAAGGTCAGAAATAAACACGCAGCTAACGTTTCAGCAATTACTCCTACCGAGTTGAAAGTGGCGGGAATTGCATTATATAAGCAAGCTCAAAATCATGCATTCTGGGAGGAGATCCAACAATTGAAAGCTGGTCGAAGCGTATCATCTAAGAGTAAAATTGCATCACTGCATCCATTTTTAGACGAAACAAATCTTATTCGAGTCGGGGGTAGATTACAAAATGCCAATATTCCATATACAAGCAAGCATCCTGTTATTCTACCAGGGGATCATCACGTAACCGGATTGATTATCGCCGATGTACACCAATACACACTACACGGTGGCGTATCGTTGATGCTGTTTCATCTAAGGCAACAATTTTGGATCCTAGGAGGTCGAAATCACGTGAAGAAATACATTCATAAATGCATTACGTGCTTCAAATTAAAAGCGAAAGCAGCCAAGCAGTTGATGGGTAATTTACCACCAGCACGGGTAGTAGATCCAAAACGTGCATTTGAAAACGTCGGTGTAGATTATGCAGGGCCAATCTTGTTGAAGACATCTACAATACGCAATGCAAAAATACAAAAAGCGTATATTGCTTTATTCGTCTGCATGGCAAGCAAGGCTGTGCATTTGGAGTTAGTGACCGATTTGACAACCGAGGCGTTTATCGCTGCTCTTCGACGGTTTACTGCTAGAAGAGGTTACCCGATAACTATTTACAGCGATAACGGTAGCAATTTTGTAGGTGCCGATAGAGAACTCCGACAGCTGGCCACACAATTCAACTCGCAGGAACACAACGACAAAATAAGTAGTCATTTATCATCACATTATACCACCTGGAAATTCATGTGTCCAACGGCTAGTCATATGGGAGGTCTATACGAAGCCGGAGTCAAATCAACGAAAACGCATTTACGCAGATGCATCGGGCAGTCCATACTTACTTATGAACAGTATTACACACTCTTATGTCAAGTAGAAGCAGTATTAAATTCGAGGCCTCTATGTAGTCAATCAGATGACATCGATGACTTAAACTATTTATCACCAGGTCATTTCTTAATCGGAGAACCATTGCTGACCATTCCTGAGCCAAACTTAGAACAAATCCAGACAAGCAGATTAAGTAAATGGCAAACTATTCAGCAGACAACACAGAGGTTCTGGAGAACATTTAAACACGATTACCTTAATACGCTACAACAACGGTACAAGTGGCAAACGATAGAATCCAATTTGAAAACTGGAGATTTAGTTGTATTGATCGAAAATAATCTACCACCAACCAAATGGCAAGTCGCCAGAATTATCGAAGTTCATCCCGGGCATGACAACTTAGTTCGAGTGGCAACAATTAAATCCATCAATGGTATCTTCAAACGTCCCATAAATAAACTTGCAAAGTTACCAGTTGATTGAAAGATATTCTTTCAAGGTGAGGAGTATGTTGAAGACGTCATTATTCTGTAGAAGCAACCTAAAATTCAATACACAAAATAATGTTTGTAGTAGAGTATAATTGCTATTGGTATAATTAATATGTAATTATATTTAGAGTAAACAGAATACCAATCCAAATAAAATTCAAATAGCGCGCTGTTAGTGCATACTAAAGAAAAAGAAGGGAGCATTGTTACGCGGCAGCTTTGGACCAATCACATCGTTCCAGCGAAAATTTATATTGTTGTCAACCGGACGCGGGAAAAAATTTGTGACTTGCAATATTAACCCAGAAATTTTGTAAATTAAAAAATTAAATAAAAAGACAGTCAGTCTAAGAATCACAGTGGTAGAATAAGGTGAAAAAATAAAAACTTATTATTATTTATAAAGTCAATTACATTGTTACTTTAATAAATCATTTGTTTGTAATCAATTAAATAATTAATCGTCGTGTTTTTTATTTGTTCCTCCGTGTGCTTTCTCATTTCATTGTCTACTTGTTCGTCTTTGGGCAACTTCAAATTTATCCGTGCAGCTATTGTTCACCGATTTCACGAAAGATTTCATATTAACAACTGACGCATCCAACTATGCTTTGGGAGCGGTCTTAAGTCAAAATTTCAATGGTAGCGACCTACCAATTGCGTATGCTTCACGCACACTTTCCAAAACTGAGTGTAATTACTCCACTATTGAAAAGGAATGCCTAGCAATAGTGTGGGGAACAAAATACTTTCGCCCATACCTATATGGAAGGAAGTTTTCGATCAACACAGATCACCAACCTCTACTATGGCTATTTAATGCCAAGGACCCAACATCCAAATTAATTCGATGGAGATTAGCACTTGAAGAATATGACTATACCATCTCATATAAAAAAGGCACAGCTAATACAAACGCTGATGCACTCTCGCGAATAGAATTAAACAAACAACTGGAAACAAAAAGTTTTACTTACAATAATGATTCTGACCCCGAAAATGTAGAATTACTTGAGAAACTGCAGAAAACTCAAGATAATTCAAATAAAATATTTAATGATGAAATAATTCAATTAAATAACATAGATATCCAGTGTGACGACAATGAAATATCAACCAAACATAAAGGAATTCCAGTTTCAAGCTCTAGCCTGAACGAATCCCAAAACCAGCTCTATCCGCAATACTATCAAGAACTGATCTTCAAATAATTCTCAATAGCTATGTCAGCCAAACTAAAATAACAGCTCTTCTAACGGATGACCAAACATTCAAACTAATTGAGGAAATATGTAAAACAAAACCTTACAAAATAATCCGGGTACACACGATAAAAAATGACGTAGAATTGGCCGAGGAACAAATAAACACTATCGCTAATGAACACCAACCATACCATCGTGGAACTCAGGAAAATTATCAAAAATTAAAACGGAATTTTTATTTTCCAAACATGAGACAAAAAATAGCACATTATATCATAAACTGCGAAATTTGTAATCTAAAAAAATATGAAAGGCAGCCCACTCATGTCAAATTTAAACTTTCCCAAACGCCCACTGGACCAATGGAAATTATCCATGGGGACACGTTCGCCCTTTCAGGAAAAACTTTCATCACGTTAGTCGATAAATTTTCAAAATACGCTACAGCCTTTGAAATACCTGATAGGAAAACAACAACAATCATAAATAAATTTATGACATATTTCAGTAGAGAAGGAGTTCCAAAAACACTAACATTGGATTCTGCAACTGAATTTACATCCCAGCTATTCACTGATTTCACTAACATGATGGGTATAAAACTACACATCACGACAGCAAAATCTTCAAACGGAAACTCGCCTGTAGAACGATTACATTCTACACTAACCGAACTAGTACGGATCATAAGAGCTGGAGATAAAAATAAATCAATAATCCGAATAATGGAAGAGGCAATGTTTGCCTACAACAATTCCATTCATTCTTCAACTAAACTCACACCATTTGAGTTACATATAGGTCATATTATAACCAAAAGTATACCTACCAATCTACCAGAAATGGGGGACGAATATCTATCACGCATTAGACGCCAATATTTAGACATTGCACAACACATAGCAAAGCTAAATAACCTGTCTAAAGCTAAAACGATAGAAAAATTAAACACTACACGTGATAATCCAGGTATTTACATGCCAGGAGAGAAAATCTTTGAAAAAACTACTACACGTGATAAGTTTCAAAGAAAATATATACCCCATACGGTAATACAGGACGGAGATGTTACTATCCAGACCAACAAACGTACTGTACATAAAAATAAAATTAGAAAAAATCGAAACTAAAACTAGATATCATATTGTCCACAGGTCAGTTCAATCAAAAGGATTAGAAGCATATGACCTACAGGATAACAAAGGACTTATTGGAATTAAATTAGGTGAAGCCAAAATAATCACTACCTACATAAAACTTTTTCATATCATAGAACTGAACGATTTATTAACAAACTACAAATCAATAGAAGAATCAGTCAAACATACCTAAGATAAAATGGTTCATTTCAAATACAGTAACACTCAACGACTAAACGCCATTAAACGTAAATTAAAAAATCTAAAGCGATCCATCGAAAATGTAATGCCAACTCTACCCAACATGGGAAACCGAAGCAAACGTGGATTAATTAATCCTTTGGGAACTTTTATAAAATCAATTACTGGAAATCTTGACCAAAACGACTAAGAAAATCTTCAAAATCAAATCCAATTAACACAAGAAGGACAATACGTACTAGCCGACCGACTTAATAACCAAATCCAAATTAATTAGCAAGTAATCAATAGATTCTAAGAAATAACGGACATTTTAAACATAACTACTGCTTATATAAACCGAATCCTTAAAACAGAATGGGACACAAAAAACGCTAACGAAGCTGAAAAATTACTCAATTACATGTACTTCACAATCGAAGATAATAACTATGTCAACACTATCGGAATAGGCATTAGAAATTCACGAAATTATAACCTTCGCGAAAATAAACGTAATTTCAAGATTCATACTCGACAATACAGAGATGAACTATGTTCTAAATGAACTAAGTAAGAATAATATCGAATTACACTCACAAGAGCAGATTTATTCAATATTACAACTAAAAGCTTACTATAACGGGACTAACCTGATAGTAATAATAGAAATACCACAGTTTTATAATGATAATTTTTCCTATAATAGAATTAAAACTTACATCTTAAACAATTTCCTTATTCCTATTACCTACAATTATATTTTTCTCAAATCGGATAAAATACGTCAGTTTTCTGGTTTGTTATCTGTCAGCAAAACGAAGTATTCCCCGACACTACATCGTTGCTGGGCAACTTACTAAAAACAGTACTGGAAAGTATTCCTTGCCTAGGCAGAGAATACTTTCTAGTACTGATTATCATCTGTTTTTAAGAAATACATGATATAATGTATAATCGCACGCGATTGTTATAATTCTAAGGTAACTTTGATAGTGAAATCTATTGAAAATATAAATTGGAAAATTTTGCGTATTTTAAAGAATATAATGAATAAAATGGATAATCTGATATACTGCCGATTAGAGAAAAAATCGCATGTGCAACTCGTGGAAAAACTATAATTCCCGGACTCTTATGGTTGCTGGAACTCGGCTGACGCCTCGTCCCAGCAACTTCCATACTCGTCCGGGAATATATCGTTTTTCCTACACGTTACACAATATACTATTTATTCAATCCCAAAATACATATGATAATTTCAAAACCATGCCAAATGTTGGAGAATACCTACTATTGTCAGCAGGAACAAATATATACCAACAATAACACTTGCTTACCAAACCTGTTAAACAATCAAAATGCCAATTGTAAATTAGTACAAACAAATCATCAAGAAGAAATACAGCTATTGGAAGATGGCTACCTTTTCATATCATCGGAAGTCGGAATCAACATCTATACAACATGTGGTCCTGATACATTAAACATAAAAGGAATTAAATTAATCAAATTCGAGGACTGTACCATACAAGTCAACGAACAGTCATTCACCAATGACGCCACAATGAGAATGCATCAATTTAAAGTATTACAACCGTTTAATACTATCATCATAAACGAAACAAAGATTGAAACGTTAGATATACCATTTTTAACAAAATCCACAATTAAAAACATGTTTTTAATGCGGGAAATACAAAATCGTCAACACAAATCCACCATTTATACGCACACATCCTACAATACTAACAATATTAACCATACTAATTGTTATATTCTTTATCATTAGGAACAAAAGTTCATTTTTCAAATCAAGGAAACTCTCCGCTGAGGACAGCTCAACACTTAGAGGGGAGGAGTTAACATCTGTAGTCTCCAAATCCAGATTAACGACCCAAAAGGCGAATTCAACAACAAACTTGCATGTCAACAATAATAACAGTTGCACTTCCATAAATTCAAGTTAATAAACTTATTTACCTTATTATGTATTTTTTGAACCCATTATATTGCAACTATGCGAAAAGTAATTATTCCAAATATAAGTAAACAAATCAATAGCATTATATTTTACTTTATTATGAATACATTGAACTCATAATATTGCAGCTAGGGTTTGCAAATACCCGGAAATTTTAAAACCCGGGTTTTCGGGTTTGAAAAATACTTAAACCCGGGTACCCGGGTTAAACCCGGGTTTTGTATAACTTCATTAAAATGACAAAAATATTTAAAATAAGAAGTCAGAAATCCAATTTTATTCATGAAGTACCAACAGTAACAGTTCAATCGTAAAGTAAATTAGAAAAATATGTTAAATTGGTTTAAATTAAATAAGTCCTTGATGCAAAATTTTAATCGTAAAAAATGTTTTAAAAATACTAAAGCGTGTATTGCATTATCACCTAAGTGCGTTCTGGTTTTAGCACAAATATTACCTGCAATTAAGAATACAAGTTCTGCCTCAGTCGAAGTTGGCGATTTTGGCAGTAAAGCTCTATATAGGGTATCTAAGTTGTTGGTCCTTTCATCTAAAAACTCGAACATAGCGCACTCTTTTTAAATAAATTAGAACTTTGAAGGGTTTGTTTTGATTGCTGCAAAGAGGCCTAATTCAATTCCTCGAACATTGATAGTTTGACAGAGACATCGCAACATACATTTGGTAAAGTATCGGCGATTGCTGATGTTTAACATTAAATAATCTTTTAAAAAATGTTCCTCCGTACTCCAATACATGTGATTTTGTACTTTACGAAACTGCGTGTTTGTTCCAAACTTCCAACTAGACTGATAATTTATCAACACGTTAAACTGACATTTTTACGTTCCATAATTATTAGTTTGAGCGCATCTAGTGGTCCAGGAGTTTTAGTCCATATTTAAATTCAAATTTTCTTACAGAAAAAGTGGGATCCTCCCGTCCTAATACTTCAATCGTTAATTTAATTAGAATAGTAAATTTCGAAAATCGTTCAATAGACCTAAGTTAATTTGTAAGATTTCCTTAAGATGATTAAGATCTTTATAATGTATTTTGAACAGAATTTATTTTTAAAAATAAATCCGGGTTTTAAGTAAAAAAACCCGGGTTTTCGGGTTCATCACATTTGATAAAAACTCGGGTTTTTGAGACCGGGTAACCTCGGTTTGCAAACCCTAATTGCAGCTATGCAAAAATCAACTTATAATGACATTTAGTATTAAGAAATATGTTCACTCTTTTATATAAATTGTAATAAACCTCTTCATTAAACTAAAAACGTAGTATTTACTTACTTACCACACTCCGAGCTTAAACCACAACATAACTATGGATATCTTAAATCAACAAAATTCTACAATCAAATTCTTCAGAATACCAACTGAACCGCACTACCTAGCTGGACGCATTAAACAAAAACCAAATTCTACGTCATTCGAAACAATCTTAGAAAATATAGGATGCCATGGAAAATTTAAATGTTTCGGAAAATGAATAATCAAAAATTTGTGAAGTTATTTATGCGATATTCAATCATTTTCTTGTTGAGTTTACATTTTGCTGTGTCAGTGTGTTAAGCATTCGTGTCATTTTTGGATCTGTGAGAAGCCAATGCTAGTACCGTACAATGTGTTTCGTCGCGATTTTTCGAGACAGGGTTGTCAACAAACTCTTAGAAATCGCCATGCATGAGCTGTTGAGAACTGCAATGAGTTGTTACACACACCAAAAAATTTAAATTTAAGCAACAGAACAAAATGGCGAAGGTTAAAAGAGGCAGATCTTCTTGCGCGAAGACCAGCCACGGGTCCAGAACTTGTAACACCACACACGATCAAGCAGATGTACAACTTAGTCGCGGTCAAATTTACTAAATTTAGAATGCATTAGTAGAAATCAGAATTTCCCAATGATAAAAAAATTCCGGTTAAAATGTGTTTTTTTTTTTAAATTTATTGTTCAAGAGAATATCTAAATTAATCTTTACTTAAAATTATAATTATCGCTTAAAATCTTGACCAATTAAATAATTTTATTATTAAACATGTTCTGGAAATCGTGAATTCATAAAACATGAATTGAATTGAAATTACATTGACCTTTCTTTCCACTTGGAAGTTTATTAACCCTCTGGCGGGCGAGTTTAATTAAAAAGAAAAAAGCAATACAGTTCAAACTCGTTTATTGTAACGTTTTATAATAGTAACTACTTGATAGTTCGATTTATAGTTCGATAAAATTATTTCAGTTTGCAGTAGGCTTCACTGCACTGGATGCACCTTTTACATACATATAACATTTTTTCAATTTTCAACTCCGATTGGCTTTAATTAGTTGCAATAAGCGATTTTATCCAGTATTTTGAAGACTTGTCTTTGACATACGTAATATGACCATGAACAAATAAATAAAACATTTGCAGATTGTAAAAATATTGAGTGATCATTAAATCAATATGGATATGGATCATCAGAGTAACCAAATAAAAAAAAAATTGATCTCCCTGTAGCATGGTAAACCATACCCAATAGACACGGAAATAGCAAAAAAATCGATCTTGTTTTTTATTAATAAATAACAATTAATCGCTACATAGTGTCTGTTGACGTAATCCACCACTAACGATTTAATGTACAAACATAAACATGTTTAAAATTTAAGAGAAGGACAACAACGAAAAACGAGTTTGGATCGATCTCTAAATTATGTTTTGCATAGAATAGAAGAACAAAAATCACAAAAATAGTTTAGCATTATTGATTCTCTTTTTTATTTTTTTTTACTTGTACTAAATATCATCAGTCATCACATTCTGCTTATAACAAAAATCAAGCTTTAGTATATCGATGGCTTAATTAATATCGGCCCTAACGATAATATCAACAAACGCTGAAATCACAATACGTTAAGTTCTGCTCAAGTAATTATTACTAACTCAGTGACTAAAAAATGATTGTTTGCGAGTTTCCTAAAAAATTGTATGGGTTAGGGGGCCTTTATTATTTAAATCATCGATATAATAATGTGACAAAAATTAAAATGTTTGCACCACAAAACTGTTAAGCATTTGACCGTGAAATGTAAGGTCGAAAGCGTGTATATAAAAACACGTGTTTGTGTTTATATAAGTTGACATTCGCATAAAACCAATAATAATTTAATTTTGATAATAAGTTTTATGAGCCCCCAGTTAAATAATATTTCCCCTCTTCCTTTTTTTATAAAATGGCGGGTTGTTTATTCACTAAACTTATCAAAATTTAATCACGCTTTTATTCGGGACATGTGGTCTCCGTACACTTTTAACTGATCGCATGTTTTTTTTTTCTCACCAAATTTTTTTCTTACAGGCGATCAGATTCACTTAAATATTACCTCAAAAGTTAAACATCTAGGAGGGAGAGCAATGAGCCCAGATAGTATGTATCACGTACCGTTAGGCAGTATTATCAGGTTCATTAAGAGCTTGAATATTGACTGGACGGTTAATTAAGTAGGGCTTAATGCACAAAAGATCTTTTAGGTCGCAGTGCGGGGTGGCTTGAGCCCCCACACGGCCCTCAAGTAATAATAATAATAATAATACCTCAAAAGTTTCATATACAATAATATTTAATTAACTAGGGCCCTGTGGCTTGAATGGAATGCATTGCAGTTGTGTTGTGACAGAAAACACATAAACATTTCTCTAAACTTATTTATTTTTCAAAACTCAAAATAAAACTTTGTACATTTACAAAAAAAGGTAAAAATTACTTGCAACGAATAAAATGTACTAATTTAATCCAATTCTATAATAAGTGTATTGCTTGGATAAATTTCCAAAAAAATACAACAACAATTGCATTAAATAAATCCAAAAAAGATCCAGCTAAATCCAATCATTTTTTGAATTTACTTAAATCAAATCCGATTTTTAGTTTCAATACCTACCACTAGAATATGCTTCATATGAAACACATCAAACAAAAATTAAATTCAAAAATAAATCTTTGCGGGTTGCTTTCTGAAATTTTAAATCCAAACCTAAATCTAATCCTTTTTTACCAAAAAACGGAATAGTTATCAAGATCGATCACTCACCTGTAAATAATTACTTTTGTAAACTGTGTTATCAGATGTATTCTGCATCACTTTTTAGCAAATTTCCCTTCTCCGAACGCTAACCGGTTTATCTTCTCGTTCAGCTGCATAATTGAACTGTACCTATACCGTATAGTTTGCTATATGCAAGTAAACTATTTTAGTTCAAAACTTGGCTGTAAACTACATTATCAGTGACACCATCCCCGGAAGGTGTCACATGTCAGTACTTGCCTCGGAGTTTCTAAAATTTGAACTGCTAGAGCAGTTGATTTTGTGGCTCTTGACAATGCTGTATAAAGCTGACCGTGCCTGAAGCAAGGTTCTGAAAGATATACTCCTACTTTTTCGAATGTTTGACCTTGTGATTTATTAATTGTTATTGCATAATCCAAACGAAGGGGAAATTGCAACGCAGAATCATTTGCCGTATCTAACAAAATCCTTGGGATAGAATGTGTTGACCCAGAGTGACATCTATTTATTATCTCTGGTTTTATGCAATTTGGACTAAAATTCCTAATCACTAGTCTAGTGCCATTACATAATCCGTTCTTTATCGCCAGGTTTCTTAAAAGTATAACTAACACCCTTGGTTTAGATTTAAAGTATGTGGTGGAAAGCCAGAAGGATGCAGTGATTTCAAAAATTCAACCGGGAAATTCACTTGTATATTGTCGTCTTCGCTGTCATCATTGCTTTAGACAGAATAGGATGAAACACCAATTGTATTCAACTTCTGAAGGACGATTTCATTAATTTGAAGCACGTGTTCATTTTTTTAATGAAAAATACTCTTAAAAAGCCGTAGTTGTCAACATACGATAATGTTTCCACAAATGTGATTTCTTTATTGTAGCCCTGATGATTGAACCGCGATTAACTCCTCTAACCACTGGAAGTACTTGCCGGAAGTCCTCACCTAATACAATAACTTTACCACCAAATAGTAATGAGTTTTTCATTAGATCTCGGAATACCAAATCAACAATTTCCAGGGCGCTACTGATGCCATCGGTGCTTATCGATTGCTGATAAAATATGCCTCTTAGTTTGCGTTAGTTGTGAAAATTTAACTGTGTCCATTAGGGCGGATTAAATTTTTAAGTGGTCTGGAGACCCCACTTTTCTATAAATTCATTGTATTTGAAGCAAAAATGACCACTACACCATATGGCTACGATGAATTTCGAGCCTGCATAATTTCATTTGAAGATTTTTTTTTATATAGTGTGAGTTTTTTAAAATTCCAGGCTTTTATCTCGAGAACGGTGCTGGATAGGAGAAAATTAATTTAGATGAAATTTGTTAAGGGTCGAGGGGGACATCGGATAGCGACCTTCAATTCAACCTTGACTTCGACCTTCAAGGTTATTTGAAGGTTAAATTGAATTTGTTAAATATAAATCCCTATTTTTGACCCCAGATTCATAAAAAACGCAAAATTTTACGTTCAGATAGGCATTTTAGGTTCTTCCTTCGGATGAATTTCAGGTGTTAGTTCAAGGACAAATTACTAAATAATTAGTAATGATTTGAAAATAATGAAATGGGGAATATACTAACACAATATTAACTTGGTACCTTTGGTCATGGTGCCAACAAATTTAAATTAAGTCATTCCCCATTAAAATTCATTATTTGCTGATTATTTCATATTATTTAGTAGTTTGTCCTTGAACTAACATCTTAAAGTCATTCAAAAGAAGAGAATAAACTTCCTATCTGAACGTAAAATTGTGTGCTCTTTCCGAATCAGAAGTCCAAAAATAGGGCTTTTCATTTAAAACAATCAATTTGACCATCAAATGACCTTGAAGGTCGTAGACAAGGTCGAATTAAAGGTCGCCATCTGATGTCCCCTCGACCCTTAACAAATTTCATTAAAAGTAATTTTCTCCTATCCAGCACCTTTCTCGAGATAAAAGCCTGGCATTTTAAAAAACTCACTCTATATAGTGTAGTGGACATTTTTGCTTCAAATACAATGAATTTACAGAAAAGTGGAGTCTCCAGACTAAAATTTTTTTCTCCATACAATTTAATCCGCTCTAGTGTCCATATTAAGCGTCATTCCATCTGGAAGTAAATTTGCAAAAATTCCAGTCCAAGCTTTACACAAAACTAGTATAACTTCTCAAATGATGCCTGATACAAATAAATTTTTCCACTTCCTCCGGGGCCATCGAGATAAAAGTATTTTGGTAAAGTTGTATCCTGTACCGATGAAAATATATTTGTAGCCTACGCAATGAACTGAAGCTGATATTTGAAACTTGTATTAAACAAAATTATTTTTGCTTTGATAATAAATATTTCAGATTCACTGATGGTCTACCGATGGGCTCCCCTTTGTCACCTTTGTTAGCAGAAATTTTCATGAATTTCTTCGAACAAACGTTTGTATCAAGCAACAATCCTTATTTCCGTCATGTAATCTTTTGGTACAGATATTATGTTATTGACATACTATGTCTATGGAATGGAACTGATAGGCTATTAACCTCTTTTCTCACTTGGTTAAATTCTCAATATTCCATCATTTATTTTACGGTAGGAAAAGAAGAAAACAATATACAGATATTAGCTTTGCTTTTTATAACAATAATACAATTAAGAAAATGATTTTTAACAACAAACCAAGAATTGATCGCCTTTCCAAGTCTGACGTTTATAAGATCAATTGCAATGATTGTAGTTCCTCTTATATCGGACAGTATGGGCGCAATTTTGAAGTTAGAGTTAAAGAACATTTATCTGGTAGCCACGAATCATCCCTTTATAATTATTTAATGTTTGAAAATCACACATCCAGTTTAAATAATTTAGAAATATTACATGTACAACCAAAAAGCAGACGTTTAGACAACTTAGAATCTTACGAAATCCGAAAAGCTATATTTTTTAACCAAAATATCCTCAACGAACAGAGAGAAATCCGTTTCTCACCAATTACCGATCCCGCATTGTTTTATTCCCATACTCATACCATCCCATAAAATGACTAATACGTCGGGTTATAATAAAATTAATAAAAAAAAACAACAACAACATCTGGATTTTTGTTATTCGGCCATTGACTATAATCAATAATCAAGCGGATGTCGCTTGTTACACATTGGACAATTAGAGGTCGTACTTTCTGCAGTGGTTGATGTAAGTATTTTAGCAATTCGATATTAATTATGGTAATTGATTCAAGTACATCACAACGGTTTGTAAGAAGCTCTAATAGTTCGGCGACACTTGGATAATCAATATTATTGGAATGCTGTGCCCATAACTGGTGCGTTTAGGTATCCACCTTTCTAAGAACCAAATGAATTAGCCATGGTTCATGCGTCTCCCATTCCATACCAAGTGCTTTAAGAATTCTGTACTTCATCTGAGTTAGACATATGGCTGATTTAAAAATAGATCAATCAATTATTTTACTACATATGTGCGTTTCTTTTTATCATACCGTTTCACAAGTTTATTCGATGCTTCTAAATAATTTGCTTCGGTTAAAGCCAAGTGTCGAAACAGGTTTGCTGCATCTCTGCTGGATAATGATTCGTAGCCTGAACAGTCTACGTTAAGAGACAGTCTACATTAATTCGATAACGATCAACCTACATTCATCAATACTGCCATCCAATCTTATCGATACAAGAGTAGCCAACTCAACAACAATACATATATTTGCCACCATTACGTTTTGTTTACACTGCGAAATGTCACTGCATTGAGCTTTATATTCGTTATCAATTAATTATTTACAATAAGATAAGTATTATTTAAAAATTATCGTAGTGATTGATTTAATCAATTTTATTATTTTATTTCAGGAATATCTTGTTAATTTAAGAACACCAATTAATTGCTCACAAACTAAATCATCCACAGTCTCCTTCTCGACAGGTATTATTGTACTAAATTAATGGTCATTACGGTTTATGGTGTCATAAAACATCATCATAAAACATAATGATCGTAGCAGGGCATAAATGACTTATGAGTCACTATTGAGATCATAAAAGATAATGGTCATAGAATTTCAATAAGCATCGACCATTATATTTGATAGTGACCTAACGATATAGAATAATAAAATAACTAATTTGTTAAAGATCAACTAAATCGTTTTTATATCTTTGATATTTTGGAAGCTGGGCAAAAAAATCAAATCATTAAGAAGGTAAACAATTGAAATATTGAGTAAAATAAAATCTATTATTAAAATTAATTATGTACTTCAAATCTTACTAAACAAGTTATTTAAAATAAAACTATGACGAATGTTTCCAAATATATTTTACGAATATCGTATAGGATTCTTCATCAACAAAATAAAAAATGGCAAATTGGTATACGAATTCTTCTTTTTGTTTTTATAACTGGACTTAATTAAATCTGAATTAAATTCGATTCGATTTGCCGCAGATACAATATACTAATACTGGTCCATCGCAGTCAACATGTTAATACTCACAACAATAAACTCTACAGTCGCTACAACTCTCATTTGTCATTTCAAAAAAACAAAATTGGTGTTTTAATTTGAAATATCAACTTTTATATTTTTTCAGTTACGAATGAACTCTTGATCGTATCAGACGCAAATTTTTTTTTTTTTTTTTACGCCCGGGTGAAATATTTAGTTAACCTTCATCTTAACAAGTTTAATTTTAATTTTTGTGTTGTTTTAAGTTTGCTAACTAGTTAAACTAGTTGGGGTATTTAATAAAAATTAAGTTTTTTGTTTTTATTTTAAAATGAAGAATTTTTTAGTTTTTGTGATTTTAATAATAGTTAATGTTTTTGTTGTAAGCAATGCACGTAAGTCTCGATATATGTATTTGAAAAGTGTTTTTTTTTTGTTGGTTGGTGTTAACTCTCAAAATGATGATCGATAATTTTTTTTTTCTTTATGTATTTGCATAACACTATTTATGTAAGACTTTTTGTAAGATGATCTGTGGTTTTTTTCATTTTTTGTTTTGTTTAACAAGTTTCAATCGAAATTAAAAATGACCGCGAATCTTGTTTTGATTTCGTTTTATATTGTGTGTGTTGTGTGTGCGTATTTGTTAATAGATTAATATTTAGTAACGGTAGTTCAAGGTTTATCAATTTTGAATTCAAATTAAATTTTTATATACTTTGGGCAGTATTCCTGGAAACAATAGTGTGACGTATGATTTTTACGTAGAACCGTGTAAAGTGTTGACCTTTACAAATTTTATAAAGTGATGACAACACGCTTATACATACATCAAAATCAGATTTTTTGTTTTTTCATAAGTAATGGCACAACCAACTAAAAGGTCCAAGTCGTGTTTGTATATTTTCTCTTGGGGAATCCCATAAGATGTCTGCATATCCAGTTTTTGATTTGGTAATAAACAAAAAAAAAGAAAATCATGTTCTTAGGAATAAATCACAGACAAGTCATAAAACTGGGCAAAACACACTTAAAGTTTATCAACCAAAATAAAAAATAAACCGTTCGCATTATTATGAAATATGATCATGGTTTTGCTTGCAAGATTACGCTCGACCTTAGATCATCCAAAGTTGATACATGATTGAGACATTGTTTACATGGGTTTTTTTTATTTTTGCTAGGCGTTGAAATCAATTTGGTCCATTTAATAATTTGTGTGTATGTGTGTGTACTAAGAGAAGAATAATAGGTTTATTGCATCTTTTCATTGAAACCGGGTTTATTTATGGTATAGTGAGCTTATCCTTGAACAGACTTGAACTTAAGAAAGAAGCAAAAATGGTGAACTCAATTTTCGAAAGTTGTTTAGTCAAAAAAAAAACATTTTCAAAATAAATATTCAATTGATTCTATTAAACTTAAAGGTAAACATTTTTTATTTATCACCACTGCCTTTACTACATATAAATAATTTTCCGCACGCAAGCACGTCTGGAAAGTTACCGTAGACCCATCCCTACAATTTATCTAAATAAACATTCGACTGAAATCTTAATCTGAATACTTTATTCCGGATCATGATAACATCTCTTGAAAATCCACCAAAAATTTGTAATTTAGGTTATCATCTAAAATTTTAAATAAGACACCAAATTTTTTATATTACAATATCACAGTAAGACACTAAACTTCAGTAAAATCTATTAGAGAAGTTTTAGCATTTGACTTAGATCTAAGAGTAACTAGAAATTTAGAATTTGATCCGACATACAGTTTAGCACACTAAATAGCGCAAATAATTAGATTTTATATTACTTGTACATATTTGTTGTTATTTGTGTGTTGTCGTTTCTTGTGTGCCGTGTACTCTATATTGACTTGTTTTTCGACTGATGACGACTGATTCATTTTTATTACCAATTATTTATTATAGGCGTAACGTATTAAAATTGGATCAATAAGCGCGTTCTGTCAAATTTTTTTTTGTTGTGGTGTTGGCTACTTAGACGCGCCACAGTACTCCCCTGCAAGAAGATTCCTCACAAATCATGTGATTACTGGAAATACATGAAAATAACGGAAATTGAGGAAAGGGAAGTTAATTCGGCAATTGGAAACCGACTCTTTTTTTAAGATGTGTTTGGTTGGTATCCGCTGAACGACGAATGACTCTATATACGGCCCTTCGTATGGATTTGAAAGACCAGTTCGTACCTTGACAATAGCCACATTTCTTGACGTTTGATCTAATCCAGATCAGACCATGTCTCATGAAACGACACAAATTTAAATTTTCTGTCTCGTTTTGGTTTGAATCTTCCTCTTCATAATCGCACTGTATTCATCTTATTCTTTGTCGCTTTACAAAATATTGTTCAACTACATTTTAGTAGCTGAACTAATTTTTAGATCACCATTTGTGATCCAAAATCAATGTTGGATCAAATGTTGTTGTTGCTTCATATATAAATTTTGTTCTGATCCGGATCACCATGTGTCAAGAAATGCAGCTAATATGAACAAAAACTCGCAACTATAACGTTTTAGGGATATAAACGGGCGTGGGATAGCTTCGAAATTTCGTCAATTCGATCAACGTAGTCACACGGTCGTGACAGCGTATCAGCCTTCTATAAAATAACTGAATTGTTTGATTGCGAGCAGTTCTCTGTCAAAGGCTGAATATTTACATTCTGCTATGGATAATTTGCGGGAAAAGAACCCTAAATGTTGCCAACATCCTTCGTTCATTTGTTGCAAAACTGCTCATACGGCAATGTTAGAAGCGTCCGTGGCAATACTAAATCTGGAGTTGATAAGGGATTGGACTAACGTCGTTACATTAGCAAGTGCACTTTAAATTTGGACAAACGAATCATTACAGTCGTCAGGCCAAGAGAAGTTTTTGGCGTTCTTTGGCATTTTGTTCAATTTAGCCACGTGTGCATGAATACAAGAGAGCAATCTGGATAAGTTGGGAATGCATCTGTGATAATAGTTGACCATTCCCATGAATCGCTGAATTTGTCTGATGTATGCTGGAGTAGGAAACTCTTGTATGGCTTCGACTCGCCTTGGTGAAGGTAATATGACATCTGCATAAATTTGGTGGCTAGATGTTTATTCCAAATTCGTCTAACTGGGATGTTTATTCCAAATTCGTCTAATCTCTTAAACAACTATTTGAGATGAAGTTTGTGCTCTTCCTCGATTTTACTAAGTAGCCATAAATATATCGTCTATATAAATATATACAAAGTTTAATCCTTTGATCACTTCATTTATGAAGCGTTGTAAAGTCTGTGCAGCATTCTGAAGACCAAAAGGCATTCTTGTGGGGGCAATGGGAATTCGATGATAACCTCTTACCAAGTCAATTGGTGCATAGAAAATTTGTGAAGGTGTGGGATTGGATATCGATCAGGTTCGGTGATGGCGTTTAGGCCTCGATAATTTCCACACAGCCTCCAGTCTGTCGCATTTTTCTTCTGAACCATATGATGAGGTGATGACACTCCAGAAGATGACGGTCGGCAAATGCCCAATTGGACCATATACTCGAATTTGGCAAGCGCTGTCTTGTGTCTGACAGGATCCAAACTTCGTGGTCTCGCAAAGGCAGTTGGCCTTTCGTGTAGATATGATGAACCACATTGTGTTTTGCTGGACGGTTTTAATCTGGTTCTTCGGTTAAACATCTTTTAGAGGGAAACACCTTCAAAATCTCACCATATCGACGCGATTGTAAAGACATGAGGAAATTGTCACCTTAGACCAACGTCTACATTCAGTAATTTGGTCCCGTATGCACTAATTAGTGAACCGTTGGCAGCAGACAGTACCAAGCTAGGATTTTTCATCGATGCGTTTCCGCGAAAACATTTTACGGGGAGAACGGAAATGTCGACACCGGTACATCTACTAGAAAAAGGGTATCGTTTGTAGCATCTTTTATGAAAAAGCGGCAATTGTATTGTATCCGATTACAATCTGTGCTGCCGCACTCTCAATCGGATTCAAGGTTTTTTTTCTTTAGGTTGGCTAGTAGATCCATAGCGACAATTGCGCTTCCAAGGTAAATAACATTTCGTTGCATCATTGCCGAATTTATGGTGGTAATAGCAGAATCCTTCATTGTCGATGAAACGGCATCTGCTTCCGCTCCATGATCTTCTTGAAAAAAATGATGAGATCCTCCTCGCTGACTAGATGAGCGACTGCATATCCTATCGACATTTGCCCCAGTTTTGACTCCATGTTAGCGAGTCTAGCTTCGAGCCCACTCAATGAAACATCAACAGGACGCTGGGAACTTGTAGAAAGATTAGTTTGTAGTGATGATATGTTGGGTCCGGTTGTCTCGTAAATTCGATTGTTATATGAACCAGTTCTTCATCGTAAAATTCACCCACCGTTTCGCATAGACCTATAAGCCTCTGAGGATTTTCTGTCACCCAATTCCACTCCATCAACTAATATTTCGAGGCGACGTTCCGCTGATGGTGTGCGCCTTTTGCCAGTGCTCGTTTGAGTGTTTCATATTTGTTTTTTGGTGGATGATTTTTCTACATTATCTAAAACACTTGCATATATTCAGTTACAAGCTCAATTGGTTGATTATTGTAAAACAATGTGAAACGTGCTTCCTCCTCATTTAATATTAAAAATTAAACGTCAAACCATTTTTTTAATTTTGGCAATATCATTTTCCATTTCAGAGTGCATACTACTAAGACTTTCATTTTCATAGAATATTACCAACTAGATCTATTTTCGTGATGTCATTAATAAAAATATTGAACAAGGTTGGCCCGAGATTTCAGCGTTGCGGAACACTTTTCCCTGAGTAGCTCATAGTCTACAGTATCGAATGCCTTTTTAATATAAACGAAGATACATCCAACGTAACATTTCCTAATAAAAGCAGCATTCACAAAATTCACAAGTCTCAACACCGCAGCAGTAGTAGTTGAATTTTTCCTAAATCCAAACTGTGAACCTGAGATAACCTTATTTGCCGATAAGAATATAATAATTAATCTGTCCAGTACTACACTTTCTAATATTTTAGATGACGCATTTAATATTGATAGCGGCCTGTTATTGTTTAGCAATTTCAATGAAATGGGGAAATTTTTTATTAATAATTGCATTATTAATACATTTTGCGAAAACACTTCCGCAAATTTCCAGAAAACTTTGTAATAAATTTCCCCCAGATTCCATCGATTCCTGTATGTTAGAAGCACTTAGGTTAAAATTTTATATAATATAACCTCCTCTTTATGGGCACGAGTGAACTGTATAGGAAGAGTAATGGTATACCTGAAGTAGTCGATTCTGTACTGCTATTCGTACGAAATCCAAATTGATTTGTATTGATTTAGTCCATTTTTATATATAGGAACTATTAATAACATATGGAACTATCAGATGTGCAATCAATTTGAGGTGCTTAGAAGTAATTCCATTAGATCCTGGAGTAGCATTGTTCCTAATATTTTTTATGATTAAGTATATAATTCTTTCCCTATCGACTTGAAATATTTTTCGTCTATCGTTACTTGCACTCTGACGTTATATTAATTAATTTTAGTTAGTATTAATAGTTCTCTCAGATAGTGCATTTTTGGCTTTATTATTATTCCCTGCGATGCGTTTTTGTAATATGTTTCCTGTTTCTCAGGACCTCTGCGTTTGTCTGCGTTCTGGTGCCACTGCCAAATCGTTGATTATTATTTTAAGATTACAGAGAGAATTTGATTTTTATCATATTTTTAATAATTTCTCGGTCACTTTCACAAAAACGTAACATATCACCTTATGTGGCACCATTTATTGCAGAAACCATCACATTGTAACGCTTTGTTGTTTTCTTTGACCGCCCGCTTACATTTCTTGCATAAATTTACTGCTTCTGAATAACCCATTTGGGAATATTATTCACAAAAATGAGAACAATTTTCACTAATTCGTTACGACATTTTGACCGGTAACAAAAATAAATGGCCTTCATCATACTTTTGTGTTTCCATTTTGTAAAATTTAATATGGCAAAAATTTTAAGCCTTTTCAATAACAAAACAAAAGTACAATAAATCAATAGGTGTACATAATTCTTTCAACATCTGATATTTAAGGCAGGTTTGACACTGCTAACTAATGACCTAAAATAATTTTTTTGTTAATCATTTGGAGAAAAAATATTAATTTTATTTTTTGTTCTAACTCGTTTTCAAAACTGACTGATTTATTTGATTATAATACTATTAATATTTTATTAAAAATAATTGTTTACTCACTGTCAAATTATTATTGTAGATGTGTGGTTTTTACGCAAGTTATATCAGATCATCGTACCATTTTACTAATCGCACGCGTCCTTCTTTTCCAAATTACTACATACCACTAAACATTACATTGTTTTACTCTTAAACTTTGCAGTCCAATCACGACCAAAACATGAAACATCTAGTCTTCATATGAATTGAACGTACCATCTTTTGTTTAAGCAAAAATGAAACAAGAGACATACAAACAAAGGTTACTACGATAAAGCAGATATTTTGAATTTTATGTAGTTACCTGTGATAAAAGACAATTCACTGGTTTTTTCGCTTGCTTCATAATTAAATGATAACATTTAAACGCGCTAATTAATTAACACTTAACACAACTATTTTAAGTTTACTCTACTTGAATAATATTGCAATATGCAAATATTAATAAATTGTCATGTAAATTTTACATTATTGTTAATTAAATTTTCTGTCTACCTATATTTATTACAGAAAATCCTAGCTTTGGAGAATGCTTCACCCCAGCAAATGCACGTGGTCTATGCCAATATCTTAAGCAATGTACCAGCGTATACAATTTATTGTTAAAAGGAAACAAATTGACGCAAGACCAACGAACATATTTGACGCGCAGTCAATGTGGATATCGCGACAATCAACCACTTGTCTGTTGTCCAGATCCATTGATATCAACCGGTAGTGCTAATGTATTACCAGAGCCAGGTGAATGTGGTATTGATCCCACCACCAATCGTATCATTGGCGGTACTGAAACTGATGTTGATGAATTCCCATGGATGGCATTGTTGGAATATTCGAAACGTAAGTTTTATAGACAAAAGTGTCCATTGTATCAATACATAATAAACGTTGTAATTTCTGTATAATTTTAGCACAAAACAAAAAAGGATTCCATTGTGGCGGAGTTTTTATTAGTAAACGCTATGTTGTAACCGCTTCACATTGTGTGAACGGAAAGGATCTTCCACCGACATGGACGCTGTAAGTGTATAGTCGATTTTATCGAATTACATACATATAATAGGCCAAATCTATATGTATTTGTATTTTTTTTTTTTCTTCCTGGCAGTTCGAGCGTTAGATTGGGTGAACATGATTTATCAACAGAGACAGATTGTGTAACAACAAAAACCGGGCAAGATTGCAATGTACCAGCCATTGATGTACCAATCTCAGAAAAAATTCCTCATGAACAGTACGATCCACAATCGAAAAATCAAATCAACGATGTTGCCCTATTGCGATTACAATACGATGTTCCATCCACAGATTTTGTAAAACCAATTTGTTTGCCGCGGCAACAACAATTGCGGGCATTTAATTACGATGGTGTTCCATTAGATGTGGCCGGTTGGGGTAAAACTGAAATAGTTAGCCAAAGCAATGTAAAACTAAAGGTTCGCATTAATGGATTCAATATTCAACAATGTAATACTGTTTATAATCGTTTGGGTGTTACTCTACAAAGTACACAATTATGTGCGGGTGGTGAACGTGGTTTTGATTCGTGTCGTGGTGATTCAGGTGGTCCAATTATGACAGTCGACCGTACTGGTGCTACACCTTATTGGTATTTAGCTGGTGTTGTATCATTTGGCCCATCACCATGTGCACAAGAGGGATGGCCGGGTGTATATACAAGAATCGGTTCATATGTTGACTGGATTGAATCAAAGGTGTATGCTTAAGAATTGGTACACTGTATAGAAGTCGATTTTTTAAATTTTGAATAAAAAATACTAAATAAAACAAAATTGATAAAAAATAATTTGTTAATTGTTTTGTTTGTGTGGCGGACTCCTCTTAATTACAAAAACGATTTTTTACTTTTGCTTTTAATTTTTATTTCACAAACTTGTTTTATTATTTGTTTCTTTGTATAGCACTGACACGGATGACGACACGCGGAAGACTGAATTCTTCTATTTTATATTTCTCTGGGTATGCGTATATGTTTGTGTGTAAGTGAAGTTGCATGTAATTTGTATCTAACCGAACGCCTCCACACGTCGAAATGCCATAAAGCTGAAATCAGTTTTATCGAAACTGATTATCGTTCCCTTAGTATTCCCTCTTTAATGTCTAACGAAAAGTTTCATTATGGAACATCTGCCCGATCTTATTGTCTTGTTCATACTTTCAATATTAGGGTCTAGATTTATCTCGGTAGAGGAAGAATATTCCTAAGCATTGTCGCTACCGGGTATAATTTGTTCTCCGTTTATGTTTTTATGCGATCTTTCCAACATTTTACTTTACGCTCAAACACCAAATACTGTCTACGTACGGAGGAGTCTGGAGCGGAGTCCGAACTACGTCAGTCCTAACAAAAACATGTGTACATAAATTAAAACTTTTGTTATCGAAAATGGCAGGTTTTCTATGATGGTAGGTTTGTTTTGGTGGCGTCCTGTTTATGTAGCCTTTCAACTGCACAATGAAAACGGTTTCGCTCACTGGACCTTGAATTCAGTAGTACCGTACGCTAATTCAGTAGTGCCGTATTGTAATTCAGAAGTGGTTGCTCCCAAATGGGGCTTCAAAGCTACGCGCTGGTGACTGGTAAGATGACGATCTATGCACATCATTCCATTCCAACTCGGCATTCCGCGGTTATATCAGATACTGGTCTAGGGAAAATAATACGGTCGAATATGATTATCTTTAGTGTCGAAATAAATTGGAGGAAAATTTTGGGTTCAGGATTTTCTAACAAGTTTGTCAAATCGTTGTTTTCTCGCTGCTTTTTACCGAGAAAGTCTAGATTAAGTAAAACTCGGAATTGTTTCTTTGCACGTACACTATATCTGTTACGATCTGTTTACGGCCATGACACTACAGTGTCGTAACCCACCTCCATATTTCGAAGAAACATGAGGCCTGGGTTACAAAATGCCCTGGCTGACTGAGTTATTCATACCATAAGTGACTTAGTGAGGAGATGTTTAGCTTTAGAAGACTTGTGGAAAACAACCAATTATGAGCCAGAAATGTTTTGCACTTGAATATATGTTAGCGATGTAGAAGGTGATTGTGTTACTAACAGATTTAATTATAAATCTTCTCAACCAGGTCAAATGTGTGAATATGAACAAGCCAATCTTAACGACTCCAGGCAGCGAAATAAGAACGAATCTTTATTGATCTGCTGGAACTGCCAAGACATAGGACATGATTATTTCGACTGTCATAAGCCAGTCACAAAAATCTTTTGCTTCGGATGCGGAAGGCCGGACATTCTAAAACCAAACTGTTTTATATGTCAGGGAAACGACCCACGAATGTTACAGAGTACTGGGAATCCGTTTCCTCGGAGAAAATTCCAACCCAGAACAGATATAGTCGAAGCAACAGCGAATACCGACCCCGAACATTGATAGAGAAGTTAACTAGTATCTCCGAACCTAATCCGGATTGATTTGGGACTTAAAGTATATTTTTTCCTATTAAGTCTATCTCTGAATTTTCAGTCTCACCACAATAAAATCGAAATTTTCATCGGACAAGAGAGCACTGGAGCAACCGCAAGCAATTATGATTCAGTAATACAGAAACGTTTATCACTGATGAGTTGGAAAACCGACCATTATGCCGACGTAATTATTGATGGCATTAATAGTGACACGTCAATTACTACTTTCGGTAGCGAAAGTTCCAAATTTCTAAACATGAGGCGTTGAGCCCTGTAATCGTCATGCTAATGGTCATTTGAATCGCTCGAATATTTCTACACATTTGGCAGAAAATTCAATTTTATTGAAAATCAACTGAACTATAGCCCACAAATTCAGAGACAGAAAAATCGAAAATCTGCAATTGTGCTCCGATTTCGATGGTTGATACCACTAATAGGAGTTGAGACCTGTAATCGTCATGCTAACGGTCATTTGAATCGCTAGCACATTTCTACACATTTGGCAGAAAATTCAATTTTATTGAAAATCAACTGAGCCCACAAATTCAGAGCCAGAAAAATCGAAAATCTGCAATTGTGCTCCGATTTCGATGGTGGATACCACTATCAATAGGCGATGAGACCTGTAATCATCATGCTAATGGTCATTTGAATCGCTAGCACATTTCTACACATTTGGCAGAAAATTCAATTTTATTGAAAATCAACTGAGCCCACAAATTCAGAGCCAGAAAAATCGAAAATCTGCAATTGTGCTCCGATTTCGATGGTTGATACCACTATCAATAGGCGTTGAGAACGGTCATTTGAATCGCTAGCAAATTTCTACACATTTCACAGAAAATTCAATTTTATTGAAAATCAACTGAACTATAGCCCACAAATTCAGAGCCAGAAAAATCGAAAATCTGAAATTGTGCTCCGATTTCGATGGTTGATACCACTATCAATAGGCGTTGAGACCTGTAATCATCATGCTAACGGTCATTTGAATCGCTAGCACATTTCTACACATTTGGCAGAAAATTCAATTTTATTGAAAATCAACTGAACTATAGCCCACAAATTCAGAGACAGAAAAATCGAAAATCTGCAATTGTGCTCCGATTTCGATGGTTGATACCACTATCAATAGGCGTTGAGACCTGTAATCATCATGCTAACGGTCATTTGAATCGCTAGCACATTTCTACGCATTTGGCAGAAAATTCAATTTTATTGAAAATCAACTGAACTATAGCCCACAAATTCAGAGAAAGAAAAATCGAAAATCTGCAATTGTGCTCCGATTTCGATGGTTGATACCACTATCAATAGGCGTTGAGACCTGTAATCGTCATGCTAACGGTCATTTGAATCGCTAGCACATTTCTACACATTTGGCAGAAAATTCAATTTTATTGAAAATCAACTGAACTATAGCCCACAAATTCAGAGCCAGAAAAATCGAAAATCTGCAATTGTGCTCCGATTTCGATGGTTGATACCACTATCAATAGGCGTTGAGACCTGTAATCGTCATGCTAACGGTCATTTGAATCGCTAGCACATTTCTACACATTTGGCAGAAAATTCAATTTTATTGAAAATCAACTGAACTATAGCCCACAAATTCAGAGCCAGAAAAATCGAAAATCTGAAATTGTGCTCCGATTTCGATGGTTGATACCACTATCAATAGGCGTTGAGACCTTTAATCGTCATGCTAACGGTCATTTGAATCGCTAGCACATTTCTATACATTTGGCAGAAAATTCAATTTTATTGAAAATCAACTGAACTATAGCCCACAAATTCAGAGCCAGAAAAATCGAAAATCTGCAATTGTGCTCCGATTTCGATGGTTGATACCACTATCAATAGGCGTTGAGACCTGTAATCGTCATGCTAACGGTCATTTGAATCGCTAGCACATTTCTACACATTTGGCAGAAAATTCAATTTTATTGAAAATCAACTGAACTATAGCCCACAAATTCAGAGCCAGAAAAATCGAAAATCTGAAATTGTGCTCCGATTTCGATGGTTGATACCAATATCAATAGGCGTTGAGACCTTTAATCGTCATGCTAACGGTCATTTGAATCGCTAGCACATTTCTACACATTTGGCAGAAAATTCAATTTTATTGAAAATCAACTGAACTATAGCCTACAAATTCAGAGCCAGAAAAATCGAAAATCTGCAATTGTGCTTCGATTTTCATGGTTGATACCACTATCAATAGGCGTTGAGACCTGTAATCGTCATGCTAACGGTCATTTGAATCGCTAGCACATTTCTACACATTTGGCAGAAAATTCAATTTTATTGAAAATCAACTGAGCCCATTATAGCCCACAAATTCAGAGCCAGAAAAATCAAAAATCAGCAATTGTGCTCCGATTTCGATGGTTGATACCACTATCAATAGGAGTTGAGACCTGTAATCGTCATGCTAACGGTCATTTGAATCGCTAGCACATTTCTACACATTTGGCAGAAAATTAAATTTTATAGAAAATCAACTGAGCCCATTATAGCCCACAAATTCAGAGCCAGAAAAATCAAAAATCAGCAATTGTGCTCCGATTTCGATGGTTGATACCACTATCAATAGGCGTTGAGACCTGTAATCGTCATGCTAACGGTCATTTGAATCGCTAGCACATTTCTACACATTTGGCAGAAAATTCAATTTTATTGAAAATCAACTGAGCCCACAAATTCAGAGCCAGAAAAATCGAAAATCTGCAATTGTGCTCCGATTTCGATGGTTGATACCACTATCAATAGGCGTTGAGAACGGTCATTTGAATCGCTAGCAAATTTCTACACATTTCACAGAAAATTCAATTTTATTGAAAATCAACTGAACTATAGCCCACAAATTCAGAGCCAGAAAAATCGAAAATCTGAAATTGTGCTCCGATTTCGATGGTGGATACCACTATCAATAGGCGATGAGACCTGTAATCATCATGCTAATGGTCATTTGAATCGCTAGCACATTTCTACACATTTGGCAGAAAATTCAATTTTATTGAAAATCAACTGAGCCCACAAATTCAGAGCCAGAAAAATCGAAAATCTGCAATTGTGCTCCGATTTCGATGGTTGATACCACTATCAATAGGCGTTGAGAACGGTCATTTGAATCGCTAGCAAATTTCTACACATTTCACAGAAAATTCAATTTTATTGAAAATCAACTGAACTATAGCCCACAAATTCAGAGCCAGAAAAATCGAAAATCTGAAATTGTGCTCCGATTTCGATGGTTGATACCACTATCAATAGGCGTTGAGACCTGTAATCATCATGCTAACGGTCATTTGAATCGCTAGCACATTTCTACACATTTGGCAGAAAATTCAATTTTATTGAAAATCAACTGAACTATAGCCCACAAATTCAGAGAAAGAAAAATCGAAAATCTGCAATTGTGCTCCGATTTCGATGAATGATACCACTATCAATAGGAGTTGAGACCTGTAATCGTCATGCTAACGGTCATTTGAATCGCTAGCACATTTCTACACATTTCGCAGAAAATTCAATTTTATTGAAAATCAACTGAACTATAGCCCACAAATTCAGAGCCAGAAAAATCAAAAATCAGCAATTGTGCTCCGATTTCGATGGTTGATACCACTATCAATAGGCGTTGAGACCTGTAATCGTCATGTTAACGGTCATTTGAATCGCTAGCACATTTCTACACATTTGGCAGAAAATTCAATTTTATTGAAAATCAACTGAGCCCACAAATTCAGAGCCAGAAAAATCGAAAATCTGCAATTGTGCTCCGATTTCGATGGTTGATACCACTATCAATAGGCGTTGAGACCTGTAATCATCATGTTAACGGTCATTTGAATCGCTAGCACATTTCTACACATTTGGCAGAAAATTCAATTTTATTGAAAATCAACTGAACTATAGCCCACAAATTCAGAGCCAGAAAAATCGAAAATCTGAAATTGTGCTCCGATTTCGATGGTTGATACCACTATCAATAGGCGTTGAGACCTTTAATCGTCATGCTAACGGTCATTTGAATCGCTAGCACATTTCTATACATTTGGCAGAAAATTCAATTTTATTGAAAATCAACTGAACTATAGCCCACAAATTCAGAGCCAGAAAAATCGAAAATCTGCAATTGTGCTCCGATTTCGATGGTTGATACCACTATCAATAGGCGTTGAGACCTGTAATCATCATGCTAACGGTCATTTGAATCGCTAGCACATTTCTACGCATTTGGCAGAAAATTCAATTTTATTGAAAATCAACTGAACTATAGCCCACAAATTCAGAGAAAGAAAAATCGAAAATCTGCAATTGTGCTCCGATTTCGATGGTTGATACCACTATCAATAGGCGTTGAGACCTGTAATCGTCATGCTAACGGTCATTTGAATCGCTAGCACATTTCTACACATTTGGCAGAAAATTCAATTTTATTGAAAATCAACTGAACTATAGCCCACAAATTCAGAGCCAGAAAAATCGAAAATCTGCAATTGTGCTCCGATTTCGATGGTTGATACCACTATCAATAGGCGTTGAGACCTGTAATCGTCATGCTAACGGTCATTTGAATCGCTAGCACATTTCTACACATTTGGCAGAAAATTCAATTTTATTGAAAATCAACTGAACTATAGCCCACAAATTCAGAGCCAGAAAAATCGAAAATCTGAAATTGTGCTCCGATTTCGATGGTTGATACCACTATCAATAGGCGTTGAGACCTTTAATCGTCATGCTAACAGTCATTTGAATCGCTAGCACATTTCTATACATTTGGCAGAAAATTCAATTTTATTGAAAATCAACTGAACTATAGCCCACAAATTCAGAGCCAGAAAAATCGAAAATCTGCAATTGTGCTCCGATTTCGATGGTTGATACCACTATCAATAGGCGTTGAGACCTGTAATCGTCATGCTAACGGTCATTTGAATCGCTAGCACATTTCTACACATTTGGCAGAAAATTCAATTTTATTGAAAATCAACTGAACTATAGCCCACAAATTCAGAGCCAGAAAAATCGAAAATCTGAAATTGTGCTCCGATTTCGATGGTTGATACCAATATCAATAGGCGTTGAGACCTTTAATCGTCATGCTAACGGTCATTTGAATCGCTAGCACATTTCTATACATTTGGCAGAAAATTCAATTTTATTGAAAATCAACTGAACTATAGCCCACAAATTCAGAGCCAGAAAAATCGAAAATCTGCAATTGTGCTCCGATTTCGATGGTTGATACCACTATCAATAGGCGTTGAGACCTGTAATCGTCATGCTAACGGTCATTTGAATCGCTAGCACATTTCTACACATTTGGCAGAAAATTCAATTTTATTGAAAATTAACTGAACTATAGCCCACAAATTCAGAGCCAGAAAAATCGAAAATCTGAAATTGTGCTCCGATTTCGATGGTTGATACCACTATCAATAGGAGTTGAGACCTGTAATCGTCATGCTAACGGTCATTTGAATCGCTCGAACATTTCTACACATTTGGCAGAAAATTCAATTTTATTGAAAATCAACTGAACTATAGCCCACAAATTCAGAGCCAGAAAAATCGAAAATCTGCAATTGTGCTCCGATATCGATGGTTGATACCACTATCAATAGGCGTTGAGACCTGTAATCGTCATGCTAACGGTCATTTGAATCGCTAGCACATTTCTACACATTTGGCAGAAAATTCAATTTTATTGAAAATCAACTGAACTATAGCCCACAAATTCAGAGCCAGAAAAATCGAAAATCTGCAATTGTGCTCCGATTTCGATGGTTGATACCACTATCAATAGGCGTTGAGACCTTTAATCGTCATGTTAACGGTCATTTGAATCGCTCGAATAATGTTACACATTTGGCAGAAAATTCAATTTTATTGAAAATCAACTGAACTATAGCCCACAAATTCAGAGCCAGAAAAATCGAAAATCTGCAATTGTGCTCCGATTTCGATGGTTGATACCTCAATAAGTAGGCGTTGAGACCTGTAATCGTCATGCTAACGGTCATTTGAATCGCTCGAACATTTCTACACATTTCGCAGAAAATTCAATTTTATTGAAAATCAACTGAACTATAGCCCACAAATTCAGAGCCAGAAAAATCGAAAATCTGCAATTGTGCTCCGATTTCGGTGGTTGATACCTCTATCAATAGGAGTTGATACCTGTAATCGTCATGCTAACGGTGATTTGAATCGCTAGCACATTTCTACACATTTGGCAGAAAATTCAATTTTATTGAAAATCAACTGAACTATAGCCCACAAATTCAGAGCCAGAAAAATCGCAAATCTGCAATTGTGCTTCGATTTTCATGGTTGATACCACTATCAATAGGCGTTGAGACCTGTAATCGTCATGCTAACGGTGATTTGAATCGCTAGCACATTTCTACACATTTCGCAGAAAATTAAATTTTATTGAAAATCAACTGAACTATAGCCCACAAATTCAGGGCCAGAAAAATCGAAAATCTGCAATTGTGCTCCGATTTCGATGGTTGATACCTCTATCAGCATCAACAGCGGTTGCACGGTGATTTTTAAAGCTTATGACACTACAGAATGGCCATTTCGAACGTTTGTTATTTTTGTCTACCCGTACCTTGGCGCCTGGAATACAACCTTGTCTCTAAAAATCACGACGAAATACGTTGTACAGTACTACGGGAAATCCGGTACTTATTAGCGATGTAGCTGCTCCCATCTTCCTACAATGCCACGATTGCCGATACATTTTCTAACTTTAGCGACATAATACAACTATAACACATTGACACAACATTAATTAAACTCGATAATAAAACGATTGAATATCTCAAAAACAATTTCACAAATTTTCGATTTTGCCCATACATTCAAATTTTCCGTGGCATTCTACATTTTCTAAGATTCTTTTCAATGGCCTAGAATTTTATTTTTGTTTCATGTTTCTAGCTAGTGCGGTTCAAAAGAAATTCACATCAAGAAAGAAAAAATTTTAGGGTGGCTCGTTTTCTGTGCCCATCAGTGTACTTGTTCTATTGTTGAGTGCTCTGGCCTAAATCCAAACTGATGATCCGGAATCATCTTCTTCTCCAACAATATAGGCTTTAGACGCTTAAGTAGTAATTTTTCAAATAATTTAAATATAATTGGTAGAAAGCTTTAAAGTCTGTACGACGTAACTTCGTCTCGGGGCTTGCCTGGTTTTGGTATTAATATTACTTGGAAACCTTCCATTGTATTGGGAAATCGAACATAAATCGAAAACCCTTATGTGGCAACTGTTGGAAAATGTTTCCTGTGATATTGTAAAATCATATTATGGCGCCTTTTTAGGATTTAACTTTTTCTGTATCACAGTTCTTATTTCTAATATAGAAAATCTCATGATAGTATATGATTCATTTGCAATGGTGCTTCCAAGTAGTTATGAATGTTGTTGTTCTGTTCATCCGTACTTTCTGATGGATATGATTGAAATACCCTTTCAAAATTGTCTGCAAATACTTCAGCCTGTTCTTCGTTATTTCTCGCCCAGTGACTGTCACTTTTACGTATCAGTAGAATATGCTGTTGTGATTGTTTCAGCTTCTAAGTTGCCTTCCACAATGAATAATCTGTGTTTTCTATTGGTGAGAGTCGTGATAAATATTCTTGAATTGGCTGTTTTTTTCATTGAGAAGCACTTCTTTTAACTTTTTGACGGCTTTGTTTAGTTTACGTTTATCTCCCGCTAGTCGATATAGTTGCGATTGCTCTCTTAACATTCTTTTCTCCTTAATCATTTTATTGGCAATATTCGAACATTCCCATTTCTTTCCTTTCTCATTTTTTAGTAGTGTGAACTTCCAATCTGCCGTTTGAATATTATTGGGATTTTCTACTCCTTGATCCAAATCACTTTCCGTCTTTAACTTGATGTTTGTGTTTAAATTCTCTGTTACTTTATATCTGAAGCAGTTCCAGTCAGTTTTATTGTTGCTTAACATTGGTTCTTCTGTGTATTCACTATATTTGTTTCCAAAGTGATTAAGACAGACAAGTGGTCCGATGACAGGTTCAAGCATGGAGTTGCTTTAAGGCGTCTGGGATCTTTCTCCTATCACTTGGCCAGTAGGTCACTGGTTGATACATGATGAAGATTACTTTTTTAAATTGATTTTATTAATTCTCGTCCTCTCGTTGTCACCAACCCTGTTCCCCACGTTGGGTGTTTTGTATTATTATCACCCGCTGCTACGAAGCGATGTCCTAAAGAATTATAAAAATGATCAAATTGTTGCATTTTTATTGCATGATTTGATGGGCAGTATATGGCCAAAATAGCTATAGGACTTAGCCAATCTTCTATTACTACATTAGTTGCTTGTAGATGCCCTTTCTTATACTTTTCTACTTCACGGTGTTTAATTAAGTTTTTAATTATAACTGCAGTGCGACCATGAGCTGTTCCATCAAGATGATTTATGTTATAGTACTTTTAAGGAACTATGAGATTGCTAATTTAAGGGTTCTGGACATTGAATGATTTGGAGACAACGGTCGTTAGAAGATTAAGGAATTAAGGATAGTATCCATTTTGATCATTAATTTTTCCATCATAATGTCACCCATATTGTAGAAGACTGCTCGGTCAGTTGATCATGATTTTTTGAATTGTCCGTTGATTGGTTTTCTTTGGTACAATTCCGAAATTTTACCTTTAATTCAATCTCTGAGTTTCTGCGCATATGTAGTCCCAGTAACCATCTGATAAGATAGAAGTGGTTTTGTAAGGGACTGCGACTTATCCACAATTTTTTCTCTGAGAGAGGCAAATCTGAAAGTTTGAACTTTTAGGCTACCATTACAGAACACGCATTTTACCTCTGTACTACATTAATTTGTGAGATAATCACCTGTATATTTCACACATCTGGGTTTGTGATTGCAATAAGATTTGGTATGTGCGTATCTTCGACAAGGAGTGCATTGAACTACTTCCCGCTTGACCTTGTGGCTTTCAACTAGTAAATCTGAATGCATCAGTCCACTTATCGCATGAATTTCTTTATAAAAGTCATTTTGAATACAAGAAAATTTTATTCAAAAAATGATAAAAAATCTTTCAATACTTTATCCTTAACCTATTTTTTGAAAAACTTCAATAAAATCTGAAAAGCAGCTTACAGCAAAATTTTTTTTTTATTTGAAAGATAATACTTTGATTGTTTTTTCATATTTAATACTTTTAAAATTAGTACATTGCATAATTTATTTTCATGTTTTACTTACTTACAGAAGTTGATTCCATTTTGTCCGATAAGAATTGGTTGTGCTTTCGATTTTATTTCTTTTAAGAAGCGCGTTGTTTACCAATTCCGCAGCAATATTGATACTATATTAGATATTAGAACAAAGGTAGCATTGTGACTAATATTCTAGAGCAGATAGAAGGAAATTTAATCATCTATGTGCTTTAGCAAACAAAATCGAAAACAAACCACATCTAGAAACTTTTGGACTTTTGGCCAGCTTTTTTCGATTTGGTCGCGCTGTGCGTCGATGTATTTTTTCCATAAAAAAAAAAAAAGCCATAAACCAAATAAAAAATGTATTATTAAAATTAATTAATTAAATTCTAAGTAAACAAGTTATATAAAATAAACCAATGACGAATTTTTTAAAAGAAAAAATTTTCCTTTCAATGTATTTTACAAATATCGCATCTCGACTCCATGCATAGAGTGAGAGGTAAAACTGGATTAAAATCGACTCGACTTGCAGCAGACACAATATAATGTACTTGTGCATTTCATCAATAATTCAATATATATGTAGATAAGAAAATGATCACAGTCAACAAGTATTAATACTCATACACTACACAACAGCTCTCACTCGTCACTTCGAAAAGAAAATTGGAGTTTTGAATTTGAATGTCAACTTTTATGTTTTCAGTTACGAAGGAACTCTTGAACGCATCAGGCGCAAACTTTTCTTACACCCGGTGGAATATTTAGTTAACCTTGATCTTATTAAGTTTAGTTTTTTTTTTTAAATGAAGAATTTTTTAGTTTTTGTGATTTTAATAACATTTAATGTTTTTGTTGTGAGCCGTGCACGTAAGTTTCGATATATTTGAAAAGTGTATTTTTTTACGAGCAAACTATATTTTGAATAATTTATAATAATTCACTAAGTCAGTGTGTGCGTCTATATGTGCAGTTTTAACTTATATATACGTGTTAGCTCACGAAACGATCATTTATTATCAGATAATAAAATGACGGCTCCTTGAAAAAAGTTGTCTCATTTTCACACAGTTCTTTTAACCCAAGGTCGTATCTCGGATGCAAGCTCAACGGTTTTTTTTTGGTGTGAATTCTGAAATGATGATCGATAATTTTTTTTTAATTGAGTGTATGTGTTTGTGTGTTCGTAAGTAGGTTGACATATTGTGTTATCAATTTTAATTTAAAATTGAATTATTGTATGCCATTTGCATTATTCCTGGATGCAATTATGGTATGATTTTTAAGTTTGAATCGAGTAAAGTGATAACCTTTACAAGTTTTTTAAAACAAGCACATAAAATGATCATGACACGCATACGTATAAATAACAAAATCAGGTTTTATATTTTATTTAATAAATGATGGCACAAACAATGAAAAGTCATATTAAATGGTGCGTGCTATTAAAGACTTTTAAGGATTATTGTACCTTAAATAGACCAAACCAATAAATCAAAGAGTATAGGGGCTTTTAAGGATGATTTTACATGTGTTGGGCATCACACAAAAAACCTTACATACCGACAAACAGCGGGAGTTGTGCTTTTCTTCAAAAACATATAAATTGAAAAACAAAACTAAAATGCTTTGAGCACAATTTAATCCTAAGCCGCTCATGTCCAATATATTACTACTAAGCCACATCCAAGGACAGATCAACAAATCCACCGAACACAACATTAACAGCGTTTTTTCTATTATGCCAAACACATGATTTTGCAAGAACTTTGATGTATGCCGTCATTCTGAATATTTTCATCAAATGCTTTAGGAAGAATATATTTGGTTGCTTCTGATTCCGTTCGTGGTCCAACATCATTAATTCATTTATGAACAATGGATAACAATGGAAAACGACGATCATTGGAACAAGCCAATTGAAAAATTATCCGCCACTTCTAATCCATTTCTCCAATTTTATCTACATGTTCCTCATCACAAACAGTAAAATTGTGGGAGAAATACAAAGACTACATGGCCCAAGATGTTCTACACAGGATGCGTGAAGAAACACAAAATCATGGCTTGCATTTCACAGAAGAAATATACAATGAAGCTCTAATCTTCATCGAGGATCTTTATCTTCCAATGCGCGGCAAGTTGTTGACATAATTGGGAATAGCAGCACCAAATCGGGCGATCAATGCAACATTCTACAGAGAACTGCTCAAAGAGTAATCATACAACAGAAATGACTTACAGGATAGCTGTTCGTCCAAGAAAATACATCGAAACTCCTTCTAGAACAAAAGATAGCATTAGATGCCATCATATAAGCTGCAGCTAACCAATCTGGTGGATCGTGCTTTCTGGACGCTCTAGGTGGAACTAGAAAGACGTTGTTAGTTCCCTTCATCCTGGCTAAAATCCGTTCAAACGGCCATATTGCGTTAGTTTTTGCTTCTTCAGGCTTTGCTGCCACGTTGGTGGAAGGAGGGGAACAGTGCATTCAGCTCTTAAACTGTCACTATATGTTACATGCAATTCACAGAAAACAAAACATATTAACATTTCAAAAACATCAGGTATGGGATAGGTTGCAAAATCATTTTGTGGGATGAGTGTGTAAGGGGTAACCTGGCCTCAATTCGAAACGGTATGTGCTGCCTCTTCGTAGCAACCACTGATAACAGAGGCCATTTGGCACATTTTGGCCATTTGGCAGCACAGGCTTAATTACGGCACTAGTACGGTGGAACAGCATTATGTCAATGGATGAATGGCTGATAGGTTAATCAGTCCAAATTATCCAGTTTTATTTAGTCTTCCTTTAGTAAAGTTGGGTGTATGGGATGGGATGAGTGTATAATGGCTCACAAAAAGTCATTGGAAGCATTAGGCCATACATTGAAAGACTTGCGAAAATATCTGTTTTCATTTGGTTGGAGGATTAGTGTTACTATCTCGTGACTTCAGGCAAACGCGACCAGTCATACCTCGCTCAACACTAACTGATGAATTGCATGTCTGCTTGAAAGATTCAACTTTTTGGATCACAGTCAAAAACTGCATTTAACAACAAATAAGAGTATTCAGCTTCAAACCGATCAAAAACCTCTAATATTTTCAAGACAATTACTCGAGGTCGGTAACGGCACTGTATCTATCATATAAATCCAGAAACGGGGAAAAATCACTTCCCCATCTAATTTCTGCAACATCGTGAATTCAAAAGAAGAATTAGTTATGTGAATGTGGATGTGGCTTTTCGGTCTTGATATGTTCGGCAAAGTTCGAAATACTATTGGTGAACAACGAAAAGAAATGCCTGTTTTTTATGACATTTTGTATAAAAAGACCCACTGGATGCCATTTTTCATATTTATATCGATCGTCAAAATTATTTCCCGGAATAATAGGAACAACTTTGCTGAAGAAAGCACAATGAAAATCTTAATGGCTCAAGAGCTATACCAACGTGAAAATGAGTGTATATTTTGACAAATTTTTGACTCTGAGCCTAAACATGTCGATAGCGATATTTCTTACTTTGAAATGGGACTAGCATAATTGGATTTAGCGTAATCGAATTAATTTTACCTCCTGGCTGCCAAGCTTGTCACAAAAAAATCTCAGCGATTCTAGCAGAGTGATTTTAATCAAAAATAACTTTTTTTACTCACTATAAAATTATTACCTATTGTAGATGGGTGGTTTCACACAATTTTACTAAATGCTCGCGTCCATTTATTCCAAATTACTACATACCACTATATACTACATTGTATTACTCTAAAACTTGGCATTCCAATCACGCAAAAACAAGAAACATCATGTATATCTCCATATGAATTAATCAACACTAGTTTAGTTAGTTGTATCAGTATTCTGTATACCGTCGTTTGTTTAAATCAAACCAAAAATGAAACAAGAGACATACAAGCAAAGGCTATTCTATGATACAATAACCTTCTACAGATAAGCTCAATATTTATACGTTGTCGCTACTAGATATATTTTGGTGAAACCATATTTTTCAATTTTGTTTAGTCTTATTCGAACTGTAGGCCAGAGTAGATGTAAGTATGTGCGCACTTTTAACGCTATTGACATTTTTTTTATTGTTTGAAAAATACAAAATATTGTTTTTAAATTTGTTGATATAATTGTTGATATTTTATTTTATGATTATATTTGTTTAATTTGTTGTTTTATTGTTTTAGTTTTTTATTTTCCTGGAAGAAAATTTAAAAAGTGACGTTATCTATACGGCATATATTTGCGATACATTTAGCAAGGGCTACTTTGTTAATAATAAAGTGATAATAATAAAAATAAAACTAATAATAAAAACAGATAATAATAATAAAACAGTGATAACAGTTGTTTGTGGTTCCCTTACCCATCATGGTAGGTTGCGCAGTTTTTGGTTGTAATAACCATAACAGTAAGTTAAAATCCACATATACTCCAGAAAAAAACTATTACCGATTTCCAGCCGATTCTACAGTACGTGACCAAATTGTAGCCACTGGACGGACGGAGTCGTTTATTGTAGATAATTCCAGAATATGCTCTGATCATTTTAAAAATAGTGACTACAGTATAAACATCAGCACCCAAAAAAAAACGGCTGAAGCGTGGTATAGTACCAACCGTCAATTTATTAGTGTGTCCAAAAGCATTTGAAGATTATGCTCCAACTAGTTGTCATTATTATAACGGGGCTCTCAATTCATTATGTGTTGCTTCAGAATCAGACAATTCATTCAGTTCCGATGCTCTCGTCATTGATGAAAGTCAAGCTAGAAACGTAAATGCTGAAACGCAAACGGATAACTATCTGCTAAATCTGGAACGTGATAATGCTCGCCTCAAACGCGAAAATAAAAAATTATTACTATTTAAATTACAGATAACCGAGAAGGCTAAATTAGATCTAGAGGAAATATCAAATATTTTTACGCCTGGGCAAATAAAAAAATTAAAATCACCGAACAAAAAGGTTCATTATTCGTTGACAGATATATCATCTTCAATATCACTCCACTGTGCTGGACTTCGACTGTACCGCCTTTTGCGTAAGCGAGGCTTCCCGTTTCCATCTGTGTCCACTCTTAAACGATCAGGTACACATTTAGACGTAAAACCGGGTATCTGCCAAAGTGTACTTGCTTTGCTGCAGCAGATTGATCTAAGTCCAAGAGACAAAATTTGCGTTATTCGGTGAAATGAAAATTTGCAAAGCGTATGAGTATGACAGAAAGTTAGATTCTACATTCGAACCGGCCAGTTTTGTTCAAGTGGGAATGCTACGAGGACTATTTAAAGTTTGGAAACAACCAATATTTTATCGTTTTGATTGTCCAATGACAAAAGATATTTTATTTTCCATAGTTTCGTCATTAGAGGCGATCTCATTTCAGATTTGCGCTGTTGTTTCTGACCCAGGTCCAACAAATCAGAAATTATGGAATGAGTTAGGTATATCAGAAAATAGCAAATTTTTTATGAATCCATTTACGAATGGAAAAATATTCGTGTTTGCAGATGTACCACACCTATTAAAACTGGTTCGCAATCATTTAATTGATCATGGATTTGTTTATAACGGCAATATAATAAACTCAAACCCAATTCGAGAATTATTGAAATTGACAGCAAATCTCGAATTAAAAGCGATACATAAAATATCAGTAACTCATCTAGACGTACGTGGGCCAAGTCGGATGAAAGTAAAATTAGCTCCTCAGCTTTTTTCTAACACTGTTGCCAAGTCCACTGAACGCTGTGCTTCGTTGGAATACTTAGAATACCGCTTTAGATCCTATTTGCTAGGACGAAATCAAAACATTCTTTCAAGCGCTCAAAATTGTATTGATGACGAATGTGAGAATCTCACATCTGCTGCTCAATTTAATCATATTGTCACGCAATCAACACCCAAACATGCAATATTTGATTCTGGAATCGAACAACAGTCTGAATTTTCTATACAAGAGGAAATGATAAACTCCCCAACTATATCGCAAATTGCTTTTTGTAATCTTGATATTGATATAACTGAACAGAGTGAACAAGAAATTACAGAATTGGAAGCAGATGGAATTGAACATATGGCCATGATCAAAAAACTCAGCTCTAAACACAATGTTTCCAATATGAGCATACTTGCTTCTTGCAATGAAGATAAAACTTTCAGTTGGATTAACCATCTCAGTGAGGGAGGTTTATATAAACCAAATCACAATTTTTTAGTTTTAATCGAGGATTTGGAAAAAATTTTCAAACATATGAATGACGATGAAGATGGGGAGGAGCGTCTTCTAATTACTGAGAATTATCTACAAAAACATTTGAATTTATTAGAAGACATAGGTCTTCCAGAATTTGTTAAGTCTCTGTTCTTTCGAAGTCGCTTATATTTCCGAATCAGAACACTTAACCGTTGATGAGTAGGTGGAACCAACTTCAAATAAATATTAACTTTATTTAGAATGGTTGGTGTATGGAACTTTGCAATCTGATTATAAATTATTTGTAATTGTGATAATGAAATATTAGAGTTAAATAAATCTAAAATCATGTGTATGTGAATTAATATAATTGTTTTTTTTATTGTTTCGTAGATATCCGTTGATTTGGCTATTCATTATATTTTTGTACATATTTAGTTAGCTTTTTTTATATATTTTTGTATGAATTATTCTTAAGTCCTTTACCCACTGAAAAGCGAAAAGAAAAATCGGATTTAGTTTTTTCGATATAATTCTAAAATTATTGCTTTATTTTCGTTAAAATCTTTTGGTTCTTGACCGAATGTACCAGACAATACTATTCAATTTACAAATACAAAAAAACTTTTAATTGGCTAATGCCCGGTTTCACAAAAAAATAACCAATCTCTAGTTAAATAATATTTCCTCCCTTTCTGCTTCTACGAAATTGCGTTTTGTTTCACAATAAAAATTCAATGCAAGTTGATAATTTCTTTTTTTTACATAGAAATATTTAGCCTTCAGCTAATTATGCTGGACAAAATTGGGCAGCTAAATATTTAGCTCTCCGATTAAAATTTTCATGTAAAAAGGAAAACAAAATTAGCATGCGTTGCATTCCTATTATGAAATAAATCGCAATTTCATAAAAGAAGAAAGAGATGAAATATTAACTAACTGCAGATTGCTTGTTTTTTTTGTGAAACCGGGCATAAGAAAATGAAAATTAAATTTTTTCGGTTCTATTCTAAATCATTTTTTCGGGCGAAAAAAAATTCTCATATTCTCAATATAGGTTAAATTTTAGGTGATGTGATGAGGATATGATGATACTATCTGATACACACATATTTAATGTGGCATCAATGAATCTGATCCAATATCACACATTTAAAAATTATGATTCTTTCTTATTTATATTTATAGAGACCGCTGAAATGCATTTTTCGATTTTGTAGTGGATTTTTGTCATTAAAATGGAAAATTGAAACCGATATAATTTTTTTGTAAACATTATTGTATGTATTATCAAAAATCTCCTAACGGCTGGATATATTATATTTTATGCTACCTTCGGGTTTACATCGGCTATCGCCGATTGTAACCAATATAATAATGGAAGTGTTGCTCAACACAGTACTCAGCTCCATTAATGTTAATATTCTGTTTGTTAAGAAATATGTTGATGATCTGTTGTTGTGTGTCCCGGAAGATAAAATTAATGAAGTACTGTCAAAATTTAACTGTAATTATTTTGGCCTCAAATTTACTTTGGAGATGGAAACAGAGAGCAAATTACCTTTTTTGGACACGTTGTTGATCCGTAAAGATAATGGCCAAATTGATACTGTCTGGTACGCAAAAAATTTATCTTCCGGCCGTATTCTAAATTTTAATAGTTTCCACCCGTTGAACCAAATTGTTAATACTGCATTTGGGTTTGTTAACCGAGTGAAAAAATTAACCACGGATGCAACTGTTGATACCGATGAAATTATCAAAAATTATTTGTCTAAAAATAAATACCCAAATTATTTGATTAGTAAATTGATTAATCGGTTTAACCAAATTAACCGTAATAATAATAACAGTAATATAGTGAATCGCGACGCCGCTACTAACCAAATTGTATCGTACAAACCAATCGTTTACGTGCAAGGCCTTAGTGAGCATATTGCTAAAGTGTTGCGTAATGAAAACATAAATTGCAAAATTACTCTTTCGGCAGCTAATCCACTGAGGAAAAAGATTTTCAATCAATTGAAAGATAGCACACCGGAGTTACTCCGATCTAACGTAGTGTATTTGGTTCCGTGTGGCGCCTGTGGTCTTAAATATGTGGGAACTACGAAACAACTGTTGAAGAATCGACTAAGTCAACATAAATCTGACTGTAAGGTACCAATAAGGAATCCTCTAGCCACCACACTGTGCCAACATTCCCATATTACGGGGCACAAATTTAATTTGAATCAAGCGAAAATTCTTGAATATGAAAAATTTTATAAGAACCGTTTGTTTTTGGAAATGGCTCATATTGTCGGCAAGCAGGAAACTTTGGTGAACAAGAAAACTGATTCAACTTTCTTTTACATAAGTAAAGCTTAAATCTAAAGTTTTTGTTCGATTGGTTAAGCCATCTGGGCTATAGAGAAGACACAGACTGATAGACGGACGGACAAACGGACAGACAGGGGACCTCAAAACAGATATATCTTCATTAATCTCTTACATAATATTTGGGGTTACAGCTCCCATATTCCGTGAAACAGAAAATTTATTTTGAAAATATTTCAAAAATATACAATTTACAGAAAACATGAAAAAATAAAAACAATCTTAATTAAGTTTGCAAGAAATTTGTATTATAATAGTTTCTTAAAATTCGCTGTTTGTAAAAGAAAGTCGTGTGTTGGCCACACCTCCATTTTTTTTTTGTATTCTTCAGTGTGTGAGTACTAGATCACATAAAAATAATCTGGTTTCACCATTTTAGTTTTCATAATGATAACGTACGCTATTGAGCTTATCTGTAGAGAATTCTTGTATCATGGGCTATTCTATAAAGCAGTTATTTCGAATTTTATGTAATTCCCTTAAATAAAGGAATAAACATGGGGTGCGATTATGTAATCATTACGAGTTTCGAGTTTCTCGAAATTGCGACAAAACGCGATTGTGTAAAACTTTACGAGTTCTCGTAATTGCGACTTGTTGTTGTTCTTTTACTCGTACAGCTTTTTATCTACGACAGACAACTCGTAATGATTGAAAAAAAAAAAATCAAAATATGTATAACAACCAAACAACAACAAAATTTTATGGCGAAAATGACGCTATCGGGCAACACTTTTGTTTATAAAAAAGTGTTTCTAGTAATTGCTTACATAATTGCGTTATGTCGCAATTACGGCATACTGAGTTTCGAGTTCTCGAAACTCGTAACTCGTAATACGAGAGATACATAATCGCACCCCTGAACAAAATGTTGAATATTGACAGTAACGTCTTTCTTAACGATTTTTGTTTTTTTAAAAGAGGTTATGTTGACAAAAATAAAAAGATAATTCACTTTATTTATTGTTGTTTCGGTTACTTTACAACTAAAGTATAATACTTTGAAAACTATTTGAAGTTTACTGTTTTTAAAGAATTCGTGTTATTTCGTTATCCACGGTACCATTCAAAAAATTTCGTACGATGCAAATGCAATATGCAAATAAATTCTCATGCAGATTTTACATTTTTATTAATTAATTTTTCTATGATTTCCTATATTTATTACAGAAAATTCTAGCTTTGGAGAATGCTTCACACCAGCAAATGCACGCGGCCTTTGCCAATATCTTCAACAATGCACCAGTGTATTCAATTTATTGTTAAAAGGAAACCAATTGACACAAGACCAACGAGCATATTTGACGCGCAGTCAATGTGGATATAACGACAATCAACCACTTGTCTGTTGTCCAGATCCATTAATATCAACCGGTAATGGTAATGTATTACCAGAGCTAGGTAAATGTGGTATTGATTCTACCAATCGTATCATTGGCGGTACTGAAACTGATGTCGATGAATTCCCATGGATGGTGTTATTGGAATACACGAAACGTAAGTTTTATAGACAAAAGTGCTCATTGTTTAAATGCATAATAAACCTTGTTATTTATGTATAATTTTAGCACAAAACAAAACGGGATTCCATTGTGGTGGGCTTCTTATCAGTAAACGCTATGTTTTGACCGCTTCTCATTGTTTGAATGGAAAGGAAATTCCAAAAACATGGACGCTGTAAGTGTATTTGAATCAACAGGCCAAATCTATATTTATATTTTTTTGTTGTTCCTGCAGTTCAAGTGTCCGATTGGGTGAATATGATTTATCAACAGAGACAGATTGTGTTATAACAAAATCCGGACAGGATTGCAATGTACCACCCATTGATGTGCCTATCTCGGAGAAAATTCCTCATGAAGAATATAATCCACAATCGAAAAATCAAATCAACGATATTGCCCTATTGCGACTACAATACGATGTTCCAACCACAGATTTTGTGAAACCAATTTGTTTGCCTCGGCAACAACATTTACGATCGTTTAATTACGATGGTGTTACATTAGATGTCGCCGGTTGGGGTAACACTAAGCCCAATACGGCCAGTCGAAGCAATGTAAAACAAAAGGTTCGCCTTGATGGAGTCAATATTCAACAATGTAGTAATGTTTATAATCGTTCGGGTGCTGCTCTACAAACTTCACAATTATGTGCGGGTGGTGAACGTGGTCTTGATTCGTGTCGTGGTGATTCAGGTGGTCCAATAATGACAATCGACCGTACTGGTGCTACACCTTATTGGTATTTAGTAGGTGTTGTATCATTTGGCCCAACACCATGTGCACAAGAGGGATGGCCTGGTGTATATACAAGAATCGATTCATTTGTTGACTGGATTGAATCAAAGGTGTACGCTTAAGAATTGATACACCGTATAGAAGTCGATTTTTACATTTTCAACAAAAAATATTAAATAAAGCAATATTGATAAAAAATAATTTTTAAAATTGGTTTAGTTAAATCATTATGCGATAATGATGCGATGTGAATTTAATTGCATCCTTCCAAACAATATAAAGTCAGACGCAGAATCTTTGGTCGTTGATGCAATACTTGGTTATAATTTAAGCCAAATTTACTCCATTGCTAATAATCTGGGGAAGTTTTTAGATCTTGTCTTCACCATTGAAATAGATGCGTTTAAAGTAACTGAATCACTCAATCCATTTGTCGTAAATAACCATTAATCTTTGGATATTGTATTTGCCACTACAGATTGTATGCCGAAATTTGAACACCTGCAACAAATCAAATACAACTTTAAGAAGACAAACCACACTGGTCTGCATGTTTATTTTGAAGCAGTGAATTGGGATGAGACTCTAAATGCAAGGTATGTGAATTTATATCGACAAATTTTGTGAGATAAGTATTACTGCAAGGCTTTGAACCCCATGTGCCTATTTCCAATAAATCACCAAGTATTCACCCTCCATGGTTCGATGACCGGCTTATAAATCTAAAACATCGTAAAAGTAAGGCCTATGGTAAAATGATGAAATTAAATTTGGAAACAGACAAGCTGTCCTTTATACAGCACAGTGTGAAATTTGATGTATATTTCAAATATAAGTACAAGTACAGCCAAATAAGGTGGCGCCCAAGAAAAAATTAGAACTAATCCAAAATAGTTCTGGAAACATTTTAGGTCTAAGCGTTAAATCGAGGGGTACCCTGCCAATATGACCTTCAACAATATCAGCACCTCAAACGCCAAAGAGATAGTGGAAATGTTTGCTGCATTTCTTCAACATGTCTATCATTCATCCAGCCATATCTGAAGAATATATTTTAATAGCTTTGAAGGGTTTTAGAGACGGTTGTGATTGTGGGCCAGATGATGTACCTCCATTATACATTAAACACGTTTTCAAATATTTTGGTAAATCCGTTGTGCAAACTGTTCAATCATCCCTTAACAGGCGATTCAGGATAATTCTTCGATTTAGAACCTACAAGTACGTCATTACGAGTGACATCTCGAAAATGTATCGACAAATAAAAACGAACCCCTCTCACTAATTCAGACATGCGAGTTACAAACAGTAACTTATGGAACGGTTTCAGCACCGTATCTGGCCACACGACATTTTGTTTTGATTTTAGTCTTTCTCGTTGTTTTATAGCCGGGGTTTTAGGGAACTGTGAAGGCGAAATGAGGGGTCATTTTTGGCCGTGTTTTTCTAAATACGGTTATTGGATACGAAACGAGAAGAAAATTAAAAAAAAATTCATAGAATTTTTTACAGTTTGTGTGAAAGTGTTTTTGTTTGATGTCCTACGACTATGACACATACATAGGACAAACCAATTTTTAAGGCCTCTAATTCATAGGCATTGGTGGATTGTTAATATTTTACGGAATTTGGAATAGCATGGCAAATGTGGTATTTATAGTGGGGGTGTGTACTTGCGGTATACAATTTTTGTATATTTACAAAAAATAACACATGAAGTTTTGTTGTTAAGAGAAAGTGACATTTGTCTGTATATTAAAATCAAAAAGATTATTTCGGCTTTTTATAGACAAAATATATTAACAATAATGGCATTTACAATATTTTTCGATTGGTTAATCAAAAAAGATGAAAATCGTTTATAATATATCTACCAAAAGAACAAACAATGAGAACCCTCCTTGAGTTCTCTATGAGGTAGTTTGGTTTCGGACTGAAAAGTTCGGTCTACTCTTCAGGTACCTTCGACCAAACTACAAAAATACAATTCAGTATGAGGTAAGAACATACTGATTTCATACATACAGTATGAGGTAAAAACGTACTGATCTAGCGAATTATATTCACTAAATCAAAACTCAAGGAAAACCCTCATTTCTGTGTGTTTTATGCCCACACAAATAAATAAGAGAGACAGAGAGAGAGACGTTTGTCTGTATATTTATGTAGATTTAGTTCGTGATTAATTTGCTGTCCTTTCAATTTAGCTGCCGAATTGAATTCAATTAGCGATTTTCCCAAACCAATTTCTCGTATTTGACGTTAGAGACGCCACGTTAGAGACTTAAGAGTTGCGATTTTTATGTACTTACTAGATAAACCACTGGAAATTTTATTGTTGCTTGGTATTGTGCATCTAAACGTTAGTGTATTTTTTCCTAAAAATAAAAATAAGCCATAAACCAAATAACTAATTTATTATTAGAATTAATTAATTCAATTCTTAGTAAACAAGTTATCTAAAATAAACCAATGATGAATTTATTAAAATAAAAACATTTTACAAATATCGCATCTCGACTCCATACATAGAGTGAGAATTAAAGCTGGATTAAACTCGATTAACCATTCAGTATATAGATAAGAAAATTGTCACAGTCAACATGTTTTAATACTCACATACTACACAACAGCTCTCATTCGTCATTTCGATAAACAAAATTAGAGTTTTGGATTTGAAATGTCAACTTTTATATTTTCAGTTACGAATTAATTGTTGAACGCATAAGACGTAAAGTTTTGTTACATCCGGGGGAAATATTTAGTTAACCCTGATCTTATTAAGTTTAATTTTATTTTTTAAATAGTTAAGTTTAGTTTTTCTCTTTTAAATGAAGAATTTTTTAGTTTTTGTGATTTTAATAATATTTAATGTTTTTGTTGTAAACCATGCACGTAAGTTGAAAAGTGATTTTTGACGTAGGACTACGTCTTTGTGTTCATCGTTTAAGGGGGAAAACCCCAAATTTTGTTGGATTACAAAATGATGACTAAAATGTGTCTTGAATAGTATGTAAGGATTTACTGTAAAACTTGGATTGAGTTTAGCAAACTACATTTTGAATATTTTATAATAATTCACTAAGTCAGTGTGTGCGTCTGTGTTTGCAGTTTTAACTTACATATACGAGTAAACTCACGGCACGATCACTTATTATCAGATAAAATGTCGGCTCCTTGAACTAAGTTCGCGTGTTGAATCATGAGTATTGACTTTTTACTATACATAACTAGTTTTTAATTTTAATTTCTAGCCTAAGGTCGTGCCTCAGATGTAAGCTCATTTTTGTTTTGGCGTGACTCCCAAATGATGATCGCTAATTTTTTTTTAATTGAAAGTTCATGACTGTGTTAGTAATGGTACTACAAGGTTTATCAATTTTGATTTATAATTGAATTATTGTATGCCATGGGAATTATTGATGGATACAATAGTGCTAAATAAGTATGTTTAATTTTTAAGTTTGAATCGAGTAAAGTGATAATTTCAGCACATAAAATGATCATGATACGCTTATACGTACAATAAAATCAGGTTTTATTTAATACGTGATGATACAAACATTAAAAAAGTTTAAGTCGTTATTGTATATATTTAGATACTATTGGGGAAATCCGGTTTTTGTTTTGGTAGTACAAAAAAAAAATGAAGAAGCCAAAATATTGAATCCAATTTTTGAATGTTGTTTAGTCAAACATTTTCAAAATAAATAATAATTAACTTGATTCCATTAAACTTGGATCGAATTTAAAACTTTTGAAGGCAACAAATTGTCATTTGCCACCACCACCTTTACTACAAATAAGGTTGTGCACACAAATAAATTTGGTAAATATCGTTATTTCCATTTCTGTTTAACCGTAAGACCCTCAATCATTTTGAAAATAAAAATTCTACTGAAACCTAGCTTAAACTACTTTACGTAGAATTATACAATTTGTTTAAAGAAAAGTCACTAAAATTTGTAATTTATGTTATCGTTCAAGAAATTAGAAATTTTGACATTTCAAAATTACTAAGAAAAGTGATTTGGTCATCAATGAGCTGCAATAATTAATAAATTTAAAAATTCTTAGGAATTTTAAAACTTTAAAATTAAAATGTGGAATTTAGGCAAATTAGGAAAGGAAACGCGAAAGCGTTTTATTTACGGATTTATAATCTCCGCAAATCAGTACTGATTTGATCATGGGGATTATAGGTGTCGGCCACTCAGTATACTCCACTGACTCCAAAATTCCCGAGTTTAACATTTTCTGTAGCTCCTAATCGAATTGTTAAGACAGTCAGATCCAATTAAAAAAAACAGTGAACTATGAAATTCTCCTAATTCATTTGAGAATATGTTTTGCTGTTTCGCTAAAATGTTTAAAAATTTCGTTGATCGAATTAAATGTATCCAAAGGATGGAGATTCCCAAAGGTCCGAACCAATCATGATTCAAGATGTGGGCCGTTGCATTCGACGTCGACCTCAGTGCGACCGAGAATCTGGATCGGATTTTGTCGAAAGTCTCTCAATTTAAGTCAAGACGGCTGAAGAGTCGGAGGTGATTTTCAGATTAAACTAAGGAACGGCTGCGAAATAATGGTATACCGATAGCTCGAGTTGATTTCGAATGGTAAGAGACCTTGTTGATAATGACTGTCCTTTCCGTTTTGAATTCACTGGATAAGGGTCAAGGATACTTACTTGACAGAGTTTGTACTTCGTTTGTAGTTTTTTTCTTAGACTTTGTTTGTTTTTCGGCTTTTTCGTCGGCTGGACACAAGCGGAGTTGGTTAGGTGGTGTGATTGCTGAACAATCTTTATTTGACCAGACTGTTAATGGGCTTCAGTAATCTTAAAGGGTAGCTTTGGTGGCAACGACGATATTACAATTTTTATCCAAGGTAGAAACGAGCATTTAGAAGCTGCCTCATCGGTAATCATACTTCGCAGACATCCGCGAATGTATTTATCAAGAGATAAATCACTAAGCCCTTTAAATGTATTGGTTTGTAAGTACATAAACGGGAAAATTTCAAAATTAATAATTAATTATACCTCCGTAATTTTGATGGTAGCTAGTTAACTTACTACAGCTTGTTCATATTCCTCAGTTTTCATTTTTTTGCAAGGTGATTGAACTCCTGGATTGTTGATATGGGAATAGACAGTTGAAGCTCTTTAGTTATACGAGCTGTGCGTTCAAGTTCCTCTCGGTACTGTTGATGCTCTCAGTGCATGAATTTCACTTGTTTGATCAGGGCTTTTAATAACATTGATTTGTTGGCAAATTGATTCCTCTGGATTTGTTTGGCACATTAAATCAACTAACGTCCTTTGTTTTCTTTTAAATTCTGATGGCATGCATATTCGAAGATTTTTTGAATTTTCATTCACTTATGGCTTTCTGCCCTAATGAAAAAGTTTTTTTTCGCTGTTTTATCCAAATTTTAAGGATTTGCCTCTTTACGCCTAATAGAACGCAATGCATGTAGTCGATTTGAAATTGGGTTATGCATCCAATATTTATTTGCTCAAGTCCAATATTAAATCGAGTGTGACGTTCTATTTGTGTTTTTTATCGAAAATTCTCATCCGTCCTCAGATTATTTTCTATTTCTGGAAAGCATCTTTTATGCTGAATGTATGATCCTTTTATTATGCATTTGGTACAACTATAGTAGCCCGAATCGAACATTAACACCTGTAAATAAAATTTGTTTAGTTTATTATACATAGTTTAATAGTTTAATGAATTTATTTCAAAATACCTAAAATATAAGATCGTGCTGGCGCATCGAATATGCACGATCAAATTTTAACGTCAACTTTGCGATTACTAAGAGGATTTTCTTCCAAATCTTTAATTTCGTCGATAGAACAATAGAGTTTTTTGTTTTCATGAAAAACACCAATCAAAGTTACTTCTTTGAAAGGAACAATGTTCCCCAGGATTGGCCTTAATTGACTTGCACGAACTTTTAGTTAAAGGAACTCCATCAATTCCCACATCAATTTTAATTACATCTCTGCAAATGCAGTTAGATGTTTCCCTAGGCCTATATGAGAACAAAATCCGTCACCCATTGCCAGAATTCCAGATGTTGTAGATTTCGGAGTCTTCTTCAATGTCCTGATATTTTTGGGTACAGTATGATTGTATTTCCTTAAAATGTTTAACAAAGCATTTCCAGCAGAATCCGAAATTTTATACTCAATAATCGATTCCGCAAAATCAAAGGAAATATTTGGAGCACAATATTCCTCGAAATTGGCCTGTTCATTACTATCTCTTGACTCGGAAATATTGTCATTTTCAAAATCAGAAACCGCAAATTTTTCATCAAAAATTTTTGTATTTACTTTTGTGTTAATATCTTCGAAGTTTCTGATAAAAATATTAATAGATTTGTTATTAATTCCACTTCAGTTTATTAATTATATTAATTATAATATTAAATAGGTATATTAATAAGATATGCACGGGTCGAGTAACTCTAGTTAAATATATGAAAAAGAAAGAAAAAGAGAAACGCTACTGTTTTTCTTATATAATTCACAGGTACTAGCATCTACAGTTCAAACGGTTCACAGAGCGACCCTAAAGACACATATCTTTCTCACTCCCCCTCGATTCAACGTTGATTAGTTTTTTTTTTATATATATATTCTACCTGAATAAAAAAAATGCACGTCGAATCGACAAGGCTCACATCTCTAATTAACTAACTTGATCATAGAGGAGAACATTTCGAAACTTGATAAATTTCTCTTTGCATAATGGCTTCCTGACGAAGTCAGCGAAATTTTCTTCTGTGCAAACTAATTATATTTTTATTGCAAAGATCTTTAATGAAATGGTACTTAATTTCGATATGCTTTCCTCTCTTTGTATTTGAAAATATTTTTATCAAAGAAATTGCCCTCAAGTTATCTACTTTTAGTATACAACTGGTTTTATTATTGGATACTTCCGAGTATTCACCATTGCTATAATGAGTACCTGCCGCACCAGACTTATTAAGCTCTGACAAAACACCCTTCAAATTTACTGCTTCTTGTGCTGTTGAAGCTGCAGCAATGTACTCAGCTTTCATTGATGATAACACACCCTTGCTTCTTGGAGTGCCAGGCAACGGGATTGCTTGCATGAAGACACACAAAACCACTCACACTTTTTCTGCTCTCTCTGTCACCCGCCCAATCAGCATCTGAATACAATATAAATTCAGGTTTAGAATTCACGAAACTCCTTTTATACTTTAGTCCCAAACTTTTGGTGCAATTTAAGTAACGAGTCACTCTTTTTGCAGCTGTCCAACAATCTATTGTTGGCTTATCTAGGTATCTGCTTAAGAAATACACCGAATAACTTAGGTCTAGCCTTGTTGTTACAGCCAGATACATCAGAGAACTGTGGCGGTTCACGCATTTTTATCTTGCGCCTGAAGTTATGCGTTCGCCACCACATAGTCTATTCCAACGCGAACAGAATTTAAACGAAACGAAATACACCCAATACAAAGACAACTGAACTATGTGCTCTTCCACAACACATTACATGACAAAATAAAATAAAATAAAATAATTAGTCTGCTCTCGATCTCTACTGCGGCAGCACATCGCTCGTCGTGTTGGCCGCCCAAAACATATATATTCCGCGACACAAAATGGTGAAAAATAAAACGTAAAAATATAACGAATGGTTACAAAAATAAATAATTTATTTTATACAAATTAAAAGTTATGTTTTCATAATAAACGAACAAATTATAATCATAAATAAATAAATTTAATAACAATTCACTAACAAAAATAAAAGTGGCGTTTTAACAAATTAATTAATTTTTTATATAAAGTTATATAAACACGTGAACGCCATAAGTGGTAACCCTGACGTCCGTTTTTACGGAGTGGAACACGCCACGCTAAAAACAACAAAAATCGTTGCAACGTTTTTAATTGTGAAACAAATTGTGGACACCTAGTACGATCCCGTACTAGGCAAACGGTAGTAATACGTAAAAAAAAATCACCGCACATGGAGTCACACCATATGGAGTCACACGACATCACGCCATGTCCATAAAGTGCGCCGATACATATATAAAAAAAAAACAAACAAAAAATTCACACAATTACAAACACGTGCCACCCCACACTCACATAAATAACGGGTCATACAGCAACATACACGTGGTTGTACGCCGTCACATATGCGGAGTCCCGTACATCAGTAATTATCACACGCAGCGAAAGCAAAAAAAAAAAAAAAAAAAAAAACAAAATTAATTAATAAAAACATGACAACATGCTACAACATTAAAACAACCGGAGTTACACACACACATTACACTCATAAAATGGAGTCAAAGAACGTCATCACCACCATCTCTGCCGTCGCTTTCATCACCACCGTCGCCGCCATCACTACAGCTGGCAGAAACACATCGCCATCATCATCACCATTCATGAGATCAGCAGCAACACCATTATCACCACGATCACCACCAGCTGACAAGGACAACAACGACAACATCATACATGCAGTAACAACAACAACAGAACCAAAATCAGCATCATCATCAACAACATTTCATTGTCTTTTTCTATTGTAAATTATGTATGTAAATTTTTCACCATTTTTCTCTGATTTTTTTTAATAAACATATTTTTATTTTGTTTGATTCAACAATGGCTCCGAAAAATGTCGCACGGCAAAGCGACCACCCAGCCATTCCCAACCACGATCCCCAGACTGACACGACAGAACTGACCTCAAAACAGGTTACGTCAGACAGGACAACCCTTCTGCTCTGGCGCATGTTTTAAGGTCAGGCAGGAGCCGGACAAGACTGAGACAAGCAAATGTCAGACATACACTGGCAAGTCGCAGTTTTGCTTACGGTTCCCACTCACACATGCGAGCATCGCAAACACTTGCACGCAAGCATCATACACACACTCGCACATCATACACACACTTGCACACACGCAAGCATCATACACACACTCGCAAACCACACTTACATACGCACGCAAGCAACACATACACACAGTTACAGAAGGGGGAAATTTATTCGTGGGGGCATCGACCGACGACATTACAGGCAACAATCAACTCCCTGTCACAACAAACATCGGCTGACTAATGTTTTGGGAAAATCCAGAACCATTTCAGTCAGTCGATTTAGTCCACCCTATTCTACACACATTTACAGAGGGGGAAAACTAACTCGTGGGGGAGTCATGTGGCGGTTCACGCATTTTTATCTTGCGCCTGAAGTTATGCGTTCGCCACCACATAGTCTATTCCAACGCGAACAGAATTTAAACGAAACGAAATACACCCAATACAAAGACAACTGAACTATGTGCTCTTCCACAACACATTACATGACAAAATAAAATAAAATAATTAGTCTGCTCTCGATCTCTACTGCGGCAGCACATCGCTCGTCGTGTTGGCCGCCCAAAACATATATATTCCGCGACACAAAATGGTGAAAAATAAAACGTAAAAATATAACGAATGGTTACAAAAATAAATAATTTATTTTATACAAATTAAAAGTTATGTTTTCATAATAAACGAACAAATTATAATCATAAATAAATAAATTTAATAACAATTCACTAACAAAAATAAAAGTGGCGTTTTAACAAATTAATTAATTTTTTATATAAAGTTATATAAACACGTGAACGCCATAGAACAAACCAAACGATGATACGGTACCTCAATTTTCTCCCCTTCTGTGATTTGGAAATTTACTTCCATAGGAGTGTATGTTGATCTACACTGATTCATTTCAAATTCTGCTAGCAAACGATTTATAATTTTTGTTTGAGAAATATGCAATTCATTCTGTGTTATTTTTACTTCCATACCAAGAAATCGTGATACTTCACCCAGATCTTTTATGTTAAATTCTTTCTTAAGAGCTTTGAAGAGAAATTCAATTTTCTCCACTTGTCCCGTAATGATTGCATCATCCACAAATAGAATTAAATATACTCCAGCTCCTATGTACAAACAAAAATCATAAGAAGAACGATAAAAACTTAACCTTCACTCTGTGTATAGCTTTCTATCACGTTGTCTGTGTATAGGGGTCAATCTGACCCCATGGATATCTTCATATATTTCATAGCGAAAGTAATTAGCTGTAGGCACATCGATTTGTCTCAACGCCCAATTATTCTGTAGTGCAACAGAAAATAAAAGACGTACCGTAGGTATTCTACGAACAGGCGCATACAGAAAATCATTATCCTTTTCAAGTTCTTGAAATCCTATCGCAACCAAACGAGCCCTCTTCTCTCCATTTTCTTTCACTTTAAAAACCCATTTCATATCTATAGCTTTAGCATCTTTAGGTAGGTCACACACTTTCTAAGTTTATTGTTTTTCGAGGGAATTTAACTCGCTTTGTATTGCCTCTTTCCATTCATCGGACTCCTGAGCTTGCTTAAAATTTTCAGGCACATTTTCATCGGCAGTTAGTAAACAATAAACAGTAAACAACTCAAAATCATTTAAATAAGCTGGGTTCTTTATCACCCTTCCCGAAGAAGTTGTTTGCTTTTCAGCTGTTGAATTTTCTATAAGAACATTCTGCATTTTATTTGACTGTTCAATAGTCTCGTCAATTTTGGTATTATGATTGTTGTTCTCATTTTCTGGTTCTTCACACACTTCATTAGGCAACGGGTATTTATTCAAATCTTCTCTGCATTCCATAAATGTTTTATCAAAAGTTACATGTCTCGATCTAATTAATCTGTCGGTAGAAGGAAACCAAATTTTGTAACCTCCTTCACAATATCCTACCGTCACACCTCTTTCTGACCAAGGATCGAGTTTTCCGCCTTTAGGCAAATTCATAGACCAAGTTCGACATCCAAAAATTCTCAACTTTGATAAATCATTTCTTCCATTCCAAATTATAGACGGGGTTTGCCCCTTTTCTAGAATTGAAGTAGGTGTCCTATTTAATTTGTAAGCTGATGCTCTAATTGCTTCACCCCATAAATATTTTGGTACACCCGAATCGGCTAACTTGGCTCTAACCATATTTTGGAGTTGATCGTTCATTTTCTCTGCTTTATCATTCATAGGTGGGTGATGACTTATTGTGTACTCGATCTTTATTCCCTTTTGTCTAGCAAAATTTTGAAGTTCATACGAAGAGAATTCTCCACCCCTGTCACTACGTATCCGTTTTACCGTACTTCCGAATTGATTTTCTAGTTCAGCAACATAATCAATAAGATTTTGTGCGGCTTCATTTTTGTTTCTTAGTAGTTTTACTATGACAAAATGCGAAAAATCATCCAGAATAACTTGAAAGTAGCGTTCCCCATTCAAAGTTGAAACATTTACTGGCCCACATACATCAGTCCAAATAAGTTGTCCTATTTGGTGTGTTTTCATTTCATTCCGTGGAAAAGATTCTCTCTTAGCTTTTCTTTTTATACAATACGTACATTTCTGACTTATCTGTGGTAGTCCGAGGGCCCGAAGAACTTCATTATTAGCATGCCCCAATCTTTTGTGCCACAACAACTCCGAAATACTAGTCACTTGATTACCACAAAACACGTTCCGCATTAATTTCATATACACCATTTGTTTGTTTACACACAATACTTCTTTTTGACGTTTGTATTATCATTTTTTTATTTTCAAAAATTACTTTATTACTATTTTTACTTGTAATTTGAGAAACTGATAACAAATTCTGTTTTAGACCCGGAACCACAAGAGCTTCAATATTTACAACTATTCCTTGAACAGTAATTTTTAGGTTTCCTTTTTTATTTGCTAGCAGTTCTGTTCCGTTTGCCATCCTTACTTTGATACCAGCATTTAATAACTCCAAATTATGTATTTGATCCTCCAACTCGCCTTTTATCATATTTCTGGAGCATCCAGAATCCACAACAAATAAATTATTAGTATTATTTTGTAGAGACAAACATGCTATAAAATTAACTTCGGCTTTATTTGTATAATTTTTATTTTGATCACCACGGCCTTGACCCCTATAGAAATTTCTATTTCCTCTTAGTGGTCTTCTCAAACTATTACCACCTCTACCTCTATTTTTGCTCAGCTTAGGTCAATTGTACCGTAGGTGAGATTTATTCTCACACTCGTAACAACCTGACGTACATAATGGTTTTGTGCCTGCTCCAAATGAGACATCATCTTTTTCACATTTCAATAACTTCCCGTGTATTTTTATTTCTTCATCTAGCAATCGTGATTTCACAAATTCCATTTTGACATTTTCGATTGTTTTAATTGCTGTTATAACAGTATCATATTCTGAGGGTAATGTTAATAGATGATGACAGATTTTATCAGAATCATCGAGTTTTGACCCAACAGTCTCGAGATCACGCACCAACGTATCAAAAATAAAAAAATGATCTTCCAGGCTACTGTTTTTATCACATTTCAAATTTACGAGTTTTCTCCAATGACTTAATTTTGAAAAAGTGCTTGTTCTGGCAAAAACTTGCTCTAAAGCATCTAGCATACCTTTCGCCGTTGTTGAGTCCTTAATTAAGTCCAGATGCTTGTCGGATACATATTGAATAATCAAAGCTTTAGCTTTTGCATTTTTCAACAAATATTTTTTTTTCTTCACCTATTGGCACTGGATCAGTTAATACTTCTGCGATTTCGCTTTTCTCCATTTGAGACATAATTCTGAATTTCCAATTATTGAAATTTGTACCTGACGATAATGGCGCGACCACCGAAACATTTGACGAACTCATTGTTACACAGTTTGATTATTTATTTCTAAATTTTATTTAGTTACTCGACTATGGCGCTCATAACCTGATAAAAGTATTAATAGATTTGTTATTAATTCCACTTCAGTTTATTAATTATATTAATTATAATATTAAATAGGTATATTAATAAGATATGCACGGGTCGTGTAACTCTAGTTAAATATATGAAAAAGAAAGAAAGAGAAAAACGCTACTGTTTTTCTTATATAATTCACAGGTGCTACCATCTACACTTCAAACGGTTCACAGAGCGACCCTAAAGACAAATATCTTTCTCAACATATATTTTGAACTGTGTTGGCGTTTTTCGCCCAGTGGTTTCGATTTGATTTCTGTGTCGTCTATGAGTATTTCCACAAAGATTTTCAATCTCTCGCCTAACGTCGTAATATGCCCAAATAAATTATAATATCTATAAAGGTCTTCGCTGTCAAAAAACGGCGATAGATAGATTAAATCTAAAGATGGCACTAGTAGATTTTTTTAAATTTTTTTTTCGTTGTATCGAAACAAAAATGTAAATAAAAGCAAAAAACACGAATAAAACTTACAACTAGGCATGAATTATAAAAAAAATTAATTTTTTTTTTGATTTATTTACAAAAAATTAAAAATTGTTAAAGCTGACATCTTTAGAAGTTATCCCGTACTATGTTTTCACGTATTAAATAATACTGCATTATCGATAAATCTGCCTATATCGTTGACCGCAAGTTTACTATGGAAAAGTATAGTTATGTCCTTTATAGGTATTATAATTTATTTGAATATGCCTTATTGTCCATTATTTTCACTTAATCTCTCACTCTATATAATAAATTATTTATTTACACTATTCTATATAAGTATTTAACTTAAGCTAAATAATTATAATATTTTAACTATGTATATGTACGATACCATAATGTAATACATTTTGAAAATACGAAATGCATTAATGGTCGATCTTGTATTGTTCTATTTATTACATATTCGAATGCATCCTTTTTCCTTAGAGGGATACATAAAAAAATGTCGTAGCCAAACTGTTGTGGTCTGACTGATTTACTTGATTATTAATCAAATATTTTTAATCAACAATAATTTATTTTACTCACTGTCAAATTATTATTGTATCACACCATTTTACTAAACGCTCGCGTTCATTTATTGCAAATTACCACATACTACTAAGCTTTAAACTTGGCAGTCCAATTATGAAAAAACAAGAAACATCATGAATATCTCCATTCGTATTTATCATCACTGGTAGTGGTTAGCTGTATCTGTGTACCGTCTTTTGTTTAAATTAAACCAAAAATGAAACAAGAGAGATACAAACAAAGGCTACTGCGATAAAGCAGATAATTCGAATTTTATGTAAAAATCCAGTTCATAAATTATTGTTAACGTTATAGCAGTGTTTTGAGTTTTCTCGTGTTTAAATTTTCAAAAATATTCATTGTGTTAATTATAAGTACATTACTTGTTTATTTGAACAGATGTACCTATTTTGTGTGCCTTTTACGATTTAAACAATAAAAAATTAAAAAGACATTCTGGTGCATCTGTGGGTGCACAAGATAATATACGTTTATCCAATTTGGATGTATAATAGCCCGATAATTTGGATGTATAATAGCCCGTTGATAGGGGCAACGTGAGTTATATTTTGTTTATTATGTGCAGGTCATAATGGCAAGAGGGCTATTTGATAATTGAAAACAGCCAGTGTACTAAAACCATGGAAGAATTACTAAAGAAGCATATTTTGTATGAGTCAAAGATACCTAAGAAAATAATTTGAAATATTTTAAATTCAGTTTTTGAAATTTTATGAGACGAAGATAATAATTTCTATTTGCCTCTTTTTATCATTCATGTTTTAAATGTACAAAACGAATTGTTTTGAAAATAATTGAAATATCTACAATTTTACGAATACAAATACTAGAAGCCACACCCCTTACAATTTTTGTTAATTTTCTATCATTTAGATTTTGCCTTTGTATAAGCAAAACCAAAATAAAACACAAAATATGAATTGATTCAGCGTGTATGAATGACAAAACGACTACTCCGTTGAATTTGATTTTTTATTTTTTTTTTGAAATAGAATGAAGTGTTTTTAATTGTTGGTATTTCGCCTTATAATTCCTGAAGAATAATTTGGCAAAAAGTAATTACTCTAAAATTTAAACGAAAATTTAAATTCTGAAAAATGAAGATTTAATAATCTTCCTTTTCCAGAATTGTGTGTTAAAATATTCTGCGAAATGGAGACTTTCATTCTAATTTTAATATTAAATCTCCATTTTCCAGATAATTTTAAATTTTAATTTTCAAGCGAAAATATTTGTATTAATTCCAGCGCGCGGCTCTTAATTGGCCATATTCCAATAATCTATCTTTTTCTGGATTTAAGAATCACATTTCCATCGTATTTGTCGAATTTCATCATAATCGGTTAAAAAATAGCCAAGTTACAGGCTAATCTTCCATATTCAAAAACTTCTTCTAAAAATCATTTTATACAGTCGCATTTCCATGTACCTGTCGATTTTCATCAAAGCTGTTTGTAAAATAACCAAGTTCCATCAATTTCATCTGAAAATCATTCAATAATCCCATTTCCGTCTTAGGTCTCAAAAATCATCATAAATTAAGAAATAGCCAAGTTATAGGCCAATTGGCCCTATTCCAGAAGTATATCCAAAAATCATTTAACAATACCATTTACATCGTCCCTGTCAAATTTATATAATAGCTTTTTGAATTAAACGTGCATTTGCCTTTCAATTTGTTTTGTCTTACGATATTTGCCAAATATGCAAATTTGCCAAAGATATTTTGATGAAACGTAATTTTGTCAAATGTCATTTGTTATTTCATTCAAAGCCCGTGATAAAATTGATACACATCCCGGTTTGTAAGTGTTGGCGAGATGTCGAGAAGTAATTTTGTAATCGTGTCAAACAAAGGTTACACAAGCGAAATGAAATACATTTGAATATAACATACAACATGCCAAAACAAACAAAAACCTGATTTCGTTGTTGATTAAATATTATATGAAAAAAAAATTCGGGGTAGGCTGTGTCTTCTACACGGCCGTAGGTGTTTTCCGTGATAACGTTTATAAGAGGTGCGAGAAATGGCACGATGTATGGGTTTGTCAAAATACATTTCTTTATTATTAGCATCATGAAATGAGTGTACAGTGATTGTTTGCAAGCGATTAAGTACTGGGCGATGGTGTAAGAAGTACGATATGAAGCGCCGGGTCTCAGCGGAGATGTGCCTGATGAATCTGAGTTCCAGACAAGTGCTTCCTAAAGTCGCCGAGGCTAGTGTAGTGGACACGCAGTCTAGTTCAAATATATATCAGAGTCCACACTGACATATGACCTATCAGATCAGGCATTCCCCCTTTATAGTGCTCCCTAGCATTGTAAATCGCCACTTTGTAGATCTAAATTTTAATTAAAATTTATGTGAAAATTAATTATTTTAATTTACAATAAATTATCTGCCACAGATTCTTTACGCACAAATTAGCACCAGAATTACTCCGGTCAGATAGTGATTCTCATGGTTGGTTGTAAATCGCTGTTTTGTACTTTGTAAGTTTAATTAAAATTAATGTGGAGATTAATTATTTTAATTTGAAATAAGTCATCTACCACAGTATTATTAAGCACAAATTAATAACCGAAATGCTCCGATCTGATGAGGCATTCTCTTGCTATAGTGCCCTCAATCTCTATAAATCCCTATTTTGTAGTTTGAATTTTTAATTAAAATTTATGTGTAGATTAATTAATTAAATTTAAAATTAATTAGCTACCACTGGTTTTTTACGCAAAAATTTACACCATCGGATCTCCGATCGGATGAGCCGTTCTCTCGCTACACTGGTTCAAGCATTTAAATCGGCCGAAATCAGAGGTTCGCGGCGCGGGTTGCTGTGCCGCCCGATGACGTCATTGCAATAATATTATGCATGACACATAAAGCCGAAGGACCAATCTAAGCTATCATATCTTTAAATTAAAGGTAATGCTTATAGTTGAGAGTAATTGCCCGGGACCAAGGGCTAAATTTCGGGTCAGTTTTCTGAACATGCGGTGTAAAACGTTATCACGTCAAAAATTCGGGGTGGGCTGTGTCGTCTACACGGCCGTAAGTGTTTTGCGTGATAACGTTTATAAGATGTTGAGATTAACTATTTTAATATAATATAAATTATACGCCACAATTTCTTTACCCTACCTCTCCACCTGACATATACTATACCACTACCATTAGCATTTCTATAACCAAAAATATTAAAAATGGCTTCGGGTGAGGTAAACGTGCGATATGTTATTCGGTGCGAATAACCTGGAATTTATATTTTTTTTTTTTTCGCTGGCGCTACATCCCATAGAGGGATTTGGCCGCTTCATTATGAAGTTTCGTAATACTTTTTTTTTCTTTTTAACAGATAATGAGTGATTAATTCATTGATCTAACATTAACCAGCCGTGATTTTTTCATCACCCGCCGGGAATCGAACCCGGGACCTCCGGAGCTTAAAGCAAGCATGCTAACCACTGTGCCACCGGGGCGGAATTTATATTCCATAAGCATTAATTGTCTCTATACAATTGAATTGATTTCATAATTTCCTCCTTGTCGTTAATTTTGAAAATATTTATTATTAAAACTTAATTTATTAGCCTTAAGATTCAACACAGGTGGGATTACACTTGCCGTTACTTTGAATTATGTATATGTCGTATATGAAATTATTATAACTTCGAGTTTCGCTAAATTATTATAATATGTTGGTATAATTTATTGGTTTTTTATAACATTAGGTGTCTCCACTAGCAAAAGTGTAAATATTAATGGTATAACTCAATGGTAGATTGCAGGTGGAGAGGCCGGGTAACTCACAAAAAATTGCTTCGATCAGAAGAGGCGTTCTCTCGCTACAGTGCTCTCAATCATTGTAAATCGTTATTTTGCTGTTTGTAATTTTAATTAAAATTTATGTGGAGATTAATTATTTTATACTTTAAACTAAATTATCTGCCACAATTTTTTATGCACAAATTAGCACCAGAATTACTCCAATCAGATGAGGCGATCTCTCGCTATAGTGCAGTCAAGCCCTGTAAATCGTATTTTGTAGATTTAATTTAATATGGAGAGTAATTATTTTAATTTAAAATAAATTAACTACCACTGTTTCTTTACGCAAAAATTGACTTCAGAATTGCTCTTCAGAAAGGCAAAATTTCGTGTCAATTTTTTGAACATGCGGTGTAACATGTTATCACGTCAAAACCAATAATATAGAGTACATTTTTTTGATGGGATATGTGTAAAGAGCGAACAAGACGGCTTGTATAAACATTTTTGTTGGTTTTGAACATGCATTCTCACACCCACACCACTTCTGATCTGTTTAAGTTAATTTTGATATGCTGACTCTTTCTGTGCTTTTTTATCAAAACAAAAAATAATAAAATGAATGATCCGAATCCGATTGTTTGGCGAAATGTAAGAAATAAATGATGGTAATAAAGTCAGATTGATAATACACGTGTACGTATGTTATATGCAAAATTATTAATGTATTTTATTTTCTATCATAGAACAGGTCATTCGCCTTTTTGTATTTTGATTATTTTACTGCTTATTTTTTTGTTGCATTTTTTTCTCCATCTAATAGAGTTTAAATGTATTAGTTTTTAGATGAATGGAGGAAAAATCAAAATGATAAACTAATTTATTAAACAAAAACAAAATTGTAATATTTAATTATTAAATAAATATTCATTGTATTCGTATTGAATAACTCCGGATATGTGGAAACTGCCGATTAGTTTTGTTCTTGGGAGAAGTTATGTTTTAATTTTAATTTTATATCTAGTAACTGGGTATATGAGCGTCTTGTAATTTTATTATTTTATTTTGGGTTACTGATAACATTAATTAGTGGCAGATTTTGCTGTATTATAGGTTGAACTAAATTGTAGTTATAAGTAGCGACAGGGACCAGGATGGAGGAAATATTGTGAACAAACAGATGATCTCGATGATATTATTAGCTCTAAGTCAATGTTAAAATATTTTATTATTATATGTTATATATTTATTAAATATATATTTACTAATTATGACTATGATTTTCAGAAGAGCCCAGCAATCTGATGCAGCAAACTAATAAATGTTATTTTAGAGTACAGTTTTAATTTAAATTCTAATAATCATATAAGTAGACTAGAAATGTCATTGTGTTACTAACTATTGGCTATACTTAGGTAATCGGGTCAATTTCTATCTCACTAACTAAACTTATCCAAATCCTCTTTATGTTTTATGTAACAAGGTGTTCGGTGAGGCCCGGCCATTAATAACCCCGGGAAATCTTGCTTAAAGCTTGGTCGAACACTTCAATCAATCAATCAATTGTATTCGTATTGAATAACAAATGATGAATTTAAATGTACTTGTGTATAAGCTAAATTTGATTTGCACGCACTAAACACGTTTAACTATATATTCTTCCCAAGGCCAAGTATTCTAGACTAAATAAAACCATTACATTTTCTGTAAATGGTTACTCAAGTTCTTGTACCTATCATGAAAATGAGTGCGAGCATTTTTCTTTTATTTGTGAAGGTCGTTAATGTGACCTAATTTCTTCTTCATGACATTAGCAACATTAATTGTTTTCAATATTTTCTGGAATTTTCTCAATCATCGTAATAAATGATTCAGATGACAATGTTACACTGTGCGATAAACCAATTCCTCGACATTAAGACTAACCAATTCCGGCTAGATATAAGAATAATGAGCGAAGTTTGAACTTACGAGTATGTCAGTGTATTTATGAAAAAGAAATATTAGTTACGTGATATATTTATTTGTATATTTATGTAATTCTCTTCGACCAAAAAATGTACATATGAGCCGTTAATTTTGAAAGTGGTGCAAGTCCATTTTCCAAAAAATTTAAGCTAATGATAACAATAGACAAACAAAAGTATAATCTTTCTAACGGTGAACAATTTATAGTCAAAATACAAAAAAAATAATCCCTGATACTTGTTCAAAAAATAAGAAAATTCAAAATCCCGTATATTTTTCATTTATTGTTTCTCTATTCCTTCATTTTCTCGTTTCAACAAAATGTGGACTTGGCCACTTTCAAAATAAACAGCTCATATGTAAATGAAAAAGATTTACATCAGTTTTGCGTATTCTTTGATTCAAAATTTTTTAAAAAATTGATTTTTTATGTAAATCAATTTTGATAAATTGAGATTTTTTGCTAAATTTTCCCCCACCTTTCAAATTATTTAAATTCAGATTTTTGAATTTCTGTAGAAAAACTTGCCTAATACTTAACACTAGCATTGGTAAATGTCAATTATAATTACAATATAACAAGCGAAATACCAGTTATTCAATCCCAATTTGGAAACCGTAGAATTCACTGATAAGTGAGCTGATCACCCAACTGCTGGTCGGGTGTCCCAGTAGTCATGTGGCCTCTTACTTATCAGTGAATTCGATGATTTCCAAATTGGGATTGAATAACTAGTAGAATATGTGCAATTGTTGTAAATTGTCAAATAACAGCAAAATGCTTTAGCTGCTGTAAAATGCAAAAGAATTCAAGAAGGGAAAATTTTCAATTTCAGATCATGTACAAGTGGAAAATGACATAAGTTAAAAATTTAAATGAAATGCAACAATATTGGTTAATTTTTTTAAATGAACATCAAGATCATATGTACATGTTATGAGTGTCAAATTTATTATTTTTTTATTTCAGAAATTATTATATTTTTCAATTACTTAAAGTTTTTAACCTTTTAAAGACTAAAAATAAATTAGCATAGCTTCAGCTAATTTATTTTTAGTCTTTGGATTTGCTTGTTGTCGGTTTGTTATAGACCATGTGATTTTTTTCTTATTAATACCAGAATAACAAATTAATTAATATTTTTATATGGTCATAACAAGGCCCATCTTCTTTTAAACGCTTTATGCCTCTCTCGGGAAAATCTCTTTCAATTACCGCTATGCATGTTTCAGTTGTTTTAAAACAAATATTTGGTAAATGACAATCATTTTTCAATATTTGCTCAAAAACTAAAAGACATGTGTATGCTATTTCGACATACTTTGTTGTCGGTGCTTTTAATGATCCAAAATAGTTGATTTTTTTGATATGAAAGTATCAGGCTATTGCAGGAATTTTTTCGTTTTCTTTTAATAGCCTATACTGGCTTTACACCGTAGATAGTATAATAGCAAAATAGTATAATACTATTTTACTATCTACCGTAGTCGGTTTTACACCGCATAAAATATTCATAAAAAACAGAAAATTATAACAAAATAATGAAAAAGAATAATTTCAAAATACACTAATACGTTTCTAGACTAATTTATCAATAATCCACTGACAAAATTTTCCTTCTACAATAAAATATAATAGGTATTAAAATTTGATAGCTATCAAATCAAAACATTATATTTTATTTTTGCTATTATACTATCAAAACATCGGTTTTACACCGGATAGCAAAGTAGTATTGTACTATTTTGATATTATACTATCTACGATGTAAAGCCAGTATTAATCCGACATTCTCCACAATTTATTTTTTTGAACCACAATAGCCTGCGTAATAAGTTACTACAGGAGCAAGAAATGTTGTCTCTTGTTACAGAGGAATTACATCAATATCTTCAATACCCAAATTATTTGAACTGGTAGTATGCAACTCATTCAGATCTTTGGTTCCTCGATTCATCTTCCAGTGTCAGAATGGTTTTATACCGAAGAAATCAACATCAACAAATCTTATTGAATTTACCAGCAACACCATTAAAGAAATTGAAATGCATAATCAAGTTGATGTGGTGTATACTGACTTTGCCAGAGCCTTTGACTCCATCAGTCATTGTAAACCGTTGGAACAGTTATACAGATTCGGTTTTTCTAAACAGTTTGTTACGTGGTTTAAATCATATTTGAGTAATCGCATTCAGTATATTGAGCTTAGTAATAGAAGATCAGAATCAATACAAGCTACTTCAGGAGCACCACAAGGCTCTCATGTTGGTCCTTGGATCTTCATAATTTTCATCAATGACGTTACTGAAGTAATGCAACATTCTAAGGTATTAATATTTGAAGATGATCTCGAAATCTTTAAAACGATAGAAAACATCGGCGATACCCATAAGCTACAAGAGGACATCGACAATCTAGCGAAATGGTGTGAGTCTAACCTCCTCAGTCTCGACATCAACAAGTGTAAGAGTTTATCGTTCCATCAAACAGTTAACCCTGTTACACAACAATATCAAATAAATGGCAGACTTTTACAAAAAGTATTCGAGATTAAAGACCTAGGGGTTACTTTCGTTGAAAACATGTGCTTTACTAAGCATATGGAGCAATGCGTTGCTATATAGAGCCAATTACATGCTTGGTTTTATTAAGCGTTGGACTGGAGATATTCATGACCTCGAGACAATCAAGATGATTTTTGAATACATTTATGGAATATGGCGAATAACCCAGTAACTTGGCCATTTATTTTGGGATTATGATACATTTCGACAGGTACGGTGGCAATAGGATTGTTAAATGATTGTTATGTGAAGTTTTAGAATATGCCTAAAAAGCTTGTAACTTGGATATTTCTTTACCAATTATAATAAAATTCGACAGGTATATATGATGCAAATGGAATTCTTAAATGATTTTTGGATATACTTCTGGAATAGGGCCAATTGGCCTATAACTTGGCTATTTCTTAATTTATGATGATTTTTGAGACCTAAGACGGAAATGGGATTATTGAATGATTTTCAGATGAAATTGATGGAACTTGGTTATTTTACAAACAGCTTTGATGAAAATCGACAGGTACATGGAAATGCGACTGTATAAAATGATTTTTAGAAGAAGTTTTTGAATATGGAAGATTAGCCTGTAACTTGGCTATTTTTTAACCGATTATGATGAAATTCGACAAATACGATGGAAATGTGATTCTTAAATCCAGAAAAAGATAGATTATTGGAATATGGCCAATTAAGAGCCGCGCGCTGGAATTAATACAAATATTTTCGCTTGAAAATTAAAATTTAAAATTATCTGGAAAATGGAGATTTAATATTAAAATTAGAATGAAAGTCTCCATTTCGCAGAATATTTTAACACACAATTCTGGAAAAGGAAGATTATTAAATCTTCATTTTTCAGAATTTAAATTTTCGTTTAAATTTTAGAGTAATTACTTTTTGCCAAATTATTCTTCAGGAATTATAAGGCGAAATACCAACAATTAAAAACACTTCATTCTATTTCAAAAAAAAAATAAAAAATCAAATTCAACGGAGTAGTCGTTTTGTCATTCATACACGCTGAATCAATTCATATTTTGTGTTTTATTTTGGTTTTGCTTATACAAAGGCAAAATCTAAATGATAGAAAATTAACAAAAATTGTAAGGGGTGTGGCTTCTAGTATTTGTATTCGTAAAATTGTAGATATTTCAATTATTTTCAAAACAATTCGTTTTGTACATTTAAAACATGAATGATAAAAAGAGGCAAATAGAAATTATTATCTTCGTCTCATAAAATTTCAAAAACTGAATTTAAAATATTTCAAATTATTTTCTTAGGTATGCTTCTTTAGTAATTATTCTATGCTAAAACTACGATATAAAGCAAACTAAAATAATACTAAATAATATTATATTGTAATTAAAAAATTACATTAAATTCAGTAAGAGCCATTGTTGCTGATCTGGGAGAGGGAAATAGAGGATTATGGAATGAAATGGGAATAAGCGAGTGCCAGCCTTTCTTTGCGAATTCATGTGATCAAAATTAAAAAGTGTACGTATTTAGTGACACACCGCACATGATGAAACTGTTTAGGAATTATTTTTTGGATTCGGAGATTTTGCTTAATAATATTTTATTGACGAAGGAACCAGTTCAAGAGCTTCTCGAAGATCAATCCAAATCAGAATTAAAGGTAGCTAATAAATTAGGAGCTACTCATCTGACAGTTAAAGGTGCTCAAAACCAGAAGGTGGAATTTGTAACCCAAAACACTGGGCTGAGTTAGCAAATTTGCTTAAACAGGTTAAATTGTTTTGAACATTTTAATTATGTACCTATATATTTCCTTATTTGATAGATTTTATTTTCTGATTAGTTAGGTGAAAGACTGCAGATTAGAAATAGAAGAACAGGAATTGAAAGTTGATAATATGGAGAATACTACCAAACAAATGCGTGTTTACGTTTTAAAATCCCTTTTATGATTTCAAAAGCGGAATATTATCAGCATCAATGCTCTGAAAATATTATTCCGGGATTTGAAAGATCAATATAAGACCACGTAACTCATGACATATCGTCTTAACCACGACCCACTGGAAATGTTTTTTTGAATTATTAGCGCGAGAGGAGGCCTTTATGATCATCCAAATGCTTTACAATTTAAATATCGCCTTCGAAGTATCATATTGGGACAAAACGAAAGTGTTTTGTCACAATCGGCAAATGTAGAATTTGATAATACAGATTGCATTAAAATTGATCTAAATCAATCACTGTTATCGTTAACGGATGCCAGGGAAGTTTTTAATATCTCTGATGTAGCAGATTTGACCAAAAATGTCCTGACAGTCAGTTTGTTTACCGATCTCACTGAATCTGAGAGAGATACTTCATCTGAATTGCCTGAATTAACGCAAGATATGATTAATGTATGATTTCGTTGTGCTTTTGTATTTTTTTTGTAGCTGCTTCTACCTTAATCGATGACGCTGTGATAATTGTATCATCCGCAAATATAATGACTTCAGGGTCGTTTTTGTTCTTCATCGGTTGATCCGCCATATAAATAATGTTAAGTAAATGAGGCCCCATCAGTGTACCTTGCGGAATACCTCTAAGAACAGGGAAGAACTTAGACTCTTAAAACTAATAAGTAGTCTATAGCTACCCTCTTTTCCATTTTTGATTCTACCCGACCACACTGAGTCAAATGCCTTCTCTATGTCTAGAAAGCAGATCGCCACCACCCTATGGTTATTCACGCTGTTCGAAACCTTACCCGACAAGCTGTAGCTGCGCGCCTATTGTCGAGTGTCCCGGTCTAAACCCGAACTGATGAATCTTACAAGACGGCTTTTGATGATAATCAAAAATTGTAGTATATAAAGCGTTGTAAATAATGTAAAGTAAATCAATGGTACTATAGCATCGAAAATTATTGAATAAATATTTAAATATGATAATTATATTATTTGGGTTTTTTTGTATAACATTTAAATGCGCTAATTAATTAACACTTTGAAAACTATTTTAAGTTTTATTTTAAAAGAATTTGTGTTATTTCGTACGATACAATATGCAAACATTAATAAATTGTTATGCAGATTTGACATTTTTGTTAACTAATTTTTCTACGATTACCTACATTTATTACAGAAAGTCCTAGCCTTGGAGAGTGCTTCACTCCAGCAAATGCACGCGGCCTTTGCCAGTATCTTCAACAATGTTCCAGCCTATACAATTTATTGTCAAGTGGAGAACAATTGACACAAAGCCAACGGACATATTTGGAATACAGTCAATGTGGATATAACGACAATCAACTACTTGTCTGTTGCCCAGATGCATTAGTATCAACCGGTAATGGTAATGTATTACCAGAGCCAGGTGAATGTGGTATTGATCCCACCAATCGTATCATTGGCGGTACTGAAACTGATGTCGATGAATTCCCATGGATGGTGTTGTTAGAATACACGAAACGTAAGTGCCTCGCTGTTTCAATGCATAATAAACGTTGTAATTTCTGTATAATTTTCAGCACGAAACACAAAGGGATTCCATTGTGGTGGAGTTTTAATCAGTAAACGCTATGTTGTAACCGCTTCTCATTGTGTGAACGGAAAGGATCTTCCAAGGACATGGGTACTGTAAGTGTAAAGTCGATTTTATCGAATTAATAGGCCAAATTTATCATTGTATTTTTTTCTTCCTGCGCAGTTCAAGTGTCCGTTTAGGTGAACATGATTTATCAACAGATATAGATTGTGTAGTAACAAGAACCGGGCAGGATTGCAATGTACCAGCCATTGATGTACCAATCTCAGAGAAAATTCCTCATGAACAATACGATCCACACTCGAAAAATCAAATCAACGATATTGCCCTGTTGCGACTACAATACGATGTTCCAACCACAGACTTTATAAAACCAATTTGTTTGCCCCGGCAACAACATTTGCGATCATTTAATTATGATGGTGTTAAATTGGATGTATCTGGTTGGGGTAAAACTGAAACGCTTAGCCAAAGCAATGTAAAACTAAAGGTTCGCATTAATGGATTCAACATTCAACAATGTAGTAATGTTTACAATCGTTTGGGTGCTGTCCTACAAAGTACACAATTATGTGCTGGGGGTGAACGTGGTTTTGATTCGTGTAATGGTGATTCAGGTGGACCAATTATGACAGTCGATAGTAGCGGTGATATTCCATATTGGTATTTAGTAGGTGTTGTATCATTTGGCCCATCACCATGTGCACAAGAGGGATGGCCGGGTGTATATACAAGAATCGGTTCATTTGTTGACTGGATTGAATCAAAAGTGTATGCTTAAGAATTGATACACAGAAGTCGCTTTTTTAAATTTTGAACAAAAAACACTAAATAAAACAATATTGATAAAAAATAATTTGTTTGGTTAAACCATTATGGGTTAAATAGAAATTGAATTCGGAAATTCGATTATCTATTCTCGGAGGATTCTTACCAACTTACAGGTTACATTTTTTGGGAAGCTAATTTTCAATTTTTAGATTTTTATGTTTCGAATGTGTAGCACTAATTAAACAGAACGTTTATGGAAAATAATTTTGTTGTTGTTCTTTTTTATGATACAGGGTGTCAAATATTTAAAAATTGCATGCACTTGGTGTTGTATTTATTGCTATAGATAAAAACGGAAAACCAAAATTTTGTTGGCGCGCCTTGATTTTTGCTTACTTCTGCAATTCATCTTATTAAATCTTCCACAAGTCGCTTAGAGATCGATGAACTTAAAGCTTCCCATTATCCTATATTGATAAACGGTGCAAATTTTCTTGCGCTGATCTGCCTCTTCACAAGATCCCATAAATATTCAGTTGGTGTTAAATCCGGGCTCTGGATCGGTCATTCCAGCACATTTTTCTTATAACCACCATAAGCTACTCTTCTCTAGTTCGCTCGTTGTAAGACCTCTAGATGTGATGTCAGCGGGGTTATCCTTGGATGCAACATGCCACCTATTCCTGACTATACAATTGCATTATCTCACTAGCTCTGTTGGCTACAAATGTAGTCCATCGTCTTGGACGAGTTGATAGCCGGTCTAATACTATCTTAGAATCGGTAAATGATTTCTCTACCAACTTCATTAAATTTTACAGCAAAGTACCCAATAATTCCAATCACGGAATAGTTATTTGTTTGACTGGCCTTAGTTACGATTTGGCTGCGATAATATTAGATTTAAAACCATAGTCAGTGTTAACTACATCGTATATCACAGCGGGGTATGCGTGTTCGCTTGCATCCCTGAAGCGTATCAAGCTTCTTGGTCGTGCGTCGTTAACCATCTTGGTACTGTAATTTTAGATGCTTCAACTAGATATCTTCTAATGTCTAGCCATGCTTTTTGAGTATTTGAAGGCAGTTCATCACAGGCATCAATCAGCCTAGTGGATCGAAGTTCCGACTTGCATCTGAAAGTAGGGTGCGCTTAGTATGAAGTGTTCGCTACGGAAGATGTAAGCTGAATTTAAAAGCATTGACATGCGTGGAGGCCTAATGCTCTTGGCGTATCTGGTTGTTCTCCTATACCTTTGACATCTTTCTCGGTGGCTTCAATGACTGATCTTAGCTCAACGTTATTCGTTAATAGCTTTCGAAAGCTGAAACCATAATCTTCTAATGATTTCATTATTTGTATTGCTATGACTTTAATTCGTGCTAAGGATTTGGCCCCGGTCATCATGTCATCTACCTACATATCTTGCAATGTAGATCTTGCTGCTTCCGGTTGGGTTGGTTGTAATCATTTTCCAATTTCCCTCACACAACGCGTTGCTAAGAATGCTGCCGATGTTCTGCCATATGTAATCGTTTTTAATTCATAACGCTGTTGCTTAGGGTTAACCCGTCATAAAATATTTTGGAATTGTCGATCATATTTAGCTACCCACACCTGCCTGTACATTTTCTCAACATCTCTGCAGAACCCAAATCGATGTTGTTGAAATTTTAATAATATATCGATGAGCGTTGACGGTTGATCCACCATTAAATCATCGTTCAGTGACAACCCTGCGGATGACCTAACAGATGCGTCGAATACAATGCTGACTTTCGTTGTGGTGCTGCTTTCTTTCAATATATGTACATCTTTATGTGGAAGATAATATTTATTGGAGCTGTTTCACCAAGGAATCCTTTCTATGTATACCCAAGAGTCTCATATTCTGTCATGAAAGTTTTGTAGAGCTGTCCAAATTCTTTATTTCTCTCAAACTTGAGACGATTTAAAGCTGAAGTAAATCATGTTCCAATGATAGCTCCTGGTTGTCTAAATGGCAATTTGACCGTGAACTTAGTATCTTCAGCTTGTTTGGTAGTCGTTTGAAATATCCCTTCATATGTCCGTTCCTCTGGTGTTCTTCCTGTGATTTTTGCCATCTCTTCGATTTTCCAGAACCTGCGAAGAGATTTACCTATAAGTAGCAGAATGGTAAAGTTACCGGATTCGATTTGCCTGGTGTTTGCACCTCCACCGGCTATTACCCAACCAAAAATGGTTTTGATTGTTGTCAGGTCATTTAATAATTTTAGCTTTTCGGGCAAAAGCGCTTTAAAAAATATATCCATCCCTAAAAGAATATCGATATTTCCACGCCTATTAAAGGTTGGATCATCTAAATCCAATTCATTTATTAACGAAAAGTCCGTTTTAGGTAAATACCCATATAGTGTATGGATACCTTTGAGATAATAAACGATTCTGTCTTTAATTTGTTTACTTTATCCAATGACGATATGGTTAATTCGGTAGTACTCCTGGTTGCTCCTATTCCGACTTCACCAAGTCCCTCCACCAACACTATTCCGTTACGATGATTGAAATTCAACTGAAAGTTTGAAAATGGTCTGGCTATCTCTTACTCTGATCATGGCGGTTGGTAAAATAGTATTACACGAATTTGCATATTCTTTTCGATGTGTGATGTTTTCTTTGGCATTGTTGACATCTCGCTCTCGATCTGCAGTCATGCACTCTGTGATTTCCGCTCAAGCAATTAAAACAACTGTTGTGGCTCTAAACAACTTCCGATTTTTTATCCGACGACATACGGTTGTATGTATCACAATCATAGATTCTGTATCCATCTTGCTTGCATATTGGACAGTTTATCCCTGTAGAAGTACTGGCTGCATATGTTCATGGTGCTGTTGGTCGATCAGGATGATTTTTCCTTGAGTATTCCTTCAATGATTCCATCATATCGATTAGTTTCCCAAGAAATTTGAGCAGTTCATCGAAAGTGGAAAAATCTTTTACTGCAGTTTCTTGAGCCCAAAGGGATTTGGTTTCATTATTTAGCTTATTTAACGCGACATAAATTAGCCAAGGATCCCTACTATCAGCATCTGAGCCTAGTGCTTTAAGCCCTCTAATTGATTCAGTGAAAGAATCGGAAACTTACGAATGTTACCAGCATTTGGTTGTAGTATACTCAGCTGTTCTATATAGGTTTTTATGAAAGCATTAACTGTATGGCGCTATCTATCATATCGATTAACCAACTTCTGAAATGCCTCGTTATAATTTGAATCAGTCACGGCCGCTTCTCCCTTTAACAGGCCTCTGAGATATTAAATTTGTGGGCTGCAGTTTAATTATCTCTTTCATGTATAGTTGAGCTATATATGTAAATCGAAAAGTAACTGCTACTCCATATAATCCCCATCAACATTTGGAATATTGAGTTTATTGCTTGCTTCTGTGTTGCATTTATCGTATCATCCATTAATGTCGTTTTTTTGAAGTAAGGGTGTTCTTTCGAATAGTAGCGTTTAGTCCTGTAAGAACTATATAGTAGCTATCGTTAAATTCCGGCAGATCTGATTCCACCTTGCTGTCGGTTTTAAACATTTCCTTCTCAATTCTCATAAATTCACTCAATAACTTTTGCGCTCGTTGCAGCAGCTCTTTGTTTCTTCAAACCATCATCCATCTTGTACCTGGATATTTATTTAGACGGTTTCTAATCAGTTACAATTGTTTACCGTTCACTATATGCACTGTCACTTTACTTTGCAATTTACGAATGTTCGTACCAAATTTAAGCCCGTTGTGTATTAATGAGATTGAATTTCAATCTATTTGTTTTCTGACCGGTGATTTTACAGGTTAATCACTTTAGAATGTCCGGCTTTCAATTGATGAATTATACTGCTGGCTTTGAAAGATCTAGAAGATCAACTGATCACTCATTTTGCATCAAATATTTATTAAAACCAGTACGAGTTTTTGTTGTTGTCAAAATCCTTAATGATACCGTGTTGTTGTCAAATTTATTAAATAATCAAATACCTGTAATTTTAGAGGCATAACGTCATTTTTGGTATCATATTTGATGTTAACAATAATATCAGCTTAGTTCTAGGATATTGTACAGAGCTTTATGAGCTTCGTATTTTATGAAAAGCTTAACTAAACGGCGATTTAATTATCATCAATATTACTGTAAAAAATTCGGTTTCAGCTTCAAGCATTTCTTGAGAATACTCATTTCGCATCAAATATTTATTAAAACCAGTACGAGTATTTGTTGTTGTCAAAATCCTTAATGATACCGTGTTGTTGTCAAATTTATTAAATAATCAAATACCTGTAATTTTAGAGGCATAACGTCATTTTTGGTATCATATTTGATGTTAACAATAATATCAGCTTAGTTCTAGGATATGGTACAGAGCTTTATGAGCTACGTAGTTTATAAAAAGCTTAAATAAACGGCGATTTAATTATCTTCAATATTACTGTAAAAAATTCGGTTTCAGCTTCAAGCATTTCTTAAGAATACTCATTTTGCATCAAATATTTATTAAAACCAGTACGAGTATTTGTTGTTGTCAAAATCCTTAATGATACCGTGTTGTTGTCAAATTTATTAAATAATCAAATACCTGTAATTTTAGAGGCATAACGTCATTTTTGGTATCATATTTGATGTTAACAATAATATCAGCTTAGTTCTAGGATATTGTACAGAGCTTTATGAGCTTCGTAGTTTATAAAAAGCTTAAATAAACGGCGATTTAATTATCTTCAATATTACTGTAAAAAATTCGGTTTCAGCTTCAAGCATTTCTTAAGAATACTCATTTTGCATCAAATATTTATTAAAACCAGTACGAGTATTTGTTGTTGTCAAAATCCTTAATGATACCGTGTTGTTGTCAAATTTATTAAATAATCAAATACCTGTAATTTTAGAGGCATAACGTCATTTCTGGTATCATATTTGATGTTAACAATAATATCAGCTTAGTTCTAGGATATGGTACAGAGCTTTATGAGCTTCGTAGTTTATAAAAAGCTTAAATAAACGGCGATTTAATTATCTTCAATATTACTGTAAAAAATTCGGTTTCAGCTTCAAGCATTTCTTAAGAATACTCATTTTGCATCAAATATTTATTAAAACCAGTACGAGTATTTGTTGTTGTCAAAATCCTTAATGATACCGTGTTGTTGTCAAATTTATTAAATAATCAAATACCTGTAATTTTAGAGGCATAACGTCATTTCTGGTATCATATTTGATGTTAACAATAATATCAGCTTAGTTCTAGGATATGGTACAGAGCTTTATGAGCTTCGTAGTTTATAAAAAGCTTAAATAAACGGCGATTTAATTATCTTCAATATTACTGTAAAAAATTCGGTTTCAGCTTCAAGCATTTCTTAAGAATACTCATTTTGCATCAAATATTTATTAAAACCAGTACGAGTATTTGTTGTTGTCAAAATCCTTAATGATACCGTGTTGTTGTCAAATTTATTAAATAATCAAATACCTGTAATTTTAGAGGCATAACGTCATTTCTGGTATCATATTTGATGTTAACAATAATATCAGCTTAGTTCTAGGATATGGTACAGAGCTTTATGAGCTTCGTAGTTTATAAAAAGCTTAAATAAACGGCGATTTAATTATCTTCAATATTACTGTAAAAAATTCGGTTTCAGCTTCAAGCATTTCTTAAGAATACTCATTTTGCATCAAATATTTATTAAAACCAGTACGAGTATTTGTTGTTGTCAAAATCCTTAATGATACCGTGTTGTTGTCAAATTTATTAAATAATCAAATACCTGTAATTTTAGAGGCATAACGTCATTTTTGGTATCATATTTGATGTTAACAATAATATCAGCTTAGTTCTAGGATATGGTACAGAGCTTTATGAGCTTTTTAGTTTATGAAAAGCTTTTACCAGACGGCGATTTAATTATCTTCAATATTACTGTAAAAATTCGGTTCCAGCTTCAAGCATTTCTTAAGAATACTCATTTTGCATCAAATATTTATTAAAACCAGTACGAGTATTTGTTGTTGTCAAAATCCTTAATGATACCGTGTTGTTGTCAAATTTATTAAATAATCAAATACCTGTAATTTTATAGGCATAACGTCATTTCTGGTATCATATTTGATGTTAATAATAATATCAGCTTAGTTCTGGTATATTGTACAGAGCTTTATGAGCTTTGTAGTTTATGAAAAGCTTTTACCAGACGGCGATTTAATTATCTTCAATATTACTGTAAAAATTCGGCTCCAGCTTCAAGCATTTCTTAAGAATACTCATTTTGCATCAAATATTTATTAAAACCAGTACGAGTATTTGTTGTTGTCAAAATCCTTAATGATACCGTGTTGTTGTCGTCAAATTTATTAAATAATCAACTACCTGCAATTTTAGAGGCATAACGTCACTTTTGGTATCATATTTGATGTTAACAATAATATCAGCTTAGTTCTGGTATATTGTACAGAGCTTTATGAGCTTTGTAGTTTATGAAAAGCTTTTACCAGACGGCGATTTAATTATCTTCAATATTACTGTAAAAATTCGGTTCCAGTTTCAAGCATTTCTTAAGAATACTCATTTTGCATCAAATATTTATTTAAACCAGTACGAGTTTTTGTTGTTGTCAAAATCCTTAATGATAACCGTGTTGTTGTCAAATTTATTAAATAATCAACTACCTGTAATTTTATAGGCATAACGTCATTTCTGGTATCATATTTGATGTTAACAATAATATCAGCTTAGTTCTGGTATATTGTACAGAGCTTTATGAGCTTTGTAGTTTATGAAAAGCTTTTACCAGACGGCGATTTAATTATCTTCAATATTACTGTAAAAATTCGGCTCCAGCTTCAAGCATTTCTTAAGAATACTCATTTTGCATCAAATATTTATTAAAACCAGTACGAGTATTTGTTGTTGTCAAAATCCTTAATGATACCGTGTTGTTGTCGTCAAATTTATTAAATAATCAACTACCTGCAATTTTAGAGGCATAACGTCACTTTTGGTATCATATTTGATGTTAACAATAATATCAGCTTAGTTCTAGGATATTGTACAGAGCTTTATGAGCTTCGTAGTTTTTAAAAAGCTTAACTAAACGGCGATTTAATTATCTTCAATATTACTGTAAAAAATTCGGTTTCAGCTTCAAGCATTTCTTAAGAAAACTCAGTTTGCATCAAATATTTATTAAAACCAGTACGAGTATTTGTTGTTGTCAAAATCCTTAATGATACCGTGTTGTTGTCAAATTTATTAAATAATCAAATACCTGTAAGTTTAGAGGCATAACGTCATTTTTGATATCATATTTGATGTTAACAATAATATCAGCTTAGTTCTAGGATATTGTACAGAGCTTTATGAGCTTCGTAGTTTTTAAAAAGCTTAACTAAACGGCGATTTAATTATATTCAATATTACTGTAAAAAATTCGGTTTCAGCTTCAAGCATTTCTTAAGAAAACTCATTTTGCATCAAATATTTATTAAAACCAGTACGAGTATTTTTTGTTGTCAAAATCCTTAATGATACCGTGTTGTTGTCAAATTTATTAAATAATCAACTACCTGAAATTTTAGAGGCATAACGTCACTTTTGGTATCATATTTGATGTTAACAATAATATCAGCTTAGTTCTATAATATGGTACAGAGCTTTATGAGCTTCGTAGTTTATAAAAAGCTTAAATAAACGGCGATTTAATTATCTTCAATATTACTGTAAAAAATTCGGTTTCAGCTTCAAGCATTTCTTAAGAATACTCATTTTGCATCAAATATTTATTAAAACCAGTACGAGTATTTGTTGTTGTCAAAATCCTTAATGATACCGTGTTGTTGTCAAATTTATTAAATAATCAAATACCTGTAATTTTAGAGGCATAACGTCATTTTTGGTATCATATTTGATGTTAACAATAATATCAGCTTAGTTCTAGGATATGGTACAGAGCTTTATGAGCTTCGTAGTTTATAAAAAGCTTAAATAAACGGCGATTCAATTATCTTCAATATTACTGTAAAAAATTCGGTTTCAGCTTCAAGCATTTCTTAAGAATACTCATTTTGCATCAAATATTTATTAAAACCAGTACGAGTATTTGTTGTTGTCAAAATCCTTAATGATACCGTGTTGTTGTCAAATTTATTAAATAATCAAATACCTGTAATTTTAGAGGCATAACGTCATTTTTGGTATCATATTTGATGTTAACAATAATATCAGCTTAGTTCTATAATATGGTACAGAGCTTTATGAGCTTCGTAGTTTATAAAAAGCTTAAATAAACGGCGATTTAATTATCTTCAATATTACTGTAAAAAATTCGGTTTCAGCTTCAAGCATTTCTTAAGAATACTCATTTTGCATCAAATATTTATTAAAACCAGTACGAGTATTTGTTGTTGTCAAAATCCTTAATGATACCGTGTTGTTGTCAAATTTATTAAATAATCAAATACCTGTAATTTTAGAGGCATAACGTCATTTTTGGTATCATATTTGATGTTAACAATAATATCAGCTTAGTTCTAGGATATTGTACAGAGCTTTATGAGCTTCGTAGTTTTTAAAAAGCTTAACTAAACGGCGATTTAATTATATTCAATATTACTGTAAAAAATTCGGTTTCAGCTTCAAGCATTTCTTAAGAAAACTCATTTTGCATCAAATATTTATTAAAACCAGTACGAGTATTTGTTGTTGTCAAAATCCTTAATGATACCGTGTTGTTGTCAAATTTATTAAATAATCAACTACCTGAAATTTTAGAGGCATAACGTCACTTTTGGTATCATATTTGATGTTAACAATAATATCAGCTTAGTTCTATAATATGGTACAGAGCTTTATGAGCTTCGTAGTTTATAAAAAGCTTAAATAAACGGCGATTTAATTATCTTCAATATTACTGTAAAAAATTCGGTTTCAGCTTCAAGCATTTCTTAAGAATACTCATTTTGCATCAAATATTTATTAAAACCAGTACGAGTATTTGTTGTTGTCAAAATCCTTAATGATACCGTGTTGTTGTCAAATTTATTAAATAATCAACTACCTGCAATTTTAGAGGCATAACGTCACTTTTGGTATCATATTTGATGTTAACAATAATATCAGCTTAGTTCTAGGATATTGTACAGAGCTTTATGAGCTTCGTAGTTTTTAAAAAGCTTAACTAAACGGCGATTTAATTATATTCAATATTACTGTAAAAAATTCGGTTTCAGCTTCAAGCATTTCTTAAGAAAACTCATTTTGCATCAAATATTTATTAAAACCAGTACGAGTATTTGTTGTTGTCAAAATCCTTAATGATACCGTGTTGTTGTCAAATTTATTAAATAATCAACTACCTGAAATTTTAGAGGCATAACGTCACTTTTGGTATCATATTTGATGTTAACAATAATATCAGCTTAGTTCTATAATATGGTACAGAGCTTTATGAGCTTCGTAGTTTATAAAAAGCTTAAATAAACGGCGATTTAATTATCTTCAATATTACTGTAAAAAATTCGGTTTCAGCTTCAAGCATTTCTTAAGAATACTCATTTTGCATCAAATATTTATTAAAACCAGTACGAGTATTTGTTGTTGTCAAAATCCTTAATGATACCGTGTTGTTGTCAAATTTATTAAATAATCAAATACCTGTAATTTTAGAGGCATAACGTCATTTCTGGTATCATATTTGATGTTAACAATAATATCAGCTTAGTTCTAGGATATGGTACAGAGCTTTATGAGCTTCGTAGTTTATAAAAAGCTTAAATAAACGGCGATTCAATTATCTTCAATATTACTGTAAAAAATTCGGTTTCAGCTTCAAGCATTTCTTAAGAATACTCATTTTGCATCAAATATTTATTAAAACCAGTACGAGTATTTGTTGTTGTCAAAATCCTTAATGATACCGTGTTGTTGTCAAATTTATTAAATAATCAAATACCTGTAATTTTAGAGGCATAACGTCATTTCTGGTATCATATTTGATGTTAACAATAATATCAGCTTAGTTCTAGGATATGGTACAGAGCTTTATGAGCTTCGTAGTTTATAAAAAGCTTAAATAAACGGCGATTTAATTATCTTCAATATTACTGTAAAAAATTCGGTTTCAGCTTCAAGCATTTCTTGAGAATACTCATTTTGCATCAAATATTTATTAAAACCAGTACGAGTATTTGTTGTTGTCAAAATCCTTAATGATACCGTGTTGTTGTCAAATTTATTAAATAATCAAATACCTGTAATTTTAGAGGCATAACGTCATTTCTGGTATCATATTTGATGTTAACAATAATATCAGCTTAGTTCTAGGATATGGTACAGAGCTTTATGAGCTTCGTAGTTTATAAAAAGCTTAAATAAACGGCGATTTAATTATCTTCAATATTACTGTAAAAAATTCAGTTTCAGCTTCAAGCATTTCTTAAGAATACTCATTTTGCATCAAATATTTATTAAAACCAGTACGAGTATTTGTTGTTGTCAAAATCCTTAATGATACCGTGTTGTTGTCAAATTTATTAAATAATCAAATACCTGTAATTTTAGAGGCATAACGTCATTTCTGGTATCATATTTGATGTTAACAATAATATCAGCTTAGTTCTAGGATATGGTACAGAGCTTTATGAGCTTCGTAGTTTATAAAAAGCTTAAATAAACGGCGATTTAATTATCTTCAATATTACTGTAAAAAATTCGGTTTCAGCTTCAAGCATTTCTTAAGAATACTCATTTTGCATCAAATATTTATTAAAACCAGTACGAGTATTTGTTGTTGTCAAAATCCTTAATGATACCGTGTTGTTGTCAAATTTATTAAATAATCAAATACCTGTAATTTTAGAGGCATAACGTCATTTCTGGTATCATATTTGATGTTAACAATAATATCAGCTTAGTTCTAGGATATGGTACAGAGCTTTATGAGCTTCGTAGTTTATAAAAAGCTTAAATAAACGGCGATTTAATTATCTTCAATATTACTGTAAAAAATTCGGTTTCAGCTTCAAGCATTTCTTAAGAATACTCATTTTGCATCAAATATTTATTAAAACCAGTACGAGTATTTGTTGTTGTCAAAATCCTTAATGATACCGTGTTGTTGTCAAATTTATTAAAAAATCAAATACCTGTAATTTTAGAGGCATAACGTCATTTCTGGTATCATATTTGATGTTAACAATAATATCAGCTTAGTTCTAGGATATGGTACAGAGCTTTATGAGCTTCGTAGTTTATAAAAAGCTTAAATAAACGGCGATTTAATTATCTTCAATATTACTGTAAAAAATTCGGTTTCAGCTTCAAGCATTTCTTAAGAATACTCATTTTGCATCAAATATTTATTAAAACCAGTACGAGTATTTGTTGTTGTCAAAATCCTTAATGATACCGTGTTGTTGTCAAATTTATTAAATAATCAAATACCTGTAATTTTAGAGGCATAACGTCATTTCTGGTATCATATTTGATGTTAACAATAATATCAGCTTAGTTCTAGGATATGGTACAGAGCTTTATGAGCTTCGTAGTTTATAAAAAGCTTAAATAAACGGCGATTTAATTATCTTCAATATTACTGTAAAAAATTCGGTTTCAGCTTCAAGCATTTCTTAAGAATACTCATTTTGCATCAAATATTTATTAAAACCAGTACGAGTATTTGTTGTTGTCAAAATCCTTAACGATACCGTGTTGTTGTCAAATTTATTAAATAATTAAATACCTGTAATTTTAGAGGCATAACGTCATTTCTGGTATCATATTTGACGTTAACAATAATATCACCTTAGTTCTAGGATATGGTACAGAGCTTTATGAGCTTCGTAGTTTATAAAAAGCTTAAATAAACGGCGATTTAATTATCTTCAATATTACTGTAAAAAATTCGGTTTCAGCTTCAAGCATTTCTTAAGAATACTCATTTTGCATCAAATATTTATTAAAACCAGTACGAGTATTTGTTGTTGTCAAAATCCTTAATGATACCGTGTTGTTGTCAAATTTATTAAATAATCAACTACCTGTAATTTTATAGGCATAACGTCATTTCTGGTATCATATTTGATGTTAAAAATAATATCAGCTTAGTTCTAGGATATTGTACAGAGCTTTATGAGCTTCGTAGTTTATAAAAACCTTAACTAAACAACGATTTAATTATCTTCAATATTACTGTAAAAAATTCGGTTTCAGCTTCAAGCATTTCTTAAGAAAACTCATTTTGCATCAAATATTTATTAAAACCAGTACGAGTATTTGTTGTTGTCAAAATCCTTAATGATACCGTGTTGTTGTCAAATTTATTAAATAATCAACTACCTGCAATTTTAGAGGCATAACGTCATTTTTGGTATCATATTTGACGTTAACAATAATATCACCTTAGTTCTAGGATATGGTACAGAGCTTTATGAGCTTCGTAGTTTATAAAAAGCTTAAATAAACGGCGATTTAATTATCTTCAATATTACTGTAAAAAATTCGGTTTCAGCTTCAAGCATTTCTTAAGAATACTCATTTTGCATCAAATATTTATTAAAACCAGTACGAGTATTTGTTGTTGTCAAAATCCTTAACGATACCGTGTTGTTGTCAAATTTATTAAATAATCAACTACCTGTAATTTTATAGGCATAACGTCATTTCTGGTATCATATTTGATGTTAAAAATAATATCAGCTTAGTTCTAGGATATTGTACAGAGCTTTATGAGCTTTGTAGTTTATAAAAAGCTTAAATAAACGGCGATTTAATTATCTTCAATATTACTGTAAAAAATTCGGTTTCAGCTTCAAGCATTTCTTAAGAATACTCATTTTGCATCAAATATTTATTAAAACCAGTACGAGTATTTGTTGTTGTCAAAATCCTTAATGATACCGTGTTGTTGTCAAATTTATTAAATAATTAACTACCTGCAATTTTAGAGGCATAACGTCATATTTGATATCATATTTGATGTTAACAATAATATCAGCTTAGTTCTAGGATATTGTACAGAGCTTTATGAGCTTCGTAGTTTATAAAAACCTTAACTAAACAACGATTTAATTATCTTCAATATTACTGTAAAAAATTCGGTTTCAGCTTCAAGCATTTCTTAAGAAAACTCATTTTGCATCAAATATTTATTAAAACCAGTACGAGTATTTGTTGTTGTCAAAATCCTTAATGATACCGTGTTGTTGTCAAATTTATTAAATAATCAACTACCTGCAATTTTAGAGGCATAACGTCATTTTTGGTATCATATTTGACGTTAACAATAATATCACCTTAGTTCTAGGATATGGTACAGAGCTTTATGAGCTTCGTAGTTTATAAAAAGCTTAAATAAACGGCGATTTAATTATCTTCAATATTACTGTAAAAAATTCGGTTTCAGCTTCAAGCATTTCTTAAGAATACTCATTTTGCATCAAATATTTATTAAAACCAGTACGAGTATTTGTTGTTGTCAAAATCCTTAACGATACCGTGTTGTTGTCAAATTTATTAAATAATCAACTACCTGTAATTTTATAGGCATAACGTCATTTCTGGTATCATATTTGATGTTAAAAATAATATCAGCTTAGTTCTAGGATATTGTACAGAGCTTTATGAGCTTTGTAGTTTATAAAAAGCTTAAATAAACGGCGATTTAATTATCTTCAATATTACTGTAAAAAATTCGGTTTCAGCTTCAAGCATTTCTTAAGAATACTCATTTTGCATCAAATATTTATTAAAACCAGTACGAGTATTTGTTGTTGTCAAAATCCTTAATGATACCGTGTTGTTGTCAAATTTATTAAATAATTAACTACCTGCAATTTTAGAGGCATAACGTCATATTTGATATCATATTTGATGTTAACAATAATATCAGCTTAGTTCTAGGATATTGTACAGAGCTTTATGAGCTTCGTAGTTTATAAAAACCTTAACTAAACAACGATTTAATTATCTTCAATATTACTGTAAAAAATTCGGTTTCAGCTTCAAGCATTTCTTAAGAAAACTCATTTTGCATCAAATATTTATTAAAACCAGTACGAGTATTTGTTGTTGTCAAAATCCTTAATGATACCGTGTTGTTGTCAAATTTATTAAATAATCAACTACCTGCAATTTTAGAGGCATAACGTCATTTTTGATATCATATTTGATGTTAACAATAATGTCAGCTTAGTTCTAGGATATTGTACAGAGCTTTATGAGCTTCGTAGTTTATAAAAAGCTTTTACCAGACGGCGATTTAATTACCTTCAATATTACTGTAAAAAGTTCGGTTTCAGCTTCAAGCATTTCTTAAGAATACTCATTTTGCATCAAATATTTATTAAAACCAGTACGAGTATTTGTTGTTGTCAAAATCCTTAACGATACCGTGTTGTTGTCAAATTTATTAAATAATTAACTACCTGCAATTTTAGAGGCATAACGCCATTTTTGGTATCTTATTTGATTTTAATAATAATATCAGCTTAGTTCTGGTATATTGTACAGAGCTTTATGAGCTTTTTAGTTTATTAAAAATTCGGTTTTAGCTTCAAGCACTTCTTTAGAACACTCATTTTGCATCAAATATTTATTAAAACCAGTACGAGCATTTGTTGTTGTCAAAATCCTTAATGATACCGTGTTGTTGTCAAATTTATTAAATAATTAACTACCTGTAATTTTAGAGGCATAACGTCATTTTTGATATCATATTTGATGTTAACAATAATGTCAGCTTAGTTCTAGGATATTGTACAGAGCTTTATGAGCTTCGTAGTTTATAAAAAGCTTTTACCAGACGGCGATTTAATTACCTTCAATATTACTGTAAAAAGTTCGGTTTCAGCTTCAAGCATTTCTTAAGAATACTCATTTTGCATCAAATATTTATTAAAACCAGTACGAGTATTTGTTGTTGTCAAAATCCTTAACGATACCGTGTTGTTGTCAAATTTATTAAATAATTAACTACCTGCAATTTTAGAGGCATAACGCCATTTTTGGTATCTTATTTGATTTTAATAATAATATCAGCTTAGTTCTGGTATATTGTACAGAGCTTTATGAGCTTTTTAGTTTATTAAAAATTCGGTTTTAGCTTCAAGCATTTCTTTAGAACACTCATTTTGCATCAAATATTTATTAAAACCAGTACGAGCATTTGTTGTTGTCAAAATCCTTAATGATACCGTGTTGTTGTCAAATTTATTAAATAATCAACTACCTGCAATTTTAGAGGCATAACGTCATTTTTGATATCATATTTGATGTTAACAATAATATCAGCTTAGTTCTAGGATATTGTACAGAGCTTTATGAGCTTTTTAGTTTATTAAAAGCTTTTACCAGACGGCGATTTAATTATCTTCAATATTACTGTAAAAAATTCGGTTCCAGCTTCAAGCATTTCTTAAGAATACTCATTTTGCATTAAATATTTATTAAAACCAGTACGAGTTTTTGTTGTTGTCAAAATCCTTAATGATACCGTGTTGTTGTCAAATTTATTAAATAATCAACTACCTGTAATTTTAGAGGCATAACGTCATTTCTGGTATCATATTTGATGTTAACAATAATATCAGCTTAGTTCTAGGATATTGTACAGAGCTTTATGAGCTTCGTAGTTTATAAAAAGCTTTTACCAGACGGCAATTTAATTATCTTCAATATTACTGTAAAAAATTCGGTTTCAGCTTCAAGCATTTCTTAAGAAAACTCATTTTGCATCAAATATTTATTAAAACCAGTACGAGTATTTGTTGTTGTCAAAATCCTTAATGATACCGTGTTGTTGTCAAATTTATTAAATAATCAACTACCTGCAATTTTAGAGGCATAACGTCATTTTTGATATCTTATTTGATTTTAATAATAATATCAGCTTAGTTCTGGTATATTGTACAGAGCTTTATGAGCTTTTTAGTTTATTAAAAATTCGGTTTTAGCTTCAAGCATTTCTTTAGAACACTCATTTTGCATCAAATATTTATTAAAACCAGTACGAGCATTTGTTGTTGTCAAAATCCTTAATGATACCGTGTTGTTGTCAAATTTATTAAATAATCAACTACCTGCAATTTTAGAGGCATAACGTCATTTTTGATATCATATTTGATGTTAACAATAATATCAGCTTAGTTCTAGGATATTGTACAGAGCTTTATGAGCTTTTTAGTTTATTAAAAGCTTTTACCAGACGGCGATTTAATTATCTTCAATATTACTGTAAAAATTCGGTTTTAGCTTCAAGCATTTCTTAAGAAAACTCATTTTGCATCAAATATTTATTAAAACCAGTACGAGTATTTGTTGTTGTCAAAATCCTTAACGATACCGTGTTGTTGTCAAATTTATTAAATAATCAACTACCTGTAATTTTAGAGGCATAACGTCATTTTTGGTATCTTATTTGATGTTAACAATATTATCAGCTTAGTTCTGGTATATTGTACAGAGCTTTATGAGCTTTGTAGTTTATGAAAAGCTTTTGCCAGACGGCGATTTAATTATCTTCAATATTACTGTAAAAAATTCGGTTTCAGCTTCAAGCATTTCTTGAGAATACTCATTTTGCATCAAATATTTATTAAAACCAGTACGAGTATTTGTTGTTGTCAAAATCCTTAATGATACCGTGTTGTTGTCAAATTTATTAAATAATTAACTACCTGCAATTTTAGAGGCATAACGTCATATTTGATATCATATTTGATGTTAACAATAATATCAGCTTAGTTCTAGGATATTGTACAGAGCTTTATGAGCTTCGTAGTTTATAAAAACCTTAACTAAACAACGATTTAATTATCTTCAATATTACTGTAAAAAATTCGGTTTCAGCTTCAAGCATTTCTTAAGAAAACTCATTTTGCATCAAATATTTATTAAAACCAGTACGAGTATTTGTTGTTGTCAAAATCCTTAATGATACCGTGTTGTTGTCAAATTTATTAAATAATCAACTACCTGTAATTTTAGAGGCATAACGTCATTTTTGATGTAATATTTGATGTTAACAATAATATCAGCTTAGTTCTAGGATATTGTACAGAGCTTTATGAGCTTTTTAGTTTATGAAAAGCTTAACTAAACGGCGATTTAATTATCATCAATATTACTGTAAAAAATTCGGTTTCAGCTTCAAGCATTTCTTGAGAATACTCATTTCGCATCAAATATTTATTAAAACCAGTACGAGTATTTGTTGTTGTCAAAATCCTTAATGATACCGTGTTGTTGTCAAATTTATTAAATAATCAACTACCTGTAATTTTAGAGGCATAACGTCATTTTTGATGTAATATTTGATGTTAACAATAATATCAGCTTAGTTCTAGGATATTGTACAGAGCTTTATGAGCTTTTTAGTTGAGAAAAAGCTTTTACTAGACGGCGATTTAATTATCATCAATATTACTGTAAAAAATTCGGTTTCAGCTTCAAGCATTTCTTGAGAATACTCATTTCGCATCAAATATTTATTAAAATCAGTACGAGTATTTGTTGTTGTCAAAATCCTTAATGATACCGTGTTGTTGTCAAATTTATTAAATAATTAACTACCTGCAATTTTAGAGGCATAACGCCATTTTTGGTATCTTATTTGATGTTAATAATAATATCAGCTTAGTTCTAGGATATTGTACAGAGCTTTATGAGCTTCGTAGTTTATAAAAAGCTTTTACCAGACGGCAATTTAATTATCTTCAATATTACTGTAAAAAATTCGGTTTCAGCTTCAAGCATTTCTTAAGAAAACTTATTTTGCATCAAATATTTATTAAAACCAGTACGAGTATTTGTTGTTGTCAAAATCCTTAATGATACCGTGTTGTTGTCAAATTTATTAAATAATCAACTACCTGTAATTTTAGAGGCATAACGTCATTTTTGATGTAATATTTGATGTTAACAATAATATCAGCTTAGTTCTAGGATATTGTACAGAGCTTTATGAGCTTTTTAGTTGAGAAAAAGCTTTTACTAGACGGCGATTTAATTATCATCAATATTACTGTAAAAAATTCGGTTTCAGCTTCAAGCATTTCTTGAGAATACTCATTTCGCATCAAATATTTATTAAAATCAGTACGAGTATTTGTTGTTGTCAAAATCCTTAATGATACCGTGTTGTTGTCAAATTTATTAAATAATCAAATACCTGTAATTTTATAGGCATAACGTCATTTCTGGTATCATATTTGATGTTAAAAATAATATCAGCTTAGTTCTAGGATATTGTACAGAGCTTTATGAGCTTCGTAGTTTATAAAAAGCTTTTACCAGACGGCGATTTAATTATCTTCAATATTACTGTAAAAATTCGGTTTCAGCTTCAATCATTTCTTAAGAATACTCATTTTGCATCAAATATTTATTAAAACCAGTACGAGTATTTGTTGTTGTCAAAATCCTTAATGATACCGTGTTGTTGTCAAATTTATTAAATAATTAACTACCTGCAATTTTAGAGGCATAACGTCATTTTTGATATCATATTTGATGTTAACAATAATATCAGCTTAGTTCTAGGATATTGTACAGAGCTTTATGAGCTTTGTAGTTTATGAAAAGCTTTTACCAGACGGCGATTTAAATAATTATCTTCAATATTACTGTAAAAAATTTGGTTTCAGCTTCAAGCATTTCTTAAGAATACTCATTTTGCATCAAATATTTATTAAAATCAGTACGAGTATTTGTTGTTGTCAAAATCCTTAATGATACCGTGTTGTTGTCAAATTTATTAAATAATCAACTACCTGTAATTTTAGAGGCACATCGTCAATTTTGGTATAATATTTGATGTTAATAATAATATCAGCTTAGTTCTAGGATATTGTACAGAGCTTTATGAGCTTTGTAGTTTATAAAAAGCTTAAATAAACGGCGATTTAATTATCTTCAATATTACTGTAAAAAATTCGGTTTCAGCTTCAAGCTATTCTTAAGAATACTCATTTTACATCAAATATTTATTAAAACCAGTACGAGTATTTGTTGTTGTCAAAGTCCTTAACTAAATAGGATCATTCAGATAAGTTATATAATAATGATAAATTAAATTCTAATACTGGTTAATTCTATTAATATGCGGTGTTTTGTTTAAGATTTGTGTGGATTTATTTTTCTAGCATCAACAAAAACGACATTCTATTCAATCTCAAATTTAAGAATGATCGGTGGAATTTTTTTCTTCTTGAAATAGGCCAAGATTTTTGGCAATGGCTTGTTCTAATAGAAAATCTTCACTAGCGCGATGTTCAAAAAGGTTATCACCGTTTCGGAAAGCGATATTTGTTCTGTGTTCATCGACTTACTATTCAATCCCAATTTTAAGTGTGATCGCTAAAACTGTTTTTCAAATAGCCAGAATTGTTGGCAATGGTTTACTCCAACTTAGAATTTTTATTAGACTGTTAGTTTTAGAGCTTTCTAGCCAGTAAATAGGAAATATTTGGAACATTCAAAAATCAACTTTTTGAATGACGCACCGCAATACATTGATAGAGAATATTATTTTCAGAACGTTTTCGGAATAACCTCACATGTTGGAACTCTCAGGTCTTGTTTTACGAACAAAATTCTTGCTCTGGTGTAGAAATCGAACAAGAATTCAATTGTAATAATAATTATTCTAAATGTCAATCAGATATTCTCAGAAACTTCGGTGTAATTTTCATAAAATTAAAAATACATTTATATATTATTAAAATTAATTAATTCAATTTTTATTAAACGAGTTATTTAAAATAAACCAACTAAGAATTTATAAACATTTTTTTGTTTAATATATTTTACGAATATCGCATCTCGGATTCATACATAGTGAGAGTTAAAGCTGCATTAAACTCGACTCGACTTTCAGTAGACTTTCAACTATTTCGTATACAGATAAGTAAACTGTCACAGTCAACATGTGTTAATTCTCACACACGACGCAACAGCTCTCTTTCGTCATTTCGAAAACAAACTTGATGTTTTAGATTTGAAATGTCAACTTTGATTTTTTATTTTTTGCTTGCAGTTACGAAGGAACTCTTGAATGTATCAGACGCAAAGTTTTGATACGCCCGGGGAAAATATTTATTTAACCTTCATCTTATCAAGTTTAATTGTATTTCTTGTGTAGTTAAGTTTGCGGTTTTTAATAAAAATTCGTTTTTTTTTCTTTTAAATGAAGAATTTTTTAGTTTTTGTGATTTTAATAATATTTAATGTTTTTGTTGTAAGCTATGCACGTAAGTCTCAATATAATATATGAGGTGTTTTTTGACGTAGTACTACGGTTTTGTTTTCATCATATATCTGGGTGGGGGGGGGGGGGGGGGGAGGAGAAAAACCAAATTTACATAGTTGTGGCTCGTTCAAATGTAATACGAACTTTGGTTTTTTCTACTACAATTTTATTTCTCTTACTCAATGTTTTAAGTACATTGTGAGACTGGATACAATAATAGAAAACTACTAACAAGTTTCTTTATTTAACTGATTTAAATATTAAGTTACTCTGTAAGAAAATATAATTGAAGGAAATTAAGTTTTTAATTAATATAACAGATTTTACATTAAATGAATTGAATAAAGAATGGGTAATAAGATACTAGTCACGTTGCATTACCTTGTGGATTTCAATGCCGAAACGCCTCCGCTAATGGTGTCGAGTGTGTCTTCTTTGACGTTCTCCTTGTCATTTGTTTTCCTTTTGAATTTGCTTGTATGTATATATAAACCCTCTTAACCATTTGAGTATCTTATAAATTATATCTACAAATTGTAATTAATGTATAGGGATTGTTCCTATACAGTTAAATGCTAATAATTTTTCGATTTGTATTTTATTTTAGGATATTAATTTCTTTTAAATTATCAACGGACCAGTAATTTAGTTTTTGCAAATTCTGTGGTTCCAGTAACTTTTTGTGTTCAATATTAATATATAGTTTTGAAATTATTTCAACAGAATTCCAAAATTTGAGTGTTTTGCTGTTTTATATGATATTAAAAAAAACTGGTTGACGTGATATCTCAAGTTCTATTTAACCGATTTACTTCAAATTTTGTATCAACATTCAATTTTTAACTGTCTATCGCCCCTACTAGAATTATCTCAAAATTATCTTTTTTACTATTTAAAAAAAAAATAGTTAGCCAATTTTAATTCGGAATGCGTCAGTTGTAATACAGAAAATCTCCACTATATATAACGCGGCTATACAAACTGTTAATATACTTTATTAGACATAGTAACCCTTGAATTCACTTTATCATTTCAAACATTTGAATTCATTTATTTTTCAAGTTAACACACACAATTTAATACATACAGTCGTTGTCAAAATTATTTGTGTTACGCAAAAATTGTATAATGTATTTCGCAAAAGTTAAAACTTGGGCTAAAGACTTAATAAAATAACTAAAATTTTTGATGTGAAAACATCCTTACGGCAGGAGTAAGTAAAAAATTGTATAGAAATCATGTTATGGAAACATATGTATGTGCCGAACAAATAATATTGCATGTATGCGTAAATATCGACCAGAAATCGTGAGCCGAATACGAAAAAAATTGAAAAAACCGCCTACTTTATTTTATTGTAAAAATATTTACTAGGTATATATGGCTGCAACAGCAAGTATTTTTGAAAATGAAAATCAAATACGAGTAAGAGGAGCACAAATTATGCATGTGCAGTGTAAGTTCGGTTGCAATTTACACAGATTTTTACACGTAAAACACGTGTAATTTACATACAGACATTATATATTATAAAAAACGTAAGAAACTAATGACGTAAATTAAATATACTGACTATATTTAATTTTTTTTATTGAATATTTGTGAAAACTTCGTAAGAAATACATACAAAACAATCCAACATTTTTTTTTGTAATTGTTTTGTAATTCTGATGTCACAAAATTAATTTCTGCCACGACTTCTGAATTGTTTTATCGAATACTGGTATGACATTTTGATTTTTGACAACCAAAACTCAAACTCTAACATGAATTATCGAATTCTGATATCATAAAGTCAAACACTGAAGAGATTTATCTAATTTTGACATGAGATATTGAATTCTTTGATATAACAACTCAAGACTTCAGAATTCGATATATTGTCCCAAAATTCGAGAATGTTATGTTACGATTCGATGTATGTACCAAAATTCAAAAAACTGTGTTGATTTCTGGGATTATATATCCAATTCTGATATGACATCGCGAATTTTGAGATATTATATCGAATTCTGAAGTCTTGAGATGATATATCAAATTCTGATAAAACCGTTCGAATTCTGACAAGACATGTCGAGATTTGACCGAATATGTCGAATTAGTTAAAATATCGACGGTATATATAAAATTTGTCTTCTGATATCGAATTCTTACGTCATATGTATGTAGAATCTAAAACCAAAAATTTAAATTCTGATATAAAATATCGATTTTTGAGATGATATACGGAATTCTTAAGGTTTTATGATAGATTTTCAAATAATCATTTGACATAAGATATACAAATCTGACATTATAAATTCATATTCCGACGTGTCATATCAAACTTTAACCTCGTATGTAGAATTATGATTTATGACATCAAATTATGATATGATTTACCAAGTTTTGGCATGATATTTGGAATTCTGACACGACATATCGGACTCGACATCATAAATACAAATGAGAAAATCTGACTTGACTTAGTGAACTATGCCATGATTGACACGTATGATACATAAGTACATATATTTAGCATAAATTAAAATTCTGTTACGACATATCGAATTTTGACTTGATATTCAAATTCTGACATGACGTATGTAATTTTAACAAAAAGTAACTAATTGTGGCATAATTTCTCACATTCTGGCATAATATTTCGAATATGTGACCTGCCGATTTCTGGCATGATATATCGAATTCTGGTATAATATATAGAATTCTGACATCCTAAATACAATTTCTGATATTGCATATCTACTTCTTACATAAAGTATGTAATTCTGACATGATAACTCAAATTCTGGCCTCAAAAATTCAAATTCTGACATGACGTATCGAATTCTGACATGATGACATGAAGTAACGAATTCTGATAAGAGATATCGAATTCTGTTATGATCCTGATAAGTATCTATTTTTGGCATCAGAAACTCAAATTCTGACATGACCTACCGAATTTTGATATAAAATATGTCGATTTCTGATATGATTTTGCGATTTCTAGTGTATCGACATGTTTTATTGAATTCTGATAAGATACATACGTCAAATTCTGATATGACGTATCAATTTCCGGCACGATAAATTCACACATGATATAATTCTGACATCATAGTTTCAAACCCTGATATTTCATATCGAATTCTGGCATGTTACATCGAATTCTGACATAATGTATCGAATTCTAACATCAAAAACTCAAATTCGGACATTACATATCAAATTCAGACATAATATATCGAATTCTGACATCACAAATTTAAATTCTGACATAACTTGTCGAAATCTGAAACGATGATACATAGATTTTTGGCATCACAAATTCAAATTCTAACTGTGGTAACTTACGTCAGATATAGAGTGGAATGAGATTTAATTAATTAATTTAATACTAGAGATAAAGATAAGATCTTGTAACTTGCGCCTTAGAATAAATTGGAGTCTTTGGTAGTGGCAATAAATAGGAGTGTGAGGACGTAATTTTGTAAAACAACACGAACATCTTCTTCGGTTGGTCAGATTGTAAAATGTAATTTTCCAATCTGACAAAGATAAAACTGACAAAAATAAAATTGTACATATTGTGGAGAATTTCTACATAATTTTATCTGTAAAACTGTTGTTGTATAAGAATTTATGTTTGATAATTCTTTATTCTAACTGATACATGTGAACGTAGTATTTACTCTTAGATCCATGTAATAGTACAATGAAATATAGTTTAATTAGTTCTTCTTTTGTTATCAACCAAGCAGGTCGTTTCAATTACAATATATGTAACTTTCAATCAGCAATTCTACACTAGGTCTCAGGAGTCCGGTCTCATTCCTCGTTTTTTCCTCTTTACCTATAAAACCGGTTTTGTTTCGGATTCATTTTTCAACCAAAATTTTTTTGGTTTCTATAGTCTCACCACACACAAACAAAAAAGAAATAAAAAAAATTTTCAAGGACATTTTTGACTTGTATTTTTTGTTTCATATTGTGTTTTGACCAATGCCGTCTTGAGTATATCTAGTAGGCATTGGTTTTCGACATACACATACATATACATTTATTGAAGAATCCGGATTCATTTGAGGCTGTGTGTGGATGCGACTGGTATTTTAATACCAGAAACCAGTATCAAATGAGACCCAGTGTGGATTGGCGGAATAGGTTATGGGCCCAGAACGGCGCATTTTTTTGTTTTATTGTAATTGATTTTATTAAATATAAAATAAAATACGAAAAAAAGATGGCCGCCAATAATTATTTGTCGAGAAAATTATGATACATGGCGGTTTGCTGTTCAAACATATTTAGAACACGAACAGTTATCGGTTGTGTGTTACTGGTGAGGATAAAAATGAAAAAAAAATTTCAAAAGCAAAGGCAAAAATTATTCTTTTGATTGATCCAATTAATTTCGTTCATGTTCGAACAAGTAAAACAGCTGAAGAGGCTTGGAAAACACTTGAAAAGGCGTTCTTGGATTCTGGTCTTACAATGAAAGTTGGGCTTTTACGAAAGTTAATTACAACATCTCTGGAAGACTGCGTATCAGTGGAAGAATATGTTAATTCGATTGTATCAACCGCTCAGAAATTGAGAAATATTGGCATGGATCTGAGTGATTAATGGGTAGGCACAATTCTATTAGCCGGTCTGCCTGATAAATTCAAGCCAATGATTTTGGGCATCGAAAGTTCAGGTGTGGATGTAACTGCCGATCCAATTAAAGCGAAGCTGCTTCAGGACGTACAGTTGGACAATTTGTCGTCAGTTGGCACTACAGCAACAAAAGCTTTGTACAGTACGAATAAATCATTATCCAATGTATAACAAAAAATATTCACGGGATATTAGTAAAATGCGCTGCTATAACTGCAATGAATTAGGACATTTGGCGAATAATTGCACTTACAATAAAAATGTTAAGCCAAATTCAGACAAGCAATTCAATTCCGCATTATTCTTTACTTCATTTGCAGTAAGCGACATGAAAAAGGATAGTTGGTACATAGACTCAGGCGCATCATCGCATATGTCAATGGATGCAAGTTTATTAAGGGAAATTTCAAATCCACCTACGAATGAAGTTATCATTGTAAACGACACAAGAATGAAAGTGACAGGTATCGGAGATTTAAAAATGAAATTGTTGATTAACAATTACGTGCAAGATACCGCGACATAACAAACGTTTTGTGCATTCCTCAGTTGTGTTCTAATTTACTGTCTGTCAGTCAAATGGTCAAAAATGGAAATCGTGTGACATTTGACTCGAATAAATGTACAGCTTTTAACAAGAATCAAAAGAGAGTGATTGCCACTGCCACGCTTACTGGTGAAATGTACAAATTGGATACACCGAGTGTCGAAAGAGTAATGCATGCTGTCAGCTGGTTCTTCAGAATATGACATGTGGCACAGGAGATTAGGTCATTTAAATATGAATAGCATGAAAAAATTAAGAGATAGTGAAAATGCAGTTTTTTTTAATGACAAGCAAATTGGTGAATCATGTATTTTCTTGGCTGAAGGGAAAACAGACACGACTACCGTTTAATAACTCATGCACACAGTCAGATAATTGCTTAGATTTGATACACTCGGGCGTTTGTGGTCCGATTGGGCAGAAATCTTTTGGTGGTGGAAAATATTTTCTTACCTTTGTGGATTATTATTCAAAGAAAGTGTCGGTTTACATCCTAAGCACCAAAATCGAAGTGTTGAATAATTAAAAAAAATTCAAACTATTATCCGAAAATCAAACAGGTCGGAAAATAAAAATTCTAAGAACAGATAATGGTACTGAGTTCTGTATAATGGGGAGTTCTTGAATTATTTGACAAGTTGTGGTATACAACATCAAACGACAACAGTATACACACCAGAGCAGAATAGGACGGCAGAAACGATGAACCGCACCATTGTGGAGAGAGCCCGTTGCATGTTGTTCGATGCTGAACTACCCCAGTTGGTAATCAATTGGTCACCGACATGCAGTTTACCGGATTGTAAATGTCCTGAAGAAATTTGGACTGGTCGCAGGGCACGTTTGGATCATCTGAAGGTTTTTGGTACCATTGTCATGGTACATATGCCAAAGCAGAAAAGGGGAAAATTTGACCGCAAATCCAAAAAATCATATTATGGTGGGATATTCAGAAAATTCAAAGGCATATAGTTTATTCAAGCCAATAAAACGTATTGTTATCAGTCGAGATGTCATTTTTCTTGAAAATCAATTTGATAGACAGTTCAAGCAATGCCGAAGAGGGTCATGAGTTTACTGATAATTCTGAATCATCGTCGTTAGAATCCGAAGTTTATCAGTAGGCTGATTTGAATTTTTTGGATGAAGATTATGTACCGCTTCATATACAAATTTCATCAGAGTTACCAAGAAGGTCAACTAGACAACCTAAGTCAAAACAGCTACCTGATTTTGTCACATATTCGGTGAAGTCAGCCGAGCTATGTGATCCAGTATCACCGGAAGACGCATTTAGCAGAGCAGATTCACATTTATGGAAACAAACCAATGGAAGAGGAATTTAGTTCACTTCAAGAAAATAAATCGTGGGAACTATGTGATTTACCGGGAGGGAAGAGACCCATTGACTGTCGTTGGGTATTTAAAACAAAAAGCGATGCCGCACAGGTCAAATTGCTCGATATAAAGCCCGCCTTGTAATAAAAGGATGTTCGCAAAGGAAAGGTGTAGACTATAATGAGACGTTTGCTCCAGTCGTGCGTTTCAGCTCTAGAAGATATCTTATTAGTTTGGCAGCAAAATATGATCTTGACATTGATTAGATGAACACAGTAACTGCGTTTTTGCAAGGCGACTTATACCTGAGGAGATTTATATGCTGCAGCCAGAAGGTTTTACCAGTGGAAATAAAGTATGCAAGCTCCGAAAATCTCTGTATGGTCTGAAACAGGCGACCAGAATTTGGAACCAAAAGTTAGATAGGAATCTGAAAGAAATGGGACTCACTCGCTCAAAAGTTGATTCTTATGTTTCCTTCATGCTCGATGGAGAAAAAATACTGATGATCGCAATTTATGTTGATGATTTTATCATTTCTAGCAATGATAAAGCTGTGAAGGCATGGATTAAAACAGAACTGATGAAGCGGTTCAAAATGTTGGATTTAGGTGAAGCCGTTTATTGCCTTGGATTACGGATTACTCGTGACTGGAAAAAGAGACTCATATCCATCGATCAACAACAGTATATTCAAGAAGTGTTACAGAAATTTAACATGATGGATTGCAACCCAGATTAACACCCTTTGATCCTAATCAAAGGATCACAAATGATATGTGTCCAAAAAATGATACTGAAGGAAATGAAATGATAAGTGTCAAGTATCAAGGCCGGATTTCTCATTTGCTGTAAGTAATGTTAGCTGTTACAACATGAACCCTGGCAAGTCGCATTGGAATGCGGTAAAAAGAATTCTACGATATTTAAAGGGAACTTCAGATTGAAATTGACATATTCCCGTGAAAAACATACTGTAATTCTTGGATATTGTGATGCAGGTTGGGCTGCAGATGTTGATGATCGACGTTCAAATACAGGATATGTATTTATGAATCAGAGTTGCCTTGTCAACCGCAAAGGTAGAGTACATGTCACTGTATTCGGCTTCCCAGGAAGCGATGTGGATAAGTGGACTTCAGAAGGAGTTATTTGATAATAATCAGCCCCTACCCACAATATTATATATGAGGAGCATTTCATTTAAGAGTTAAGATAGGATACCGCCTGATCAGTATTGGGTGGTGGGGCCTGTGTCTGGCCTGATAAGTATTTAGGACGGTGTCGATTGATTTAAATGTTGTAGCGATACCAGGTACTAAACTTTAAATGTCCAGATTTATTTGATTGACGCTGTTTTTTTGGCGCAAGCATGGCTTTTTCACAGAGCCACTTATAGTTCTTGTAATTTTTTGCAATGTTTGGAAACACGTTTAACTTTAAGAACCAAGATGGAATTACGAATGGAACGCAAAAATTAATTTAGTACTGTAAAAAAAAAAATAAAGGGCTGAAACCTCATCAGGTGATCAGAACTTCAACTTTCAAAATCAATTTTCAATTTTCAAATCAACCCCTAACTCCAAATCAAACCTTAAGAAATTCCCCCCCAACCCGAACAAGACACTTATCCATACAAGATAACTAAATTATAACTCACTTCAATTCAACTTAGCTCGAACCAAATCTCAACTCTTTACCCTCGGCATACGTACCCTCGTACTATTACAACTTTAAACAATTATTCCACCATTTCATTATTCCATAATATCATACCATCGTGACACTATACCATTAAACCACCATACACCCAAACCATCGTACCATAGTAAAGCCGAACCATCTTACCATCAATCCACTATACCGTCATACCATCACACCATCATACTACCACAACAACGTACCATGGTACCATTATACCATCATACCATCGTACCATCATATGTCATAATATAAACATACCATCACATTTCAGAATTTTATTCAAAAATCATTTTAGAATTTCATGCCAATCGCAGATGTCAAATTTCACTAAAATCCGTTAAGAAATAGCCAAGTTCCTTCTCAAATTGTTCATATTCCAAAATTTCATCTAAAAATCATTTCTAAATAATGCGGATACGCAATTTGCGCAATAATTGATGTGTAGGATGTAAAGAAAATGTAGAGCAGCAAGAAAAACAGTTGCCGAAACAAACAGTAAACTACTTGCAGAGATGCGTCCTTGCTTAAACAATGAGCCACGGCCAACAACAACACAACTGTCCAGTATGGACAACCTGGAGCACATCTATGGTCCCATTAATGAGCTGTCAAACAATGAGACACCAACAACACCAACACAATCATCAAGTAGGGACAACCGGCAGCAGCTAGATAAACTCATCAAAGGGTTGTCACACACCAGCCAGAATCTGCTCAAGAAGCAAAATGTCCTGATGAGGAATATGTACAGAAAAATAAACTCCATTGAAGAAGGGCAACAACAACAGTCCAATGGAATGTATCAAGCTAGAAACGGAGCAATTATGACAATAAAAAAGAGTAACATGACGATTACAGGTCTCAACGCCTATTGATAGAGGTATCAACCGTCGGAATCGGAGCACAATTGCAGATTTTCGATTTTTCTGGCTCTGAATTTGTGGGCTATAGTTCAGTTGATTTTCAATAAAATTGAATTTTCTGCGAAATGTTTAGAAATATACAAGGGATTCAAATGACCGTTGGCATGACGATTACAGGTCTCAACGCCTATTGATAGAGGTATCAACCATGGAAATCGGAGCACAATTGCAGATTTTCGATTTCTCTGGCTCTGAATTTGTGGGGTATAGTTCAGTTGATTTTCAATAAAATTGAATTTTCCGCGAAATGTGTAGAAATAAGCGAGGGATTCAAATGACCATTGGCATGCCGATTACAGGTCTCAACGCCTATTGAAAGGGGTATAAACCATCGGAATTGGAGCACAATCGCAGATTTTCGATTTTTCTGGCTCTGAATTTGTAGCCTATAGTTCAGTTGATTTTTAATACAGTTGAATTTTCTGCGAAATGTGTAGAAATATGCGAGGGATCCAAATGACCGTTAGCATGCCGATTACAGGTCTCAACGCCTATTGAAAGAGGTATAAACCATCGGAATTGGAGCACAATCGCGGATTTTCGATTTTTCTGGCTCTGAATTTGTGGGATATAGTTCAGTTGATTTTCAATAAAATTGAATTTCCCGCGAAATGTGTAGAAATATGCGAGGGATTCAAATGATCATTGGCATGATGATTACAGGTCTCAACGCCTATTGGTAGAGGTATCAACCATCGAAATCGGAGTACAATTGCAAATTTTCGATTTTTGTGGCTCTGAATTTGTGGGATATAGTTCAGTTGATTTTCAATGAAATTGAATTTTCCGCGAAATGTGTAGAAATATGCGAGGGATTCAAATGACCGTTGGCATGACGATTACAGGTCTCAACGCCTATTGATAGAGGTATCAACCATCGAAATTGGAGCACAATTGCAGATTTTCGATTTTTGTGGCTCTGAATTTGTGGGCTATAGTTCAGTTGATTTTCAATAAAATTGAATTTTCCGCGAAATGTGTAGAAATATGCGAGGGATTCAAATGATCATTGGCATGATGATTACAGGTCTCAACGCCTATTGGTAGAGGTATCAACCATCGAAATCGGAGCACAATTGCAAATTTTCGATTTTTGTGGCTCTGAATTTGTGGGATATAGTTCAGTTGATTTTCAATAAAATTGAATTTTCCGCGAAATGTCTAGAAATATGCGAGGGATTCAAATGATCATTGGCATGACGATTACAGGTCTCAACGCCTATTGGTAGAGGTATCAACCATCGAAATTGGAGCACAATTGCAGATTTTCGATTTTTCAGGCTCTGAATTTGTGGGCTATAGTTCAGTTGATTTTCAATAAAATTGAATCTTCCGCGAAATGTGTAGAAATATGCGAGGGATTCAAATGACCATTGGAACGACGATTACAGGTCTCAACGCCTATTGGTAGAGGTATCAACCATCGAAATCGGAGTACAATTGCAAATTTTCGATTTTTCTGGCTCTGAATTTGTGGGCTATAGTCCAGTTGATTTTCAATAAAATTGAATTTTCTGCGAAATGTGTAGAAATGTGCTAGCGATCCAAATGACCGTTAGCATGACGATTACAGGTCTCAACGCCTATTGATAGAGGTATCAACCATCGAAATTGGAGCACAATTGCAGATTTTCGATTTTTGTGGCTCTGAATTTGTGGGCTATAGTTCAGTTGATTTTCAATAAAATTGAATTTTCCGCGAAATGTGTAGAAATATGCGAGGGATTCAAATGATCATTGGCATGATGATTACAGGTCTCAACGCCTATTGGTAGAGGTATCAACCATCGAAATCGGAGCACAATTGCAAATTTTCGATTTTTGTGGCTCTGAATTTGTGGGATATAGTTCAGTTGATTTTCAATAAAATTGAATTTTCCGCGAAATGTCTAGAAATATGCGAGGGATTCAAATGATCATTGGCATGACGATTACAGGTCTCAACGCCTATTGGTAGAGGTATCAACCATCGAAATTGGAGCACAATTGCAGATTTTCGATTTTTCAGGCTCTGAATTTGTGGGCTATAGTTCAGTTGATTTTCAATAAAATTGAATCTTCCGCGAAATGTGTAGAAATATGCGAGGGATTCAAATGACCATTGGAACGACGATTACAGGTCTCAACGCCTATTGGTAGAGGTATCAACCATCGAAATCGGAGTACAATTGCAAATTTTCGATTTTTCTGGCTCTGAATTTGTGGGCTATAGTCCAGTTGATTTTCAATAAAATTGAATTTTCTGCGAAATGTGTAGAAATATGCGAGGGATTCAAATGACCGTTGGCATGACGATTACAGGTCTCAACGCCTATTGATAGAGGTATCAACCATCGAAATTGGAGCACAATTGCAGATTTTCGATTTTTGTGGCTCTGAATTTGTGGGCTATAGTTCAGTTGATTTTCAATAAAATTGAATTTTCCGCGAAATGTGTAGAAATATGCGAGGGATTCAAATGATCATTGGCATGATGATTACAGGTCTCAACGCCTATTGGTAGAGGTATCAACCATCGAAATCGGAGCACAATTGCAAATTTTCGATTTTTGTGGCTCTGAATTTGTGGGCTATAGTTCAGTTGATTTTCAATAAAATTGAATTTTCCGCGAAATGTGTAGAAATATGCGAGGGATTCAAATGATCATTGGCATGACGATTACAGGTCTCAACGCCTATTGGTAGAGGTATCAACCATCGAAATTGGAGCACAATTGCAGATTTTCGATTTTTCAGGCTCTGAATTTGTGGGATATAGTTCAGTTGATTTTCAATGAAATTGAATTTTCCGCGAAATGTGTAGAAATATGCGAGGGATTCAAATGACCGTTGGCATGACGATTACAGGTCTCAATGCCTATTGATAGAGGTATCAACCATCGAAATTGGAGCACAATTGCAGATTTTCGATTTTTGTGGCTCTGAATTTGTGGGCTATAGTTCAGTTGATTTTCAATAAAATTGAATTTTCCGCGAAATGTGTAGAAATATGCGAGGGATTCAAATGATCATTGGCATGATGATTACAGGTCTCAACGCCTATTGGTAGAGGTATCAACCATCGAAATCGGAGCACAATTGCAAATTTTCGATTTTTGTGGCTCTGAATTTGTGGGATATAGTTCAGTTGATTTTCAATAAAATTGAATTTTCCGCGAAATGTCTAGAAATATGCGAGGGATTCAAATGATCATTGGCATGACGATTACAGGTCTCAACGCCTATTGGTAGAGGTATCAACCATCGAAATTGGAGCACAATTGCAGATTTTCGATTTTTCAGGCTCTGAATTTGTGGGCTATAGTTCAGTTGATTTTCAATAAAATTGAATCTTCTGCGAAATGTGTAGAAATATGCGAGGGATTCAAATGACCATTGGAACGACGATTACAGGTCTCAACGCCTATTGGTAGAGGTATCAACCATCGAAATCGGAGTACAATTGCAAATTTTCGATTTTTCTGGCTCTGAATTTGTGGGCTATAGTCCAGTTGATTTTCAATAAAATTGAATTTTCTGCGAAATGTGTAGAAATGTGCTAGCGATCCAAATGACCGTTAGCATGACGATTACAGGTCTCAACGCCTATTGATAGAGGTATCAACCATCGAAATTGGAGCACAATTGCAGATTTTCGATTTTTGTGGCTCTGAATTTGTGGGCTATAGTTCAGTTGATTTTCAATAAAATTGAATTTTCCGCGAAATGTGTAGAAATATGCGAGGGATTCAAATGATCATTGGCATGATGATTACAGGTCTCAACGCCTATTGGTAGAGGTATCAACCATCGAAATCGGAGCACAATTGCAAATTTTCGATTTTTGTGGCTCTGAATTTGTGGGATATAGTTCAGTTGATTTTCAATAAAATTGAATTTTCCGCGAAATGTCTAGAAATATGCGAGGGATTCAAATGATCATTGGCATGACGATTACAGGTCTCAACGCCTATTGGTAGAGGTATCAACCATCGAAATTGGAGCACAATTGCAGATTTTCGATTTTTCAGGCTCTGAATTTGTGGGCTATAGTTCAGTTGATTTTCAATAAAATTGAATTTTCTGCGAAATGTGTAGAAATATGCGAGGGATTCAAATGACCGTTGGCATGACGATTACAGGTCTCAACGCCTATTGATAGAGGTATCAACCATCGAAATTGGAGCACAATTGCAGATTTTCGATTTTTGTGGCTCTGAATTTGTGGGCTATAGTTCAGTTGATTTTCAATAAAATTGAATTTTCCGCGAAATGTGTAGAAATATGCGAGGGATTCAAATGATCATTGGCATGATGATTACAGGTCTCAACGCCTATTGGTAGAGGTATCAACCATCGAAATCGGAGCACAATTGCAAATTTTCGATTTTTGTGGCTCTGAATTTGTGGGATATAGTTCAGTTGATTTTCAATAAAATTGAATTTTCCGCGAAATGTCTAGAAATATGCGAGGGATTCAAATGATCATTGGCATGACGATTACAGGTCTCAACGCCTATTGGTAGAGGTATCAACCATCGAAATCGGAGTACAATTGCAAATTTTCGATTTTTCTGGCTCTGAATTTGTGGGCTATAGTTCAGTTGATTTTCAATAAAATTGAATTTTCTGCGAAATGTCTAGAAATATGCGAGGGATTCAAATGATCATTGGCATGACGATTACAGGTCTCAACGCCTATTGGTAGAGGTATCAACCATCGAAATTGGAGCACAATTGCAGATTTTCGATTTCTCTGGCTCTGAATTTGTGGGCTATAGTTCAGTTGATTTTCAATAAAATTGAATTTTCCGCGAAATGTGTAGAAATATGCGAGGGATTGAAATGATCATTGGCATGACGATTACAGGTCTCAACGCCTATTGGTAGAGGTATCATTCATCGAAATCAGAGTACAATTGCAAATTTTCGATTTTTCTGGCTCTGAATTTGTGGGATATAGTTCAGTTGATTTTCAATAAAATTGAATTTTCTGCGAAATGTGTAGAAATATGCGAGGGATTCAAATGATCATTGGCATGACGATTACAGGACTCAACGCCTATTGGTAGAGGTATCAACCATCGAAATCGGAGTACAATTGCAAATTTTCGATTTTTCTGGCTTTGAATTTGTGGGATATAGTTCAGTTGATTTTCAATGAAATTGAATTTTCCGCGAAATGTGTAGAAATATGCGAGGGATTCAAATGACCGTTGGCATGACGATTACAGGTCTCAACGCCTATTGATAGAGGTATCAACCATCGAAATTGGAGCACAATTGCAGATTTTCGATTTTTGTGGCTCTGAATTTGTGGGCTATAGTTCAGTTGATTTTCAATAAAATTGAATTTTCCGCCAAATGTGTAGAAATATTCGAGGGATTCAAATGATCATTGGCATGACGATTACAGGTCTTAACGCCTATTGATAGAGGTATCAACCATCGAAATCGGAGTACAATTGCAAATTTTCGATTTTTCTGGCTCTGAATTTGTGGGCTATAGTTCAGTTGATTTTCAATAAAATTGAATTTTCTGCGAACTGTGTAGAAATATGCGAGGGATTCAAATGATCATTGGCATGACGATTACAGGTCTCAACGCCTATTGGTAGAGGTATCAACCATCGAAATCGGATCACAATTGCAGATTTTCGATTTTTGTGGCTCTGAATTTGTGGGCTATAGTTCAGTTGATTTTCAATGAAATTGAATTTTCCGCGAAATGTGTAGAAATATTCGAGGGATTCAAATGATCATTGGCATGACGATTACAGGTCTTAACGCCTATTGATAGAGGTATCAACCATCGAAATCGGAGTACAATTGCAAATTTTCGATTTTTCTGGCTCTGAAATTGTGGGCTATAGTTCAGTTGATTTTCAATAAAATTGAAATTTCTGCGAACTGTTTAGAAATATGCAAGGGATTCAAATGACCGATGGCATGCCGATTACAGGTCTCAGCGCCTATTGAAAGATGTATAAAACATCGAAATAAGTTGGTTCTAGAACTTTAACCAAAAATCGAAGGAACATATTCCAAAACTATATACAAAAATCATTTTAGAATCCCATTACCAACAAATGCCAAATTTCATCATAATCGGTTAAGAAATAGCCATTTCCATCCTACTTGTCCTGTTGGCCATATTCCAGAACTTCATCTAAAAATAATTTGAGAATCCCATTTCCATTGGAAATACTGAATTTCATCAAAATCGGATAAGATATAGAATCCCTATACATTTTTTAGAAAAAAATCACACATCAAGTTTAACTGCCTGTTAACCCCAACTCAACCCCCAAATTTATCCCTAACTTAACCTTCAAATCAACTTCAAACTTAATGTCCAATTTAATAATCAAACCACCATAAAAAAGTCGTAAATACTAGTTATGTAACCAGGTGTTTTGGGTCAATTCGTATGGCAGGTACCCAACCCTCTTGACTTACAATCTCCAAAAGCTTCTCAAATCTCCGCCTTGATCATAGAAACAGATTGACGAAAAAAAAATTCAAATCAGACAAGCCGTTCCCGAGATACCATGGGTACAGATATCCAGACATCCAGAAATTCGCAGACATCCAGGTATCCAGACATCCAGATGTTCGGGCAGACGGACGGACATTTTTTTTTTGTTGTTGCTTTTTCAGACTCATGGACTTTCAAAACGTCGAGAAAAGTGGTTTTATCCCAACCAAATTTTTCGTAATTTTTGACAGTTTTCAATACTTTGGTCTTTTTGTTAATTAACTTTCCTGTCTACCTATATTTATTACAGAAAATTTTTTTGGAAGCGATGAAGAAATCTTTGGAGAATGCTTAACCCCAGCAAATGTACGCGGCCATTGCCAATATCTTCAACAATGTACCAGCATATACAATTTATTGTTAAAAGGAGAAAAATTGTCACAAGACCAACGGACATATTTGTCGCGCAGTCAATGTGGATTTAACGACAATAATCCACTTGTCTGTTGCCCAGATCCATTAATATCAACCGGTAATGGTAATGCATTACCAGAGCCAGGTGAATGTGGTATTGATCCCTCAAATCGTATAATTGGCGGTACTGAAACTGAGGTGGATGAATTCCCATGGATGGTGTTATTAAAATACACGAAACGTAAGTTTTATAAACATAAGTGCCCGATTTTTAAATTCATAAATTTCTGTATAATTTTCAGCACGAAACAAAACGGGATTTCATTGTGGTGGAGTTTTAATCAGTAAACGTTATGTTGTAACCGCTTCTCATTGTGTGAACGGAGATGATATTCCAAAGACATGGGTACTGTAAGTGTACATAATCGATTTTATCGAATTATTAGATAAAATCTATATTTGTATTTTTTTTCCTCCTACAGTTCAAGTGTCCGATTGGGTGAACATGATTTATCAACAGAGACAGATTGTGTAGTATCAATAGCCGGACAGGATTGCAATGTACCAGCCATTGATGTGCCAATCTCAGAAAAAATCCCTCATGAACAGTACGATCCAACATCGAAAAATCAAATCAACGATGTTGCTCTGTTGCGACTACAATATGATGTTCCAACCACAGACTTTATAAAACCAATTTGTTTACCCCGGCAACAACAATTGAGATCATTTAATTACGATGGTATTACATTAGATGTCGCCGGTTGGGGTAAAACTGAAATAGTTAGCCAAAGCAATGTGAAACGAAAGGTTCGCGTTAAAAGTGTTAATATTCAAGAATGTAGTAAAGTTTACAATCGTTTGGGTGCTGTCCTACAAAGTACACAATTATGTGCGGGTGGTGAACGTGGTCTTGATTCGTGTAATGGTGATTCAGGTGGGCCAATTATGACAGTCGACTCTAGTGCAGCTATACCATATTGGTATTTAGTAGGTGTTGTATCATTTGGCCCATCACCATGTGCACAAGAAGGATGGCCGGGTGTATATACAAGAATCGATTCATTTGTTGACTGGATTGAATCAAAGATATATGCTTAAGAATTTATAAACCGTATAGAAGTCAGTTTTATAAATTTGAATAAATAAATACTAAATAAAACCATGTTGATTGATTAATTGATTAATTGGAGTGTATTACCAAGCCTCAACCTCCCGGATGACGCCAAGCCCGCCGTACATCCATTACATATAACACAAAAGGAAGGTAGGAAAGGTATGTTAGTATGGATAGACTTGACCCGGTTACAGACACCTTTGTAGCCAATAGTTAGTAATTTTGTTAGTGTAATTTATGATTCTTAGTTAGCACAACACAATTTTAATCTACATTGCCCGGTTACTCAGGTATCTGTAAATTGATTCCTTTTTGAAGTTTGGGGTCGATTTAGTTTCGAGGTTTGCTGGGTACATAGATATTGCATTGTGATGACGCAACGGGGGTCTCTTATAAGTATTGTACATTTTTGTGGATTGATTTCTAATCCGACAATTTCCAGGTTCTTAATTAGTTCTTAGAATTAGCGGTAATTGTAGGTTCTCACGCTGTTTTAATTTTAATTCATTGAGTATGAAATTGAATAACCGTAGTGAGATTCGACACCCTTGCTTCACTCCTTTATTTTTATTTATTGTGAATGTGGTCACGTTGGCGCACTTATACGGTTTATTAAGTAATGAGGTGCATTTTGTTGTAGACATTCAGCGATCACATTTAGGTTTACGGTTCGAATGCTTTTGCTAGATCGAGAAAGATGATAAACACTCGATGGCCAGCCCGCTATTCCTCGTCCAGAACGTGACGTATGGTAAACATGTGGTTCTCTGTAATACAATTTGTATCCGACATTGCAAATATGATCCTTCGATAATTAGCGACATTTCTGGAATTTTTTATTTTGGCTATTAGAATTTGAAGGGTTTCTATGCACTCTGGAGGAGGATCATTACTTATCCAGGATTTTCCATTATTTTTTGTATTACTTGAATCACCTTATCTGGAGCGCTTTTTAGTTGCTCGATTGAGAACCCATCTATCCCATCCAACGCTTCTGAAATTGGTTGTGATTACGCTTAACATTGCCCCAACGTGAAAGTGTTGATAATTTTTTTTGTGGCATTTCAATTACTTGTTTCATATGCCCATCGATTAGAATGTGTGAGCAAATCAGTCTGGAATTAAGAACCCCTTCAATTTGTCAATTTATATTCTCCAATAGTTCTTTGCTGGTGAACCTGGGTAGATTTTACAACACTCTCCCATAGACCACCTTGATGTGCTGGTGGAATAAATCGGAGTTCGATTTTATTTTTCAATAGATGACTAGATATTTCTTAAGAATGCAGCATTATATTTTGTAAGTTATTCTTTGTCTCCGTGAAATTGGTGCCATTGTCACAATAAATTGTATTGCAGAGCCCTCGTCGACTTAAGAATCGCTTGAGAGCATTTAAGAATGAATCCGATATTAGATTCAAGCGTATTTCTATGTGTGGTAAGACAAACGAAGATGCATAGGTATGATTTGCTAGGAATTGCTCCACGCTTACGAACCGCATGGATTTTAAATGGATCGCAGAAATCTAATCGTATCATTTTGGGGTAGCAATCCCAATATTTGTTGGGATATTTGTGGTTGTTGTTTAGCACATTTAATGCACTGCTGGAATACCTTTTCACAACATTTTTATCCCTAATAATTCACTTCTCCTCGTTTTGAGACAACCAATCTAGTCCCTTCCTCCAAGATTGGTTTATCGAAATTTCATAGGATGTAATCCTTTGAAGAATCGTGTGCCAAGTAGCTTCTTTTGTGCTCGCTTAAAATTTTAGACCTAAAATTAGCTATGAATGTCGTCTATCGTTATGGCTGGCTGAAGCCGGTCTAGGACGAATTATAGGATTGTCCACAGTGTGATGGACGATATCTCTAGGTTCAGTATGCCTGCAATCTGCTTCGTAATAGGGCTAAATAATATAGTAATGCACCTACTAACTCAAGAATACAGGCCAGCTGATTTGTTTTAAAGGGGCTACCTTTGATTTTGAACAAATTAGATCGGTTTTGACAGCGCCTTCGGTTCGAGTTTTTGCGTAAAGGACAGCATCGATTGAAAATCTGCAATTGCGCTCCGATTTCGATGAATGATACCTCTATCAATAGGCGTTGAGACCTGTAATCGTCGTGCTAACGGTCATTTGAATCGCTCGAATATTTCTACACATTTCGCAGAAAATTCAATTTTATTGAAAATCAACTGAACTATAGCCCACAAATTCAGAGCCTGAAAAATCGAAAATCTGCAATTGTGCTCCGATTTCGATGAATGATACCTCTATCAATAGGCGTTGAGACCTGTAATCGTCATGCTAACGGTCATTTGAACCGCTAGCACATTTCTACACATTTCGCAGAAAATTCAATTTTATTGAAAATCAACTGAACTATACCCCACAAATTCAGAGCCTGAAAAATCGAAAATCTGCAATTGTGCTCCGATTTCGATGAATGATACCTCTATCAATAGGCGTTGAGACCTGTAATCGTCGTGCTAACGGTCATTTGAATCGCTCGAATATTTCTACACATTTGGCAGAAAATTCAATTTTATTGAAAATCGACTGAACTATAGCCCACAAATTCAGAGCCTGAAAAATCGAAAATCTGCAATTGTGCTCCGATTTCGATGAATGATACCTATATCAATAGGAGTTGAGACCTGTAATCGTCGTGCTAACGGTCATTTGAATCGCTCGAATATTTCTACACATTTCGCAGAAAATTTAATTTTATTAAAAATCAACTGAACTATAGCCCACAAATTCAGAGCCTGAAAAATCGAAAATCTGCAATTGTGCTCCGATTTCGATGAATGATACTTCTATCAATAGGCATTGAGACATGTAATCGTCGTGCTAACGGTCATTTGAATCACTCGAATATTTCTACACATTTCGCAGAAAATTTAATTTTATTAAAAATCAACTGAACTATAGCCCACAAATTCAGAGCCTGCAAAATCGAAAATCTGCAATTGTGCTCCGATTTCGATGAATGATACCTCTATCAATAGGCGTTGAGACCTGTAATCGTCGTGCTAACGGTCATTTGGATCGCTAGCACATTTCTACACATTTTGCAGAAAATTCAATTTTATTGAAAATCAACTGAACTATAGCCCACAAATTCAGAGCCTGAAAAATCGAAAATCTGCAATTGTGCTCCGATTTCGATGAATGATACCTCTATCAATAGGCGTTGAGACCTGTAATCGTCGTGCTAATGGTCATTTGAATCGCTCGAATATTTCTACACATTTCGCAGAAAATTCAATTTTATTGAAAATCAACTGAACTATAGCCCACAAATTCAGAGCCTGAAAAATCGAAAATCTGCAATTGTGCTCCGATTTCGATGAATGATACTTCTATCAATAGGCATTGAGACATGTAATCGTCGTGCTAACGGTCATTTGAATCACTCGAATATTTCTACACATTTCGCAGAAAATTTAATTTTATTAAAAATCAACTGAACTATAGCCCACAAATTCAGAGCCTGCAAAATCGAAAATCTGCAATTGTGCTCCGATTTCGATGAATGATACCTCTATCAATAGGCGTTGAGACCTGTAATCGTCGTGCTAACGGTCATTTGGATCGCTAGCACATTTCTACACATTTTGCAGAAAATTCAATTTTATTGAAAATCAACTGAACTATAGCCCACAAATTCAGAGCCTGAAAAATCTAAAATCTGCAATTGTGCTCCGATTTCGATGAATGATACCTCTATCAATAGGCGTTGAGACCTGTAATCGTCATGCTAACGGTCATTAGGATCGCTAGCACATTTCTACACATTTCGCAGAAAATTCAATTTTATTGAAAATCAACTGAACTATAGCCCACAAATTCAGAGCCTGAAAAATCGAAAATCTGCAATTGTGCTCCGATTTCGATGAATGATACTTCTATCAATAGGCATTGAGACATGTAATCGTCGTGCTAACGGTCATTTGAATCACTCGAATATTTCTACACATTTCGCAGAAAATTTAATTTTATTAAAAATCAACTGAACTATAGCCCACAAATTCAGAGCCTGCAAAATCGAAAATCTGCAATTGTGCTCCGATTTCGATGAATGATACCTCTATCAATAGGCGTTGAGACCTGTAATCGTCGTGCTAACGGTCATTTGGATCGCTAGCACATTTCTACACATTTTGCAGAAAATTCAATTTTATTGAAAATCAACTGAACTATAGCCCACAAATTCAGAGCCTGAAAAATCGAAAATCTGCAATTGTGCTCCGATTTCGATGAATGATACCTCTATCAATAGGCGTTGAGACCTGTAATCGTCGTGCTAACGGTCATTTGGATCGCTAGCACATTTCTACACATTTCGCAGAAAATTCAATTTTATTGAAAATCAACTGAACTATAGCCCACAAATTCAGAGCCTGCAAAATCGAAAATCTGCAATTGTGCTCCGATTTCGATGAATGATACCTAAATCAATAGGCGTTGAGACCTGTAATCGTCATGCTAATGGTCATTTGAATCGCTCGAATATTTCTACACATTTCGCAGAAAATTCAATTTTATTGAAAATCAACTGAACTATAGCCCACAAATTCAGAGCCTGAAAAATCTAAAATCTGCAATTGTGCTCCGATTTCGATGAATGATACCTCTATCAATAGGCGTTGAGACCTGTAATCGTCATGCTAACGGTCATTAGGATCGCTAGCACATTTCTACACATTTCGCAGAAAATTCAATTTTATTGAAAATCAACTGAACTATAGCCCACAAATTCAGAGCCTGAAAAATCGAAAATCTGCAATTGTGCTCCGATTTCGATGAATGATACTTCTATCAATAGGCATTGAGACATGTAATCGTCGTGCTAACGGTCATTTGAATCACTCGAATATTTCTACACATTTCGCAGAAAATTTAATTTTATTAAAAATCAACTGAACTATAGCCCACAAATTCAGAGCCTGCAAAATCGAAAATCTGCAATTGTGCTCCGATTTCGATGAATGATACCTCTATCAATAGGCGTTGAGACCTGTAATCGTCGTGCTAACGGTCATTTGGATCGCTAGCACATTTCTACACATTTCGCAGAAAATTTAATTTTATTAAAAATCAACTGAACTATAGCCCACAAATTCAGAGCCTGCAAAATCGAAAATCTGCAATTGTGCTCCGATTTCGATGAATGATACCTCTATCAATAGGCGTTGAGACCTGTAATCGTCGTGCTAACGGTCATTTGGATCGCTAGCACATTTCTACACATTTTGCAGAAAATTCAATTTTATTGAAAATCAACTGAACTATAGCCCACAAATTCAGAGCCTGAAAAATCGAAAATCTGCAATTGTGCTCCGATTTCGATGAATGATACCTCTATCAATAGGCGTTGAGACCTGTAATCGTCGTGCTAATGGTCATTTGAATCGCTCGAATATTTCTACACATTTCGCAGAAAATTCAATTTTATTGAAAATCAACTGAACTATAGCCCACAAATTCAGAGCCTGAAAAATCGAAAATCTGCAATTGTGCTCCGATTTCGATGAATGATACCTCTATCAATAGGCGTTGAGACCTGTAATCGTCATGCTAACGGTCATTAGGATCGCTAGCACATTTCTACACATTTCGCAGAAAATTCAATTTTATTGAAAATCAACTGAACTATAGCCCACAAATTCAGAGCCTGAAAAATCGAAAATCTGCAATTGTGCTCCGATTTCGATGAATGATACTTCTATCAATAGGCATTGAGACATGTAATCGTCGTGCTAACGGTCATTTGAATCACTCGAATATTTCTACACATTTCGCAGAAAATTTAATTTTATTAAAAATCAACTGAACTATAGCCCACAAATTCAGAGCCTGCAAAATCGAAAATCTGCAATTGTGCTCCGATTTCGATGAATGATACCTCTATCAATAGGCGTTGAGACCTGTAATCGTCGTGCTAACGGTCATTTGGATCGCTAGCACATTTCTACACATTTTGCAGAAAATTCAATTTTATTGAAAATCAACTGAACTATAGCCCACAAATTCAGAGCCTGAAAAATCTAAAATCTGCAATTGTGCTCCGATTTCGATGAATGATACCTCTATCAATAGGCGTTGAGACCTGTAATCGTCATGCTAACGGTCATTAGGATCGCTAGCACATTTCTACACATTTCGCAGAAAATTCAATTTTATTGAAAATCAACTGAACTATAGCCCACAAATTCAGAGCCTGAAAAATCGAAAATCTGCAATTGTGCTCCGATTTCGATGAATGATACTTCTATCAATAGGCATTGAGACATGTAATCGTCGTGCTAATGGTCATTTGAATCGCTCGAATATTTCTACACATTTCGCAGAAAATTCAATTTTATTGAAAATCAACTGAACTATAGCCCACAAATTCAGAGCCTGAAAAATCGAAAATCTGCAATTGTGCTCCGATTTCGATGAATGATACCTCTATCAATAGGCGTTGAGACCTGTAATCGTCATGCTAACGGTCATTAGGATCGCTAGCACATTTCTACACATTTCGCAGAAAATTCAATTTTATTGAAAATCAACTGAACTATAGCCCACAAATTCAGAGCCTGAAAAATCGAAAATCTGCAATTGTGCTCCGATTTCGATGAATGATACTTCTATCAATAGGCATTGAGACATGTAATCGTCGTGCTAACGGTCATTTGAATCACTCGAATATTTCTACACATTTCGCAGAAAATTTAATTTTATTAAAAATCAACTGAACTATAGCCCACAAATTCAGAGCCTGCAAAATCGAAAATCTGCAATTGTGCTCCGATTTCGATGAATGATACCTCTATCAATAGGCGTTGAGACCTGTAATCGTCGTGCTAACGGTCATTTGGATCGCTAGCACATTTCTACACATTTTGCAGAAAATTCAATTTTATTGAAAATCAACTGAACTATAGCCCACAAATTCAGAGCCTGAAAAATCGAAAATCTGCAATTGTGCTCCGATTTCGATGAATGATACCTCTATCAATAGGCGTTGAGACCTGTAATCGTCGTGCTAACGGTCATTTGGATCGCTAGCACATTTCTACACATTTCGCAGAAAATTCAATTTTATTGAAAATCAACTGAACTATAGCCCACAAATTCAGAGCCTGCAAAATCGAAAATCTGCAATTGTGCTCCGATTTCGATGAATGATACCTAAATCAATAGGCGTTGAGACCTGTAATCGTCATGCTAATGGTCATTTGAATCGCTCGAATATTTCTACACATTTCGCAGAAAATTCAATTTTATTGAAAATCAACTGAACTATAGCCCACAAATTCAGAGCCTGAAAAATCTAAAATCTGCAATTGTGCTCCGATTTCGATGAATGATACCTCTATCAATAGGCGTTGAGACCTGTAATCGTCATGCTAACGGTCATTAGGATCGCTAGCACATTTCTACACATTTCGCAGAAAATTCAATTTTATTGAAAATCAACTGAACTATAGCCCACAAATTCAGAGCCTGAAAAATCGAAAATCTGCAATTGTGCTCCGATTTCGATGAATGATACTTCTATCAATAGGCATTGAGACATGTAATCGTCGTGCTAACGGTCATTTGAATCACTCGAATATTTCTACACATTTCGCAGAAAATTTAATTTTATTAAAAATCAACTGAACTATAGCCCACAAATTCAGAGCCTGCAAAATCGAAAATCTGCAATTGTGCTCCGATTTCGATGAATGATACCTCTATCAATAGGCGTTGAGACCTGTAATCGTCGTGCTAACGGTCATTTGGATCGCTAGCACATTTCTACACATTTCGCAGAAAATTTAATTTTATTAAAAATCAACTGAACTATAGCCCACAAATTCAGAGCCTGCAAAATCGAAAATCTGCAATTGTGCTCCGATTTCGATGAATGATACCTCTATCAATAGGCGTTGAGACCTGTAATCGTCGTGCTAACGGTCATTTGGATCGCTAGCACATTTCTACACATTTTGCAGAAAATTCAATTTTATTGAAAATCAACTGAACTATAGCCCACAAATTCAGAGCCTGAAAAATCGAAAATCTGCAATTGTGCTCCGATTTCGATGAATGATACCTCTATCAATAGGCGTTGAGACCTGTAATCGTCGTGCTAATGGTCATTTGAATCGCTCGAATATTTCTACACATTTCGCAGAAAATTCAATTTTATTGAAAATCAACTGAACTATAGCCCACAAATTCAGAGCCTGAAAAATCGAAAATCTGCAATTGTGCTCCGATTTCGATGAATGATACCTCTATCAATAGGCGTTGAGACCTGTAATCGTCATGCTAACGGTCATTAGGATCGCTAGCACATTTCTACACATTTCGCAGAAAATTCAATTTTATTGAAAATCAACTGAACTATAGCCCACAAATTCAGAGCCTGAAAAATCGAAAATCTGCAATTGTGCTCCGATTTCGATGAATGATACTTCTATCAATAGGCATTGAGACATGTAATCGTCGTGCTAACGGTCATTTGAATCACTCGAATATTTCTACACATTTCGCAGAAAATTTAATTTTATTAAAAATCAACTGAACTATAACCCACAAATTCAGAGCCTGCAAAATCGAAAATCTGCAATTGTGCTCCGATTTCGATGAATGATACCTCTATCAATAGGCGTTGAGACCTGTAATCGTCGTGCTAACGGTCATTTGGATCGCTAGCACATTTCTACACATTTTGCAGAAAATTCAATTTTATTGAAAATCAACTGAACTATAGCCCACAAATTCAGAGCCTGCAAAATCGAAAATCTGCAATTGTGCTCCGATTTCGATGAATGATACCTCTATCAATAGGCGTTGAGACCTGTAATCGTCGTGCTAACGGTCATTTGGATCGCTAGCACATTTCTACACATTTCGCAGAAAATTCAATTTTATTGAAAATCAACTGAACTATAGCCCACAAATTCAGAGCTTGCAAAATCGAAAATCTGCAATTGTGCTCCGATTTCGATGAATGATACCTCTATCAATAGGCGTTGAGACCTGTAATCGTCGTGCTAACGGTCATTTGGATCGCTAGCACATTTCTACACATTTTGCAGAAAATTCAATTTTATTGAAAATCAACTGAACTATAGCCCACAAATTCAGAGCCTGAAATACGAAAATCTGCAATTGTGCTCCGATTTCGATGAATTATACCTCTATCAATAGGCGTTGAGACCTGTAATCGTCGTGCTAACGGTCATTTGAATCGCTCGAATATTTCTACACATTTCGCAGAAAATTCAATTTTATTGAAAATCAACTGAACTATAGCCCACAAATTCAGAGCCTGAAAAATCTGAAATCTGCAATTGTGCTCCTATTTCGATGAATGATACCTCTATCAATAGGCGTTGAGACCTGTAATCGTCATGCTAACGGTCATTTGGATCGCTAGCACATTTCTACACATTTCGCAGAAAATTCAATTTTATTGAAAATCAACTGAACTATAGCCCACAAATTCAGAGCCTGAAAAATCTAAAATCTGCAATTGTGCTCCGATTTCGATGAATGATACCTCTATCAATAGGCGTTGAGACCTGTAATCGTCATGCTAACGGTCATTTGGATAGCTAGCACATTTCTACACATTTCCCAGAAAATTCAATTTTATTGAAAATCAACTGAACTATAGCCCACAAATTCAGAGCCTGAAAAATCGAAAATCTGCAATTGTGCTCCGATTTCGATGAATGATACCTCTATCAATAGGCGTTGGGACCTGTAATCGTCATGCTAACGGTCATTTGGATCGCTAGCACATTTCTACACATTTCCCAGAAAATTCAATTTTATTGAAAATCAACTGAACTATAGCCCACAAATTCAGAGCCTGAAAAATCGAAAATCTGCAATTGTGCTCCGATTTCGATGAATGATACCTCTATCAATAGGCGTTGAGACCTGTAATCGTCATGCTAACGGTCATTTGGATCGCTAGCACATTTCTACACATTTCCCAGAAAATTCAATTTTATTGAAAATCAACTGAACTATAGCCCACAAATTCAGAGCCTGCAAAATCGAAAATCTGCAATTGTGCTCCGATTTCGATGAATGATACCTCTATCAATAGGCGTTGAGACCTGTAATCGTCGTGCTAATGGTCATTTGAATCGCTCGAATATTTCTACACATTTCGCAGAAAATTCAATTTTATTGAAAATCAACTGAACTATAGCCCACAAATTCAGAGCCTGAAAAATCTAAAATCTGCAATTGTGCTCCGATTTCGATGAATGATACCTCTATCAATAGGCGTTGAGACCTGTAATCGTCATGCTAACGGTCATTAGGATCGCTAGCACATTTCTACACATTTCGCAGAAAATTCAATTTTATTGAAAATCAACTGAACTATAGCCCACAAATTCAGAGCCTGAAAAATCGAAAATCTGCAATTGTGCTCCGATTTCGATGAATGATACTTCTATCAATAGGCATTGAGACATGTAATCGTCGTGCTAACGGTCATTTGAATCACTCGAATATTTCTACACATTTCGCAGAAAATTTAATTTTATTAAAAATCAACTGAACTATAACCCACAAATTCAGAGCCTGCAAAATCGAAAATCTGCAATTGTGCTCCGATTTCGATGAATGATACCTCTATCAATAGGCGTTGAGACCTGTAATCGTCGTGCTAACGGTCATTTGGATCGCTAGCACATTTCTACACATTTTGCAGAAAATTCAATTTTATTGAAAATCAACTGAACTATAGCCCACAAATTCAGAGCCTGAAAAATCGAAAATCTGCAATTGTGCTCCGATTTCGATGAATGATACCTCTATCAATAGGCGTTGAGACCTGTAATCGTCGTGCTAACGGTCATTTGGATCGCTAGCACATTTCTACACATTTCGCAGAAAATTCAATTTTATTGAAAATCAACTGAACTATAGCCCACAAATTCAGAGCCTGAAAAATCTAAAATCTGCAATTGTGCTCCGATTTCGATGAATGATACCTCTATCAATAGGCGTTGAGACCTGTAATCGTCATGCTAACGGTCATTAGGATCGCTAGCACATTTCTACACATTTCGCAGAAAATTCAATTTTATTGAAAATCAACTGAACTATAGCCCACAAATTCAGAGCCTGAAAAATCGAAAATCTGCAATTGTGCTCCGATTTCGATGAATGATACCTCTATCAATAGGCGTTGAGACCTGTAATCGTCGTGCTAACGGTCATTTGGATCGCTAGCACATTTCTACACATTTCGCAGAAAATTCAATTTTATTGAAAATCAACTGAACTATAGCCCACAAATTCAGAGCCTGAAAAATCGAAAATCTGCAATTGTGCTCCGATTTCGATGAATGATACCTCTATCAATAGGCGTTGAGACCTGTAATCGTCGTGCTAATGGTCATTTGAATCGCTCGAATATTTCTACACATTTCGCAGAAAATTCAATTTTATTGAAAATCAACTGAACTATAGCCCACAAATTCAGAGCCTGAAAAATCGAAAATCTGCAATTGTGCTCCGATTTCGATGAATGATACTTCTATCAATAGGCATTGAGACATGTAATCGTCGTGCTAACGGTCATTTGAATCACTCGAATATTTCTACACATTTCGCAGAAAATTTAATTTTATTAAAAATCAACTGAACTATAACCCACAAATTCAGAGCCTGCAAAATCGAAAATCTGCAATTGTGCTCCGATTTCGATGAATGATACCTCTATCAATAGGCGTTGAGACCTGTAATCGTCGTGCTAACGGTCATTTGGATCGCTAGCACATTTCTACACATTTCGCAGAAAATTCAATTTTATTGAAAATCAACTGAACTATAGCCCACAAATTCAGAGCCTGAAAAATCGAAAATCTGCAATTGTGCTCCGATTTCGATGAATGATACCTCTATCAATAGGCGTTGAGACCTGTAATCGTCGTGCTAACGGTCATTTGGATCGCTAGCACATTTCTACACATTTCGCAGAAAATTCAATTTTATTGAAAATCAACTGAACTATAGCCCACAAATTCAGAGCCTGCAAAATCGAAAATCTGCAATTGTGCTCCGATTTCGATGAATGATACCTCTATCAATAGGCGTTGAGACCTGTAATCGTCGTGCTAACGGTCATTTGGATCGCTAGCACATTTCTACACATTTCGCAGAAAATTCAATTTTATTGAAAATCAACTGAACTATAGCCCACAAATTCAGAGCCTGAAAAATCGAAAATCTGCAATTGTGCTCCGATTTCGATGAATGATACTTCTATCAATAGGCATTGAAACATGTAATCGTCGTGCTAACGGTCATTTGAATCACTAGAATATTTCTACACATTTCGCAGAAAATTTAATTTTATTAAAAATCAACTGAACTATAACCCACAAATTCAGAGCCTGCAAAATCGAAAATCTGCAATTGTGCTCCGATTTCGATGAATGATACCTCTATCAATAGGCGTTGAGACCTGTAATCGTCGTGCTAACGGTCATTTGGATCGCTAGCACATTTCTACACATTTCGCAGAAAATTCAATTTTATTGAAAATCAACTGAACTATAGCCCACAAATTCAGAGCCTGAAAAATCGAAAATCTGCAATTGTGCTCCGATTTCGATGAATGATACCTCTATCAATAGGCGTTGAGACCTGTAATCGTCATGCTAACGGTCATTAGGATCGCTAGCACATTTCTACACATTTCGCAGAAAATTCAATTTTATTGAAAATCAACTGAACTATAGCCCACAAATTCAGAGCCTGAAAAATCGAAAATCTGCAATTGTGCTCCGATTTCGATGAATGATACTTCTATCAATAGGCATTGAGACATGTAATCGTCGTGCTAACGGTCATTTGAATCACTCGAATATTTCTACACATTTCGCAGAAAATTTAATTTTATTAAAAATCAACTGAACTATAACCCACAAATTCAGAGCCTGCAAAATCGAAAATCTGCAATTGTGCTCCGATTTCGATGAATGATACCTCTATCAATAGGCGTTGAGACCTGTAATCGTCGTGCTAACGGTCATTTGGATCGCTAGCACATTTCTACACATTTTGCAGAAAATTCAATTTTATTGAAAATCAACTGAACTATAGCCCACAAATTCAGAGCCTGAAAAATCGAAAATCTGCAATTGTGCTCCGATTTCGATGAATGATACCTCTATCAATAGGCGTTGAGACCTGTAATCGTCGTGCTAACGGTCATTTGGATCGCTAGCACATTTCTACACATTTCGCAGAAAATTCAATTTTATTGAAAATCAACTGAACTATAGCCCACAAATTCAGAGCCTGCAAAATCGAAAATCTGCAATTGTGCTCCGATTTCGATGAATGATACCTCTATCAATAGGCGTTGAGACCTGTAATCGTCGTGCTAATGGTCATTTGGATCGCTAGCACATTTCTACACATTTTGCAGAAAATTCAATTTTATTGAAAATCAACTGAACTATAGCCCACAAATTCAGAGCCTGAAATACGAAAATCTGCAATTGTGCTCCGATTTCGATGAATTATACCTCTATCAATAGGCGTTGAGACCTGTAATCGTCGTGCTAATGGTCATTTGGATCGCTAGCACATTTCTACACATTTTGCAGAAAATTCAATTTTATTGAAAATCAACTGAACTATAGCCCACAAATTCAGAGCCTGAAATACGAAAATCTGCAATTGTGCTCCGATTTCGATGAATTATACCTCTATCAATAGGCGTTGAGACCTGTAATCGTCGTGCTAACGGTCATTTGAATCGCTCGAATATTTCTACACATTTCGCAGAAAATTCAATTTTATTGAAAATCAACTGAACTATAGCCCACAAATTCAGAGCCTGCAAAATCGAAAATCTGCAATTGTGCTCCGATTTCGATGAATGATACCTCTATCAATAGGCGTTGAGACCTGTAATCGTCGTGCTAATGGTCATTTGGATCGCTAGCACATTTCTACACATTTTGCAGAAAATTCAATTTTATTGAAAATCAACTGAACTATAGCCCACAAATTCAGAGCCTGAAATACGAAAATCTGCAATTGTGCTCCGATTTCGATGAATTATACCTCTATCAATAGGCGTTGAGACCTGTAATCGTCGTGCTAACGGTCATTTGAATCGCTCGAATATTTCTACACATTTCGCAGAAAATTCAATTTTATTGAAAATCAACTGAACTATAGCCCACAAATTCAGAGCCTGCAAAATCGAAAATCTGCAATTGTGCTCCGATTTCGATGAATGATACCTCTATCAATAGGCGTTGAGACCTGTAATCGTCGTGCTAATGGTCATTTGGATCGCTAGCACATTTCTACACATTTTGCAGAAAATTCAATTTTATTGAAAATCAACTGAACTATAGCCCACAAATTCAGAGCCTGAAAAATCTGAAATCTGCAATTGTGCTCCTATTTCGATGAATGATACCTCTATCAATAGGCGTTGAGACCTGTAATCGTCATGCTAACGGTCATTTGGATCGCTAGCACATTTCTACACATTTCGCAGAAAATTCAATTTTATTGAAAATCAACTGAACTATAGCCCACAAATTCAGAGCCTGAAAAATCTAAAATCTGCAATTGTGCTCCGATTTCGATGAATGATACCTCTATCAATAGGCGTTGAGACCTGTAATCGTCATGCTAACGGTCATTTGGATAGCTAGCACATTTCTACACATTTCCCAGAAAATTCATTTTTATTGAAAATCAACTGAACTATAGCCCACAAATTCAGAGCCTGCAAAATCGAAAATCTGCAATTGTGCTCCGATTTCGATGAATGATACCTCTATCAATAGGCGTTGGGACCTGTAATCGTCATGCTAACGGTCATTTGGATCGCTAGCACATTTCTACACATTTCCCAGAAAATTCAATTTTATTGAAAATCAACTGAACTATAGCCCACAAATTCAGAGCCTGAAAAATCGAAAATCTGCAATTGTGCTCCGATTTCGATGAATGATACCTCTATCAATAGGCGTTGAGACCTGTAATCGTCATGCTAACGGTCATTTGGATCGCTAGCACATTTCTACACATTTCCCAGAAAATTCAATTTTATTGAAAATCAACTGAACTATAGCCCACAAATTCAGAGCCTGAAAAATCGAAAATCTGCAATTGTGCTCCGATTTCGATGAATGATACCTCTATCAATAGGCGTTGAGACCTGTAATCGTCATGCTAACGGTCATTTGGATCGCTAGCATATTTCTACACATTTCGCAGAAAATTCAATTTTATTGAAAATCAACTGAACTATAGCCCACAAATTCAGAGCCTGAAAAATCTAAAATCTGCAATTGTGCTCCGATTTCGATGAATGATACCTCTATCAATAGGCGTTGAGACCTGTAATCGTCATGCTAACGGTCATTTGGATCGCTAGCACATTTCTACACATTTCGCAGAAAATTCAATTTTATTGAAAATCAACTGAACTATAGCCCACAAATTCAGAGCCTGAAAAATCGAAAATCTGCAATTGTGCTCCGATTTCGATGAATGATACCTCTATCAATAGGCGTTGAGACCCGTAATCGTCGTGCTAACGGTCATTTGAATCGCTCGAATATCTCTACACATTTCGCAGAAAATTCAATTTTATTGAAAATCAACTGAACTATAGCCCACAAATTCAGAGCATGAAAAATCGAAAATCTGCAATTGTGCTCCGATTTCGATGAATGATACCTCTATCAATAGGCGTTGAGACCTGTAATCGTCGTGCTAACAGTCATTTGAATCGCTCGAATATTTCTACACATTTCGCAGAAAATTCAATTTTATTGAAAATCAACTGAACTATAGCCCACAAATTCAGAGCCTGAAAAATCTAAAAACTGCAATTGTGCTCCGATTTCGATGAATGATACCTCTATCAATAGGCGTTGAGACCTGTAATCGTCATGCTAACGGTCATTTGGATAGCTAGCACATTTCTACACATTTCGCAGAAAATTCAATTTTATTGAAAATCAACTGAACTATAGCTCACAAATTCAGAGCCTGAAAAATCGAAAATCTGCAATTGTGCTCCGATTTCGATGAATGATACCTCTATCAATAGGCGTTGAGACCTGTAATCGTCATGCTAACGGTCATTTGGATCGCTAGCACATTTCTACACATTTCGCAGAAAATTCAATTTTATTGAAAATCAACTGAACTATAGCCCACAAATTCAGAGCCTGAAAAATCTAAAATCTGCAATTGTGCTCCGATTTCGATGAATGATACCTCTATCAATAGGCGTTGAGACCTGTAATCGTCGTGCTAACGGTCATTTGAATCGCTCGAATATTTCTACACATTTCGCAGAAAATTCAATTTTATTGAAAATCAACTGAACTATAGCCCACAAATTCAGAGCCTGAAAAATCGAAAATCTGCAATTGTGCTCCGATTTCGATGAATGATACCTCTATCAATAGGCGTTGAGACCTGTAATCGTCATGCTAACGGTCATTTGGATAGCTAGCACATTTCTACACATTTCCCAGAAAATTCAATTTTATTGAAAATCAACTGAACTATAGCCCACAAATTCAGAGCCTGAAAAATCTAAAATCTGCAATTGTGCTCCGATTTCGATGAATGATACCTCTATCAATAGGCGTTGAGACCTGTAATCGTCATGCTAACGGTCATTTGGATCGCTAGCACATTTCTACACATTTCGCAGAAAATTCAATTTTATTGAAAATCAACTGAACTATAGCCCACAAATTCAGAGCCTGAAAAATCTAAAATCTGCAATTGTGCTCCGATTTCGATGAATGATACCTCTATCAATAGGCGTTGAGACCTGTAATCGTCATGCTAACGGTCATTAGGATCGCTAGCACATTTCTACACATTTCGCAGAAATTCAATTTTATTGAAAATCAACTGGACTATAGCCCACAAATTCAGAGCCTGAAAAATCGAAAATCTGCAATTGTGCTCCGATTTCGATGAATGATACCTCTATCAATAGGCGTTGAGACCTGTAATCGTCATGCTAACGGTCATTAGGATCGCTAGCACATTTCTACACATTTCGCAGAAAATTCAATTTTATTGAAAATCAACTGGACTATAGCCCACAAATTCAGAGCCTGAAAAATCGAAAATCTGCAATTGTGCTCCGATTTCGATGAATGATACCTCTATCAATAGGCGTTGAGACCTGTAATCGTCGTGCTAACGGTCATTTGAATCGCTCGAATATTTCTACACATTTCGCAGAAAATTCAATTTTATTAAAAATCAACTGAACTATAACCCACAAATTCAGAGCCTGCAAAATCGAAAATCTGCAATTGTGCTCCGATTTCGATGAATGATACCTCTATCAATAGGCGTTGAGACCTGTAATCGTCGTGCTAACGGTCATTTGGATCGCTAGCACATTTCTACACATTTCGCAGAAAATTCAATTTTATTGAAAATCAACTGAACTATAGCCCACAAATTCAGAGCCTGCAAAATCGAAAATCTGCAATTGTGCTCCGATTTCGATGAATGATACCTCTATCAATAGGCGTTGAGACCTGTAATCGTCGTGCTAATGGTCATTTGGATCGCTAGCACATTTCTACACATTTTGCAGAAAATTCAATTTTATTGAAAATCAACTGAACTATAGTCCACAAATTCAGAGCCTGAAATACGAAAATCTGCAATTGTGCTCCGATTTCGATGAATTATACCTCTATCAATAGGCGTTGAGACCTGTAATCGTCGTGCTAACGGTCATTTGAATCGCTCGAATATTTCTACACATTTCGCAGAAAATTCAATTTTATTGAAAATCAACTGAACTATAGCCCACAAATTCAGAGCCTGAAAAATCTGAAATCTGCAATTGTGCTCCTATTTCGATGAATGATACCTCTATCAATAGGCGTTGAGACCTGTAATCGTCATGCTAACGGTCATTTGGATCGCTAGCACATTTCTACACATTTCGCAGAAAATTCAATTTTATTGAAAATCAACTGAACTATAGCCCACAAATTCAGAGCCTGAAAAATCTAAAATCTGCAATTGTGCTCCGATTTCGATGAATGATACCTCTATCAATAGGCGTTGAGACCTGTAATCGTCATGCTAACGGTCATTTGGATAGCTAGCACATTTCTACACATTTCGCAGAAAATTCAATTTTATTGAAAATCAACTGAACTATAGCCCACAAATTCAGAGCCTGAAAAATCTAAAATCTGCAATTGTGCTCCGATTTCGATGAATGATACCTCTATCAATAGGCGTTGAGACCTGTAATCGTCATGCTAACGGTCATTTGGATAGCTAGCACATTTCTACACATTTCCCAGAAAATTCATTTTTATTGAAAATCAACTGCCCACAAATTCAGAGCCTGCAAAATCGAAAATCTGCAATTGTGCTCCGATTTCGATGAATGATACCTCTATCAATAGGCGTTGGGACCTGTAATCGTCATGCTAACGGTCATTTGGATCGCTAGCACATTTCTACACATTTCCCAGAAAATTCAATTTTATTGAAAATCAACTGAACTATAGCCCACAAATTCAGAGCCTGAAAAATCGAAAATCTGCAATTTTGCTCCGATTTCGATGAATGATACCTCTATCAATAGGCGTTGAGACCTGTAATCGTCATGCTAACGGTCATTTGGATCGCTAGCACATTTCTACACATTTCCCAGAAAATTCAATTTTATTGAAAATCAACTGAACTATAGCCCACAAATTCAGAGCCTGAAAAATCGAAAATCTGCAATTGTGCTCCGATTTCGATGAATGATACCTCTATCAATAGGCGTTGAGACCTGTAATCGTCATGCTAACGGTCATTTGGATCGCTAGCATATTTCTACACATTTCGCAGAAAATTCAATTTTATTGAAAATCAACTGAACTATAGCCCACAAATTCAGAGCCTGAAAAATCTAAAATCTGCAATTGTGCTCCGATTTCGATGAATGATACCTCTATCAATAGGCGTTGAGACCTGTAATCGTCATGCTAACGGTCATTTGGATCGCTAGCACATTTCTACACATTTCGCAGAAAATTCAATTTTATTGAAAATCAACTGAACTATAGCCCACAAATTCAGAGCCAGAAAAATCGAAAATCTGCAATTGTGCTCCGATTTCGATGAATGATACCTCTATCAATAGGCGTTGAGACCCGTAATCGTCGTGCTAACGGTCATTTGAATCGCTCGAATATCTCTACACATTTCGCAGAAAATTCAATTTTATTGAAAATCAACTGAACTATAGCCCACAAATTCAGAGCATGAAAAATCGAAAATCTGCAATTGTGCTCCGATTTCGATGAATGATACCTCTATCAATAGGCGTTGAGACCTGTAATCGTCGTGCTAACAGTCATTTGAATCGCTCGAATATTTCTACACATTTCGCAGAAAATTCAATTTTATTGAAAATCAACTGAACTATAGCCCACAAATTCAGAGCCTGAAAAATCTAAAAACTGCAATTGTGCTCCGATTTCGATGAATGATACCTCTATCAATAGGCGTTGAGACCTGTAATCGTCATGCTAACGGTCATTTGGATAGCTAGCACATTTCTACACATTTCGCAGAAAATTCAATTTTATTGAAAATCAACTGAACTATAGCTCACAAATTCAGAGCCTGAAAAATCGAAAATCTGCAATTGTGCTCCGATTTCGATGAATGATACCTCTATCAATAGGCGTTGAGACCTGTAATCGTCATGCTAACGGTCATTTGGATCGCTAGCACATTTCTACACATTTCGCAGAAAATTCAATTTTATTGAAAATCAACTGAACTATAGCCCACAAATTCAGAGCCTGAAAAATCTAAAATCTGCAATTGTGCTCCGATTTCGATGAATGATACCTCTATCAATAGGCGTTGAGACCTGTAATCGTCGTGCTAACGGTCATTTGAATCGCTCGAATATTTCTACACATTTCGCAGAAAATTCAATTTTATTGAAAATCAACTGAACTATAGCCCACAAATTCAGAGCCTGAAAAATCTAAAATCTGCAATTGTGCTCCGATTTCGATGAATGATACCTCTATCAATAGGCGTTGAGACCTGTAATCGTCATGCTAACGGTCATTTGGATAGCTAGCACATTTCTACACATTTCCAGAAAATTCAATTTTATTGAAAATCAACTGAACTATAGCCCACAAATTCAGAGCCTGAAAAATCTAAAATCTGCAATTGTGCTCCGATTTCGATGAATGATACCTCTATCAATAGGCGTTGAGACCTGTAATCGTCATGCTAACGGTCATTTGGATCGCTAGCACATTTCTACACATTTCGCAGAAAATTCAATTTTATTGAAAATCAACTGAACTATAGCCCACAAATTCAGAGCCTGAAAAATCTAAAATCTGCAATTGTGCTCCGATTTCGATGAATGATACCTCTATCAATAGGCGTTGAGACCTGTAATCGTCATGCTAACGGTCATTAGGATCGCTAGCACATTTCTACACATTTCGCAGAAAATTCAATTTTATTGAAAATCAACTGGACTATAGCCCACAAATTCAGAGCCTGAAAAATCGAAAATCTGCAATTGTGCTCCGATTTCGATGAATGATACCTCTATCAATAGGCGTTGAGACCTGTAATCGTCATGCTAACGGTCATTAGGATCGCTAGCACATTTCTACACATTTCGCAGAAAATTCAATTTTATTGAAAATCAACTGGACTATAGCCCACAAATTCAGAGCCTGAAAAATCGAAAATCTGCAATTGTGCTCCGATTTCGATGAATGATACCTCTATCAATAGGCGTTGAGACCTGTAATCGTCGTGCTAACGGTCATTTGAATCGCTCGAATATTTCTACACATTTCGCAGAAAATTCAATTTCATTGAAAATCAACTGAACTATAGCCCACAAATTCAGAGCCTGAAAAATCTAAAAACTGCAATTGTGCTCCGATTTCGATGAATGATACCTCTATCAATAGGCGTTGAGACCTGTAATCGTCATGCTAACGGTCATTTGGATCGCTAGCACATTTCTACACATTTCGCAGAAAATTCAATTTTATTGAAAATCAACTGAACTATAGCCCACAAATTCAGAGCCTGAAAAATCGAAAATCTGCAATTGTGCTCCGATTTCGATGAATGATACCTCTATCAATAGGCGTTGAGACCTGTAATCGTCATGCTAACGGTCACTTGGATCGCTAGCACATTTCTACACATTTCGCAGAAAATTCAATTTTATTGAAAATCAACTGAACTATAGCCCACAAATTCAGAGCCTGAAAAATCTAAAAACTGCAATTGTGCTCCGATTTCGATGAATGATACCTCTATCAATAGGCGTTGAGACCTGTAATCGTCATGCTAACGGTCATTTGGATCGCTAGCACATTTCTACACATTTCGCAGAAAATTCAATTTTATTGAAAATCAACTGAACTATAGCCCACAAATTCAGAGCCTGAAAAATCTAAAATCTGCTATTGTGCTCCGATTTCGATGAATGATACCTCTATCAATAGGCGTTGAGACCTGTAATCGTCATGCTAACGGTCATTAGGATCGCTAGCACATTTCTACACATTTCGCAGAAAATTCAATTTTATTGAAAATCAACTGGACTATAGCTCACAAATTCAGAGCCTGAAAAATCGAAAATCTGCAATTGTGCTCCGATTTCGATGAATGATACCTCTATCAATAGGCGTTGAGACCTGTAATCGTCATGCTAACGGTCATTAGGATCGCTAGCACATTTCTACACATTTCGCAGAAAATTCAATTTTATTGAAAATCAACTGAACTATAGCCCACAAATTCAGAGCCTGAAAAATCGAAAATCTGCAATTGTGCTCCGATTTCGATGAATGATACCTCTATCAATAGGCGTTGAGACCTGTAATCGTCGTGCTAACGGTCATTTGAATCGCTCGAATATTTCTACACATTTCGCAGAAAATTCAATTTTATTGAAAATCAACTGGACTATAGCCCACAAATTCAGAGCCTGAAAAATCTAAAATCTGCAATTGTGCTCCGATTTCGATGAATGATACCTCTATCAATAGGCGTTGAGACCTGTAATCGTCATGCTAACGGTCATTAGGATCGCTAGCACATTTCTACACATTTCGCAGAAAATTCAATTTTATTGAAAATCAACTGGACTATAGCTCACAAATTCAGAGCCTGAAAAATCGAAAATCTGCAATTGTGCTCCGATTTCGATGAATGATACGTCTATCAATAGGCGTTGAGACCTGTAATCGTCATGCTAACGGTCATTAGGATCGCTAGCACATTTCTACACATTTCCCAGAAAATTCAATTTTATTGAAAATCAACTGAACTATAGCCCACAAATTCAGAGCCTGAAAAATCGAAAATCTGCAATTGTGCTCCGATTTCGATGAATGATACCTCTATCAATAGGCGTTGAGACCTGTAATCGTCATGCTAACGGTCATTAGGATAGCTAGCACATTTCTACACATTTCCCAGAAAATTCAATTTTATTGAAAATCAACTGAACTATAGCCCACAAATTCAGAGCCTGAAAAATCTAAAATCTGCAATTGTGCTCCGATTTCGATGAATGATACCTCTATCAATAGGCGTTGAGACCTGTAATCGTCATGCTAACGGTCATTAGGATCGCTAGCACATTTCTACACATTTCGCAGAAAATTCAATTTTATTGAAAATCAACTGAACTATAGCCCACAAATTCAGAGCCTGAAAAATCGAAAATCTGCAATTGTGCTCCGATTTCGATGAATGATACCTCTATCAATAGGCGTTGAGACCTGTAATCGTCATGCTAACGGTCATTAGGATCGCTAGCACATTTCTACACATTTCGCAGAAAATTCAATTTTATTGAAAATCAACTGAACTATAGCCCACAAATTCAGAGCCTGAAAAATCGAAAATCTGCAATTGTGCTCCGATTTCGATGAATGATACCTCTATCAATAGGCGTTGAGACCTGTAATCGTCATGCTAACGGTCATTAGGATCGCTAGCACATTTCTACACATTTCGCAGAAAATTCAATTTTATTGAAAATCAACTGAACTATAGCCCACAAATTCAGAGCCTGAAAAATCGAAAATCTGCAATTGTGCTCCGATTTCGATGAATGATACCTCTATCAATAGGCGTTGAGACCTGTAATCGTCATGCTAACGGTCATTAGGATAGCTAGCACATTTCTACACATTTCCCAGAAAATTCAATTTTATTGAAAATCAACTGAACTATAGCCCACAAATTCAGAGCCTGAAAAATCTAAAATCTGCAATTGTGCTCCGATTTCGATGAATGATACCTCTATCAATAGGCGTTGAGACCTGTAATCGTCATGCTAACGGTCATTAGGATCGCTAGCACATTTCTACACATTTCGCAGAAAATTCAATTTTATTGAAAATCAACTGAACTATAGCCCACAAATTCAGAGCCTGAAAAATCGAAAATCTGCAATTGTGCTCCGATTTCGATGAATGATACCTCTATCAATAGGCGTTGAGACCTGTAATCGTCATGCTAACGGTCATTAGGATAGCTAGCACATTTCTACACATTTCCCAGAAAATTCAATTTTATTGAAAATCAACTGAACTATAGCCCACAAATTCAGAGCCTGAAAAATCTAAAATCTGCAATTGTGCTCCGATTTCGATTAATGATACCTCTATCAATAGGCGTTGAGACCTGTAATCGTCATGCTAACGGTCATTAGGATCGCTAGCACATTTCTACACATTTCGCAGAAAATTCAATTTTATTGAAAATCAACTGAACTATAGCCCACAAATTCAGAGCCTGAAAAATCGAAAATCTGCAATTGTGCTCCGATTTCGATGAATGATACCTCTATCAATAGGCGTTGAGACCTGTAATCGTCATGCTAACGGTCATTAGGATCGCTAGCACATTTCTACACATTTCGCAGAAAATTCAATTTTATTGAAAATCAACTGAACTATAGCCCACAAATTCAGAGCCTGAAAAATCGAAAATCTGCAATTGTGCTCCGATTTCGATGAATGATACCTCTATCAATAGGCGTTGAGACCTGTAATCGTCATGCTAACGGTCATTTGGATCGCTAGCACATTTCTACACATTTCGCAGAAAATTCAATTTTATTGAAAATCAACTGGACTATAGCCCACAAATTCAGAGCCTGAAAAATCTAAAATCTGCAATTGTGCTCCGATTTCGATGAATGATACCTCTATCAATAGGCGTTGAGACCTGTAATCGTCATGCTAACGGTCATTAGGATCGCTAGCACATTTCTACACATTTCGCAGAAAATTCAATTTTATTGAAAATCAACTGGACTATAGCCCACAAATTCAGAGCCTGAAAAATCGAAAATCTGCAATTGTGCTCCGATTTCGATGAATGATACCTCTATCAATAGGCGTTGAGACCTGTAATCGTCATGCTAACGGTCATTAGGATAGCTAGCACATTTCTACACATTTCCCAGAAAATTCAATTTTATTGAAAATCAACTGAACTATAGCCCACAAATTCAGAGCCTGAAAAATCTAAAATCTGCAATTGTGCTCCGATTTCGATTAATGATACCTCTATCAATAGGCGTTGAGACCTGTAATCGTCATGCTAACGGTCATTAGGATCGCTAGCACATTTTCTACACATTTCGCAGAAAATTCAATTTTATTGAAAATCAACTGAACTATAGCCACAAATTCAGAGCCTGAAAATCGAAAATCTGCAATTGTGCTCCGATTTCGATGAATGATACCTCTATCAATAGGCGTTGAGACCTGTAATCGTCATGCTAACGGTCATTAGGATCGCTAGCACATTTCTACACATTTCGCAGAAAATTCAATTTTATTGAAAATCAACTGAACTATAGCCCACAAATTCAGAGCCTGAAAAATCGAAAATCTGCAATTGTGCTCCGATTTCGATGAATGATACCTCTATCAATAGGCGTTGAGACCTGTAATCGTCATGCTAACGGTCATTAGGATAGCTAGCACATTTCTACACATTTCCCAGAAAATTCAATTTTATTGAAAATCAACTGAACTATAGCCCACAAATTCAGAGCCTGAAAAATCTAAAATCTGCAATTGTGCTCCGATTTCGATTAATGATACCTCTATCAATAGGCGTTGAGACCTGTAATCGTCATGCTAACGGTCATTAGGATCGCTAGCACATTTCTACACATTTCGCAGAAAATTCAATTTTATTGAAAATCAACTGAACTATAGCCCACAAATTCAGAGCCTGAAAAATCGAAAATCTGCAATTGTGCTCCGATTTCGATGAATGATACCTCTATCAATAGGCGTTGAGACCTGTAATCGTCATGCTAACGGTCATTTGGATCGCTAGCACATTTCTACACATTTCGCAGAAAATTCAATTTTATTGAAAATCAACTGGACTATAGCCCACAAATTCAGAGCCTGAAAAATCTAAAATCTGCAATTGTGCTCCGATTTCGATGAATGATACCTCTATCAATAGGCGTTGAGACCTGTAATCGTCATGCTAACGGTCATTAGGATCGCTAGCACATTTCTACACATTTCGCAGAAAATTCAATTTTATTGAAAATCAACTGGACTATAGCCCACAAATTCAGAGCCTGAAAAATCTAAAATCTGCAATTGTGCTCCGATTTCGATGAATGATACCTCTATCAATAGGCGTTGAGACCTGTAATCGTCATGCTAACGGTCATTAGGATCGCTAGCACATTTCTACACATTTCGCAGAAAATTCAATTTTATTGAAAATCAACTGGACTATAGCCCACAAATTCAGAGCCTGAAAAATCGAAAATCTGCAATTGTGCTCCGATTTCGATGAATGATACCTCTATCAATAGGCGTTGAGACCTGTAATCGTCGTGCTAACGGTCATTTGAATCGCTCGAATATTTCTACACATTTCGCAGAAAATTCAATTTTATTGAAAATCAACTGAACTATAGCCCACAAATTCAGAGCCTGAAAAATCGAAAATCTGCAATTGTGCTCCGATTTCGATGAATGATACCTCTATCAATAGGCGTTGAGACCTGTAATCGTCATGCTAACGGTCATTAGGATAGCTAGCACATTTCTACACATTTCCCAGAAAATTCAATTTTATTGAAAATCAACTGAACTATAGCCCACAAATTCAGAGCCTGAAAAATCTAAAATCTGCAATTGTGCTCCGATTTCGATTAATGATACCTCTATCAATAGGCGTTGAGACCTGTAATCGTCATGCTAACGGTCATTAGGATCGCTAGCACATTTCTACACATTTCGCAGAAAATTCAATTTTATTGAAAATCAACTGAACTATAGCCCACAAATTCAGAGCCTGAAAAATCGAAAATCTGCAATTGTGCTCCGATTTCGATGAATGATACCTCTATCAATAGGCGTTGAGACCTGTAATCGTCATGCTAACGGTCATTTGGATCGCTAGCACATTTCTACACATTTCGCAGAAAATTCAATTTTATTGAAAATCAACTGGACTATAGCCCACAAATTCAGAGCCTGAAAAATCTAAAATCTGCAATTGTGCTCCGATTTCGATGAATGATACCTCTATCAATAGGCGTTGAGACCTGTAATCGTCATGCTAACGGTCATTAGGATCGCTAGCACATTTCTACACATTTCGCAGAAAATTCAATTTTATTGAAAATCAACTGGACTATAGCCCACAAATTCAGAGCCTGAAAAATCTAAAATCTGCAATTGTGCTCCGATTTCGATGAATGATACCTCTATCAATAGGCGTTGAGACCTGTAATCGTCATGCTAACGGTCATTAGGATCGCTAGCACATTTCTACACATTTCGCAGAAAATTCAATTTTATTGAAAATCAACTGGACTATAGCCCACAAATTCAGAGCCTGAAAAATCGAAAATCTGCAATTGTGCTCCGATTTCGATGAATGATACCTCTATCAATAGGCGTTGAGACCTGTAATCGTCGTGCTAACGGTCATTTGAATCGCTCGAATATTTCTACACATTTCGCAGAAAATTCAATTTTATTGAAAATCAACTGAACTATAGCCCACAAATTCAGAGCCTGAAAAATCTAAAATCTGCAATTGTGCTCCGATTTCGATGAATGATACCTCTATCAATAGGCGTTGAGACCTGTAATCGTCATGCTAACGGTCACTTGGATCGCTAGCACATTTCTACACATTTCGCAGAAAATTCAATTTTATTGAAAATCAACTGAACTATAGCCCACAAATTCAGAGCCTGAAAAATCGAAAATCTGCAATTGTGCTCCGATTTCGATGAATGATACCTCTATCAATAGGCGTTGAGACCTGTAATCGTCATGCTAACGGTCATTTGGATCGCTAGCACATTTCTACACATTTCGCAGAAAATTCAATTTTATTGAAAATCAACTGAACTATAGCCCACAAATTCAGAGCCTGAAAAATCTAAAATCTGCAATTGTGCTCCGATTTCGATGAATGATACCTCTATCAATAGGCGTTGAGACCTGTAATCGTCATGCTAACGGTCACTTGGATCGCTAGCACATTTCTACACATTTCGCAGAAAATTCAATTTTATTGAAAATCAACTGAACTATAGCCCACAAATTCAGAGCCTGAAAAATCTAAAATCTGCAATTGTGCTCCGATTTCGATGAATGATACCTCTATCAATAGGCGTTGAGACCTGTAATCGTCGTGCTAACGGTCATTTGAATCGCTCGAATATTTCTACACATTTCACAGAAAATTCAATTTTATTGAAAATCAACTGAACTATAGCCCACAAATTCAGAGCCTGAAAAATCTAAAATCTGCAATTGTGCTCCGATTTCGATGAATGATACCTCTATCAATAGGCGTTGAGACCTGTAATCGTCATGCTAACGGTCACTTGGATCGCTAGCACATTTCTACACATTTCGCAGAAAATTCAATTTTATTGAAAATCAACTGAACTATAGCCCACAAATTCAGAGCCTGAAAAATCTAAAAACTGCAATTGTGCTCCGATTTCGAAGAATGATACCTCTATCAATAGGCGTTGAGACCTGTAATCGTCGTGCTAACGATCATTTGAATCGCTCGAATATTTCTACACATTTCGCAGAAAATTCAATTTTATTGAAAATCAACTGGACTATAGCCCACAAATTCAGAGCCTGAAAAATCGAAAATCTGCAATTGTGCTCCGATTTCGATGAATGATACCTCTATCAATAGGCGTTGAGACCTGTAATCGTCGTGCTAACGGTCATTTGAATCGCTCGAATATTTCTACACATTTCGCAGAAAATTCAATTTTATTGAAAATCAACTGAACTATAGCCCACAAATTCAGAGCCTGAAAAATCTAAAATCTGCAATTGTGCTCCGATTTCGATGAATGATACCTCTATCAATAGGCGTTGAGACCTGTAATCGTCGTGCTAACGGTCATTTGAATCGCTCGAATATTTCTACACATTTCGCAGAAAATTCAATTTTATTGAAAATCAACTGAACTATAGCCCACAAATTCAGAGCCTGAAAAATCTAAAATCTGCAATTGTGCTCCGATTTCGATGAATGATACCTCTATCAATAGGCGTTGAGACCTGTAATCGTCATGCTAACGGTCATTTGGATCGCTAGCACATTTCTACACATTTCGCAGAAAATTCAATTTTATTGAAAATCAACTGAACTATAGCCCACAAATTCAGAGCCTGAAAAATCTAAAATCTGCAATTGTGCTCCGACTTCGATGAATGATACCTCTATCAATAGGCGTTGAGACCTGTAATCGTCGTGCTAACGGTCATTTGAATCGCTCGAATATTTCTACACATTTCGCAGAAAATTCAATTTTATTGAAAATCAACTGAACTATAGCCCACAAATTCAGAGCCTGAAAAATCGAAAATCTGCAATTGTGCTCCGATTTCGATGAATGATACCTCTATCAATAGGCGTTGAGACCTGTAATCGTCATGCTAACGGTCACTTGGATCGCTAGCACATTTCTACACATTTAGCAGAAAATTCAATTTTATTGAAAATCAACTGAACTATAGCCCACAAATTCAGAGCCTGAAAAATCGAAAATCTGCAATTGTGCTCCGATTTCGATGAATGATACCTCTATCAATAGGCGTTGAGACCTGTAATCGTCGTGCTAACGGTCATTTGAATCGCTCGAATATTTCTACACATTTCGCAGAAAATTCAATTTTATTGAAAATCAACTGAACTATAGCCCACAAATTCAGAGCCTGAAAAATCTAAAATCTGCAATTGTGCTCCGATTTCGATGAATGATACCTCTATCAATAGGCGTTGAGACCTGTAATCGTCATGCTAACGGTCATTTGGATCGCTAGCACATTTCTACACATTTCGCAGAAAATTCAATTTTATTGAAAATCAACTGAACTATAGCCCACAAATTCAGAGCCTGAAAAATCTAAAATCTGCAATTGTGCTCCGATTTCGATGAATGATACCTCTATCAATAGGCGTTGAGACCCGTAATCGTCATGCTAACGGTCATTTGAATCGCTCGAATATTTCTACACATTTCGCAGAAAATTCAATTTTATTGAAAATCAACTGAACTATAGCCCACAAATTCAGAGCCTGAAAAATCGAAAATCTGCAATTGTGCTCCGATTTCGATGAATGATACCTCTATCAATAGGCGTTGAGACCTGTAATCGTCGTGCTAACGGTCATTTGAATCGCTCGAATATTTCTATACATTTCGCAGAAAATTCAATTTTATTGAAAATCAACTGAACTATAGCCCACAAATTCAGAGCCTGAAAAATCTAAAATCTGCAATTGTGCTCCGATTTCGATGAATGATACCTCTATCAATAGGCGTTGAGACCTGTAATCGTCATGCTAACGGTCACTTGGATCGCTAGCACATTTCTACACATTTCGCAGAAAATTCAATTTTATTGAAAATCAACTGAACTATAGCCCACAAATTCAGAGCCTGAAAAATCTAAAAACTGCAATTGTGCTCCGATTTCGATGAATGATACCTCTATCAATAGGCGTTGAGACCTGTAATCGTCATGCTAACGGTCATTTGGATCGCTAGCACATTTCTACACATTTCCCAGAAAATTCAATTTTATTGAAAATCAACTGAACTATAGCCCACAAATTCAGAGCCTGAAAAATCGAAAATCTGCAATTGTGCTCCGATTTCGATGAATGATACCTCTATCAATAGGCGTTGAGACCTGTAATCGTCGTGCTAACGGTCATTTGAATCGCTCGAATATTTCTACACATTTCGCAGAAAATTCAATTTTATTGAAAATCAACTGAACTATAGCCCACAAATTCAGAGCCTGAAAAATCGAAAATCTGCAATTGTGCTCCGATTTCGATGAATGATACCTCTATCAATAGGCGTTGAGACCTGTAATCGTCATGCTAACGGTCATTTGGATCGCTAGCACATTTCTACACATTTCGCAGAAAATTCAATTTTATTGAAAATCAACTGAACTATAGCCCACAAATTCAGAGCCTGAAAAATCGAAAATCTGCAATTGTGCTCCGATTTCGATGAATGATACCTCTATCAATAGGCGTTGAGACCTGTAATCGTCGTGCTAACGGTCATTTGAATCGCTCGAATATTTCTACACATTTCGCAGAGAAAATCAACTGAACTATAGCCCACAAATTCAGAGCCTGAAAAATCTAAAATCTGCAATTGTGCTCCGATTTCGATGAATGATACCTCTATCAATAGGCGTTGAGACCTGTAATCGTCATGCTAACGGTCACTTGGATCGCTAGCACATTTCTACACATTTCGCAGAAAATTCAATTTTATTGAAAATCAACTGAACTATAGCCCACAAATTCAGAGCCTGAAAAATCTAAAATCTGCAATTGTGCTCCGATTTCGATGAATGATACCTCTATCAATAGGCGTTGAGACCTGTAATCGTCATGCTAACGGTCACTTGGATCGCTAGCACATTTCTACACATTTCGCAGAAAATTCAATTTTATTGAAAATCAACTGAACTATAGCCCACAAATTCAGAGCCTGAAAAATCTAAAAACTGCAATTGTGCTCCGATTTCGAAGAATGATACCTCTATCAATAGGCGTTGAGACCTGTAATCGTCGTGCTAACGATCATTTGAATCGCTCGAATATTTCTACACATTTCGCAGAAAATTCAATTTTATTGAAAATCAACTGGACTATAGCCCACAAATTCAGAGCCTGAAAAATCGAAAATCTGCAATTGTGCTCCGATTTCGATGAATGATACCTCTATCAATAGGCGTTGAGACCTGTAATCGTCGTGCTAACGGTCATTTGAATCGCTCGAATATTTCTACACATTTCGCAGAAAATTCAATTTTATTGAAAATCAACTGAACTATAGCCCACAAATTCAGAGCCTGAAAAATCTAAAATCTGCAATTGTGCTCCGATTTCGATGAATGATACCTCTATCAATAGGCGTTGAGACCTGTAATCGTCGTGCTAACGGTCATTTGAATCGCTCGAATATTTCTACACATTTCGCAGAAAATTCAATTTTATTGAAAATCAACTGAACTATAGCCCACAAATTCAGAGCCTGAAAAATCTAAAATCTGCAATTGTGCTCCGATTTCGATGAATGATACCTCTATCAATAGGCGTTGAGACCTGTAATCGTCATGCTAACGGTCATTTGGATCGCTAGCACATTTCTACACATTTCGCAGAAAATTCAATTTTATTGAAAATCAACTGAACTATAGCCCACAAATTCAGAGCCTGAAAAATCTAAAATCTGCAATTGTGCTCCGATTTCGATGAATGATACCTCTATCAATAGGCGTTGAGACCTGTAATCGTCGTGCTAACGGTCATTTGAATCGCTCGAATATTTCTACACATTTCGCAGAAAATTCAATTTTATTGAAAATCAACTGAACTATAGCCCACAAATTCAGAGCCTGAAAAATCGAAAATCTGCAATTGTGCTCCGATTTCGATGAATGATACCTCTATCAATAGGCGTTGAGACCTGTAATCGTCATGCTAACGGTCACTTGGATCGCTAGCACATTTCTACACATTTAGCAGAAAATTCAATTTTATTGAAAATCAACTGAACTATAGCCCACAAATTCAGAGCCTGAAAAATCGAAAATCTGCAATTGTGCTCCGATTTCGATGAATGATACCTCTATCAATAGGCGTTGAGACCTGTAATCGTCGTGCTAACGGTCATTTGAATCGCTCGAATATTTCTACACATTTCGCAGAAAATTCAATTTTATTGAAAATCAACTGAACTATAGCCCACAAATTCAGAGCCTGAAAAATCTAAAATCTGCAATTGTGCTCCGATTTCGATGAATGATACCTCTATCCAGGGCCAATCAGAGGGTGGGCCAGCCGGGCCATACGGCACGGGCCCCCGATTTTTAGGGGCCCCCGAATTTTTTGTTACTATAGATTTCTCATTTGCACTTGATCTTCGATAGTATTTTGTCTTTATAACAAGAACAAGATGTGTGACAATTTAAAATTTGACATTGAAGAGCGTTTTATTTGCTTCGATTCATTTCTGGAAAAACCGGAGAAAAAATTGCTGCCAGAATTCTTGAAATTTTATCGGATATGGAATTAAATTATAATTTATGTATTGCCCGAGCATATGATAATGGTGCAAATATGGCTGGCAAGCTAAGCGGTGTGCAAGCCATTTTTACGAAGCGTAATCCTAATTGTATTTTTTCCAGCTGTGGGAACCACACATTAAATCTTGTTGGAGTTGATTACGCTGAATCGTGTAAAGAAGCTGTACAATTTTTTGGAGTTATACAACAAATGTATAATTTTTTTAGCAGTAGTCCGCGGAGATGGGAGGTTTTAAAGAAACATATCCGTATGTCTCTTCATTCGATTTCCAAAACTAGATGGTCTGCTAGAATAGATGCAGTAAAACCAATAGCCAAAAATCTATTATCTATTCGAGATGCTTTAAATGAAATGCATTCCTTTAATTTACCACCTCACGCAATCGTTGAATTACACTCAATTGAGAAATATTTAAATAAATTTGAATGTGTTTTGCTTTCTATCATATGGCTCGAAATTTTAACAGATTTGCATCAGACAAATTTGGTAATTGAAGCTCGAAATGCTACACTTGATATTGAGCAAAATAATATTGAAAGTCTAGTAATGAGATTTCGCAATTTAAGCGGAATGTGGAATGAAATATTTGCGAAAGCAAAAGCGAAAGCACGTGAATATGGAGTTACATGTGATTTTGCCATTAATAGAACGATACGGACACAATCGGATGCTGAAAGATACTACAGGATAAATGTGTTTAACGTAATAGTTAATTCCGTAATAGCTGGCTTACAAAGACAATTTCAATCTTTACAAAATATCTGCAATCTTTTCGGTTTTCTTTGGTCATTTCCAAATTTGACTGATGAAAAAAATGAAGCTGCAGTAAACCGTTTGCATTCAAAATACACGAGTGAGTTATCAAACGAGATACTAGGTAAAATTCCTTAAAAAAATGTATGCAGCTAATTTCAATGCAGATCCGACACCAGCAAATTTATTAGAAAATATTCTCAGTAAAACTTAGCTGGTTTATTTCCGAATCTTATCATTGTCTTAAGAATATTTTTAAGTATTCCTGCATCTGTGTCTTTAGCCGAGAGGAGTTTCAGTGTTCTTAAAAGAATAAAAAAATTTCATCGCTTAATAATGGCAGAACAACGGTTAAATGGATTGGCAATGTTAAACATTAACCAGGACATGGCAAGAAAAATTAATTTTGAGCAAATCATTAGAGAATTTTCTAATAATAAAGCGAGAAAAGCTTCAATCTAATAATTTCTAATAAATTCTAATAAATACTAAAATGCATTCATGTGATATAAACTTAAGATTGTTTTATTTTATTTTTATGGGGTCCCATTTTAATAATTTGGCCCAGGCCCCCTGCTAGCTCTGAAAGGCCCTGCCTCTATCAATAGGCGTTGAGACCTGTAATCGTCATGCTAACGGTCATTTGAATCGCTCGAATATTTCTACACATTTCGCAGAAAATTCAATTTTATTGAAAATCAACTGAACTATAGCCCACAAATTCAGAGCCTGAAAAATCTAAAATCTGCAATTGTGCTCCGATTTCGATGAATGATACCTCTATCAATAGGCGTTGAGACCTGTAATCGTCATGCTAACGGTCATTTGGATCGCTAGCACATTTCTACACATTTCGCAGAAAATTCAATTTTATTGAAAATCAACTGAACTATAGCCCACAAATTCAGAGCCTGAAAAATCGAAAATCTGCAATTGTGCTCCGATTTCGATGAATGATACCTCTATCAATAGGCGTTGAGACCTGTAATCGTCGTGCTAACGGTCATTTGAATCGCTCGAATATTTCTACACATTTCGCAGAAAATTCAATTTTATTGAAAATCAACTGAACTATAGCCCACAAATTCAGAGCCTGAAAAATCTAAAATCTGCAATTGTGCTCCGATTTCGATGAATGATACCTCTATCAATAGGCGTTGAGACCTGTAATCGTCATGCTAACGGTCACTTGGATCGCTAGCACATTTCTACACATTTCGCAGAAAATTCAATTTTATTGAAAATCAACTGAACTATAGCCCACAAATTCAGAGCCTGAAAAATCTAAAAACTGCAATTGTGCTCCGATTTCGATGAATGATACCTCTATCAATAGGCGTTGAGACCTGTAATCGTCATGCTAACGGTCATTTGGATCGCTAGCACATTTCTACACATTTCCCAGAAAATTCAATTTTATTGAAAATCAACTGAACTATAGCCCACAAATTCAGAGCCTGAAAAATCGAAAATCTGCAATTGTGCTCCGATTTCGATGAATGATACCTCTATCAATAGGCGTTGAGACCTGTAATCGTCGTGCTAACGGTCATTTGAATCGCTCGAATATTTCTACACATTTCGCAGAAAATTCAATTTTATTGAAAATCAACTGAACTATAGCCCACAAATTCAGAGCCTGAAAAATCGAAAATCTGCAATTGTGCTCCGATTTCGATGAATGATACCTCTATCAATAGGCGTTGAGACCTGTAATCGTCATGCTAACGGTCATTTGGATCGCTAGCACATTTCTACACATTTCGCAGAAAATTCAATTTTATTGAAAATCAACTGAACTATAGCCCACAAATTCAGAGCCTGAAAAATCGAAAATCTGCAATTGTGCTCCGATTTCGATGAATGATACCTCTATCAATAGGCGTTGAGACCTGTAATCGTCGTGCTAACGGTCATTTGAATCGCTCGAATATTTCTACACATTTCGCAGAAAATTCAATTTTATTGAAAATCAACTGAACTATAGCCCACAAATTCAGAGCCTGAAAAATCGAAAATCTGCAATTGTGCTCCGATTTCGATGAATGATACCTCTATCAATAGGCGTTGAGACCTGTAATCGTCATGCTAACGGTCATTTGGATCGCTAGCACATTTCTACACATTTCGCAGAAAATTCAATTTTATTGAAAATCAACTGAACTATAGCCCACAAATTCAGAGCCTGAAAAATCGAAAATCTGCAATTGTGCTCCGATTTCGATGAATGATACCTCTATCAATAGGCGTTGAGACCTGTAATCGTCGTGCTAACGGTCATTTGAATCGCTCGAATATTTCTACACATTTCGCAGAAAATTCAATTTTATTGAAAATCAACTGAACTATAGCCCACAAATTCAGAGCCTGAAAAATCTAAAATCTGCAATTGTGCTCCGATTTCGATGAATGATACCTCTATCAATAGGCGTTGAGACCTGTAATCGTCATGCTAACGGTCATTTGGATCGCTAGCACATTTCTACACATTTCGCAGAAAATTCAATTTTATTGAAAATCAACTGAACTATAGCCCACAAATTCAGAGCCTGAAAAATCGAAAAACTGCAATTGTGCTCCGATTTCGATGAATGATACCTCTATCAATAGGCGTTGAGACCTGTAATCGTCGTGCTAACGGTCATTTGAATCGCTCGAATATTTCTACACATTTCGCAGAAAATTCAATTTTATTGAAAATCAACTGAACTATAGCCCACAAATTCAGAGCCTGAAAAATCTAAAATCTGCAATTGTGCTCCGATTTCGATGAATGATACCTCTATCAATAGGCGTTGAGACCTGTAATCGTCATGCTAACGGTCATTTGGATAGCTAGCACATTTCTACACATTTCCCAGAAAATTCAATTTTATTGAAAATCAACTGAACTATAGCCCACAAATTCAGAGCCTGAAAAATCGAAAATCTGCAATTGTGCTCCGATTTCGATGAATGATACCTCTATCAATAGGCGTTGAGACCTGTAATCGTCATGCTAACGGTCATTTGGATCGCTAGCACATTTCTACACATTTCGCAGAAAATTCAATTTTATTGAAAATCAACTGAACTATAGCCCACAAATTCAGAGCCAGAAAAATCGAAAATCTGCAATTGTGCTCCGATTTAGATGAATGATACCTCTATCAATAGGCGTTGAGACCTGTAATCGTCATGCTAACGGTCACTTGGATCGCTAGCACATTTCTACACATTTCGCAGAAAATTCAATTTTATTGAAAATCAACTGAACTATAGCCCACAAATTCAGAGCCTGAAAAATCTAAAAACTGCGATTGTGCTCCGATTTCGATGAATGATACCTCTATCAATAGGCGTTGAGACCTGTAATCGTCATGCTAACGGTCATTTGGATCGCTAGCACATTTCTACACATTTCCCAGAAAATTCAATTTTATTGAAAATCAACTGAACTATAGCCCACAAATTCAGAGCCTGAAAAATCGAAAATCTGCAATTGTGCTCCGATTTCGATGAATGATACCTCTATCAATAGGCGTTGAGACCTGTAATCATCATGCTAACGGTCATTTGGATCGCTAGCACATTTCTACACATTTCGCAGAAAATTCAATTTTATTGAAAATCAACTGAACTATAGCCCACAAATTCAGAGCCTGAAAAATCGAAAATCTGCAATTGTGCTCCGATTTCGATGAATGATACCTCTATCAATAGGCGTTGAGACCTGTAATCGTCGTGCTAACGGTCATTTGAATCGCTCGAATATTTCTACACATTTCGCAGAAAATTCAATTTTATTGAAAATCAACTGAACTATAGCCCACAAATTCAGAGCCTGAAAAATCTAAAATCTGCAATTGTGCTCCGATTTCGATGAATGATACCTCTATCAATAGGCGTTGAGACCTGTAATCGTCATGCTAACGGTCATTTGGATCGCTAGCACATTTCTACACATTTCCCAGAAAATTCAATTTTATTGAAAATCAACTGAACTATAGCCCACAAATTCAGAGCCAGAAAAATCGAAAATCTGCAATTGTGCTCCGATTTCGATGAATGATACCTCTATCAATAGGCGTTGAGACCTGTAATCGTCGTGCTAACGGTCATTTGAATCGCTCGAATATTTCTACACATGTCGCAGAAAATTCAATTTTATTGAAAATCAACTGAACTATAGCCCACAAATTCAGAGCCTGAAAAATCTAAAATCTGCAATTGTGCTCCGATTTCGATGAATGATACCTCTATCAATAGGCGTTGAGACCTGTAATCGTCGTGCTAACGGTCATTTGAATCGCTCGAATATTTCTACACATGTCGCAGAAAATTCAATTTTATTGAAAATCAACTGAACTATAGCCCACAAATTCAGAGCCTGAAAAATCTAAAATCTGCAATTGTGCTCCGATTTCGATGAATGATACCTCTATCAATAGGCGTTGAGACCTGTAATCGTCGTGCTAACGGTCATTTGAATCGCTCGAATATTTCTACACATTTCGCAGAAAATTCAATTTTATTGAAAATCAACTGAACTATAGCCCACAAATTCAGAGCCTGAAAAATCGAAAATCTGCAATTGTGCTCCGATTTCGATGAATGATACCTCTATCAATAGGCGTTGAGACCTGTAATCGTCGTGCTAACGGTCATTTGAATCGCTCGAATATTTCTACACATTTCGCAGAGAAAATCAACTGAACTATAGCCCACAAATTCAGAGCCTGAAAAATCGAAAATCTGCAATTGTGCTCCGATTTCGATGAATGATACCTCTATCAATAGGCGTTGAGACCTGTAATCGTCGTGCTATCGGTCATTTGAATCGCTCGAATATTTCTACACATTTCGCAGAAAATTCAATTTTATTGAAAATCAACTGAACTATAGCCCACAAATTCAGAGCCTGAAAAATCGAAAATCTGCAATTGTGCTCCGATTTCGATGAATGATACCTCTATCAATAGGCGTTGAGACCTGTAATCGTCGTGCTAACGGTCATTTGAATCGCTCGAATATTTCTACACATTTCGCAGAAAATTCAATTTTATTGAAAATCAACTGAACTATAGCCCACAAATTCAGAGCCTGAAAAATCTAAAATCTGCAATTGTGCTCCGATTTCGATGAATGATACCTCTATCAATAGGCGTTGAGACCTGTAATCGTCATGCTAACGGTCATTTGGATAGCTAGCACATTTCTACACATTTCCCAGAAAATTCAATTTTATTGAAAATCAACTGAACTATAGCCCACAAATTCAGAGCCTGAAAAATCGAAAATCTGCAATTGTGCTCCGATTTCGATGAATGATACCTCTATCAATAGGCGTTGAGACCTGTAATCATCATGCTAACGGTCATTTGGATCGCTAGCACATTTCTACACATTTCGCAGAAAATTCAATTTTATTGAAAATCAACTGAACTATAGCCCACAAATTCAGAGCCTGAAAAATCGAAAATCTGCAATTGTGCTCCGATTTCGATGAATGATACCTCTATCAATAGGCGTTGAGACCTGTAATCGTCATGCTAACGGTCATTTGGATCGCTAGCACATTTCTACACATTTCCCAGAAAATTCAATTTTATTGAAAATCAACTGAACTATAGCCCACAAATTCAGAGCCTGAAAAATCTAAAATCTGCAATTGTGCTCCGATTTCGATGAATGATACCTCTATCAATAGGCGTTGAGACCTGTAATCGTCGTGCTAACGGTCATTTGAATCGCTCGAATATTTCTACACATTTCGCAGAAAATTCAATTTTATTGAAAATCAACTGAACTATAGCCCACAAATTCAGAGCCTGAAAAATCTAAAATCTGCAATTGTGCTCCGATTTCGATGAATGATACCTCTATCAATAGGCGTTGAGACCTGTAATCGTCATGCTAACGGTCATTTGGATAGCTAGCACATTTCTACACATTTCCCAGAAAATTCAATTTTATTGAAAATCAACTGAACTATAGCCCACAAATTCAGAGCCTGAAAAATCGAAAATCTGCAATTGTGCTCCGATTTCGATGAATGATACCTCTATCAATAGGCGTTGAGACCTGTAATCGTCATGCTAACGGTCATTTGGATCGCTAGCACATTTCTACACATTTCGCAGAAAATTCAATTTTATTGAAAATCAACTGAACTATAGCCCACAAATTCAGAGCCTGAAAAATCGAAAATCTGCAATTGTGCTCCGATTTCGATGAATGATACCTCTATCAATAGGCGTTGAGACCTGTAATCGTCATGCTAACGGTCATTTGGATCGCTAGCACATTTCTACACATTTCCCAGAAAATTCAATTTTATTGAAAATCAACTGAACTATAGCCCACAAATTCAGAGCCTGAAAAATCTAAAATCTGCAATTGTGCTCCGATTTCGATGAATGATACCTCTATCAATAGGCGTTGAGACCTGTAATCGTCGTGCTAACGGTCATTTGAATCGCTCGAATATTTCTACACATTTCGCAGAAAATTCAATTTTATTGAAAATCAACTGAACTATAGCCCACAAATTCAGAGCCTGAAAAATCTAAAATCTGCAATTGTGCTCCGATTTCGATGAATGATACCTCTATCAATAGGCGTTGAGACCTGTAATCGTCATGCTAACGGTCATTTGGATAGCTAGCACATTTCTACACATTTCCCAGAAAATTCAATTTTATTGAAAATCAACTGAACTATAGCCCACAAATTCAGAGCCTGAAAAATCGAAAATCTGCAATTGTGCTCCGATTTCGATGAATGATACCTCTATCAATAGGCGTTGAGACCTGTAATCGTCATGCTAACGGTCATTTGGATCGCTAGCACATTTCTACACATTTCGCAGAAAATTCAATTTTATTGAAAATCAACTGAACTATAGCCCACAAATTCAGAGCCAGAAAAATCGAAAATCTGCAATTGTGCTTCCGATTTCGATGAATGATACCTCTATCAATAGGCGTTGAGACCTGTAATCGTCGTGCTAACGGTCATTTGAATCGCTCGAATATTTCTACACATGTCGCAGAAAATTCAATTTTATTGAAAATCAACTGAACTATAGCCCACAAATTCAGAGCCTGAATAATCTAAAATCTGCAATTGTGCTCCGATTTCGATGAATGATACCTCTATCAATAGGCGTTGAGACCTGTAATCGTCGTGCTAACGGTCATTTGAATCGCTCGAATATTTCTACACATGTCGCAGAAAATTCAATTTTATTGAAAATCAACTGAACTATAGCCCACAAATTCAGAGCCTGAAAAATCGAAAATCTGCAATTGTGCTCCGATTTCGATGAATGATACCTCTATCAATAGGCGTTGAGACCTGTAATCGTCATGCTAACGGTCATTTGAATCGCTCGAATATTTCTACACATTTCGCAGAAAATTCAATTTTATTGAAAATCAACTGAACTATAGCCCACAAATTCAAGAGCCTGAAAAATCTAAAATCTGCAATTGTGCTCCGATTTCGATGAATGATACCTCTATCAATAGGCGTTGAGACCTGTAATCGTCATGCTAACGGTCATTTGGATAGCTAGCACATTTCTACACATTTCGCAGAAAATTCAATTTTATTGAAAATCAACTGAACTATAGCCCACAAATTCAGAGCCTGAAAAATCGAAAATCTGCAATTGTGCTCCGATTTCGATGAATGATACCTCTATCAATAGGCGTTGAGACCTGTAATCGTCATGCTAACGGTCATTTGGATCGCTAGCACATTTCTACACATTTCGCAGAAAATTCAATTTTATTGAAAATCAACTGAACTATAGCCCACAAAATTCAGAGCCAGAAAAAATCGAAAATCTGCAATTGTGCTCCGATTTCGATGAATGATACCTCTATCAATAGGCGTTTGAGACCTGTAATCGTCATGCTAACGGTCATTTGGATCGCTAGCACATTTCTACACATTTCCCAGAAAATTCAATTTTATTGAAAATCAACTGAACTATAGCCCACAAATTCAGAGCCTGAAAAATCGAAAATCTGCAATTGTGCTCCGATTTCGATGAATGATACCTCTATCAATAGGCGTTGAGACCTGTAATCGTCATGCTAACGGTCATTTGGATCGCTAGCACATTTCTACACATTTCGCAGAAAATTCAATTTTATTGAAAATCAACTGGACTATAGCCCACAAATTCAGAGCCTGAAAAATCTAAAATCTGCAATTGTGCTCCGATTTCGATGAATGATACCTCTATCAATAGGCGTTGAGACCTGTAATCGTCATGCTAACGGTCATTTGGATCGCTAGCACATTTCTACACATTTCGCAGAAAATTCAATTTTATTGAAAATCAACTGAACTATAGCCCACAAATTCAGAGCCTGAAAAATCGAAAATCTGCAATTGTGCTCCGATTTCGATGAATGATACCTCTATCAATAGGCGTTGAGACCTGTAATCGTCGTGCTAACGGTCATTTGAATCGCTCGAATATTTCTACACATTTCGCAGAAAATTCAATTTTATTGAAAATCAACTGAACTATAGCCCACAAATTCAGAGCCTGAAAAATCTAAAAACTGCAATTGTGCTCCGATTTCGATGAATGATACCTCTATCAATAGGCGTTGAGACCTGTAATCGTCATGCTAACGGTCATTTGGATCGCTAGCACATTTCTACACATTTCGCAGAAATTCAATTTTATTGAAAATCAACTGAACTATAGCCCACAAATTCAGAGCCTGAAAAATCGAAAATCTGCAATTGTGCTCCGATTTCGATGAATGATACCTCTATCAATAGGCGTTGAGACCTGTAATCGTCATGCTAACGGTCACTTGGATCGCTAGCACATTTCTACACATTTCGCAGAAAATTCAATTTTATTGAAAATCAACTGAACTATAGCCCACAAATTCAGAGCCTGAAAAATCTAAAATCTGCAATTGTGCTCCGATTTCGATGAATGATACCTCTATCAATAGGCGTTGAGACCTGTAATCGTCGTGCTAACGGTCATTTGAATCGCTCGAATATTTCTACACATTTCGCAGAAAATTCAATTTTATTGAAAATCAAACTGAACTATAGCCCCACAAATTCAGAGCCTGAAAAATCGAAAATCTGCAATTGTGCTCCGATTTCGATGAATGATACCTCTATCAATAGGCGTTGAGACCTGTAATCGTCGTGCTAACGGTCATTTGAATCGCTCGAATATTTCTACACATTTCGCAGAAAATTCAATTTTATTGAAAATCAACTGAACTATAGCCCACAAATTCAGAGCCTGAAAAATCTAAAACTGCAATTGTGCTCCGATTTCGATGAATGATACCTCTATCAATAGGCGTTGAGACCTGTAATCGTCATGCTAACGGTCATTTGGATCGCTAGCACATTTCTACACATTTCGCAGAAAATTCAATTTTATTGAAAATCAACTGAACTATAGCCCACAAATTCAGAGCCTGAAAAATCGAAAATCTGCAATTGTGCTCCGATTTCGATGAATGATACCTCTATCAATAGGCGTTGAGACCTGTAATCGTCATGCTAACGGTCACTTGGATCGCTAGCACATTTCTACACATTTCGCAGAAAATTCAATTTTATTGAAAATCAAGCTGAACTATAGCCCACAAATTCAGAGCCTGAAAAATCTAAAAACTGCAATTGTGCTCCGATTTCGATGAATGATACCTCTATCAATAGGCGTTGAGACCTGTAATCGTCATGCTAACGGTCATTTGGATCGCTAGCACATTTCTACACATTTCGCCAGAAAATTCAATTTTATTGAAAATCAACTGAACTATAGCCCACAAATTCAGAGCCTGAAAAATCGAAAATCTGCAATTGTGCTCCGATTTCGATGAATGATACCTCTATCAATAGGCGTTGAGACCTGTAATCGTCATGCTAACGGTCACTTGGATCGCTAGCACATTTCTACACATTTCGCAGAAAATTCAATTTTATTGAAAATCAACTGAACTATAGCCCACAAATTCAGAGCCTGAAAAATCTAAAATCTGCAATTGTGCTCCGATTTCGATGAATGATACCTCTATCAATAGGCGTTGAGACCTGTAATCGTCATGCTAACGGTGATTTGGATCGCTAGCACATTTCTACACATTTCGCAGAAAATTCAATTTTATTGAAAATCAACTGAACTATAGCCCACAAATTCAGAGCCTGAAAAATCGAAAATCTGCAATTGTGCTCCGATTTCGATGAATGATACCTCTATCAATAGGCGTTGAGACCTGTAATCGTCATGCTAACGGTCATTTGGATCGCTAGCACATTTCTACACATTTCGCCAGAAAATTCAATTTTATTGAAAATCAACTGAACTATAGCCCACAAATTCAGAGCCTGAAAAATCTAAAATCTGCAATTGTGCTCCGATTTCGATGAATGATACCTCTATCAATAGGCGTTGAGACCTGTAATCGTCATGCTAACGGTCATTTGGATCGCTAGCACATTTCTACACATTTCGCAGAAAATTCAATTTTATTGAAAATCAACTGAACTATAGCCCACAAATTCAGAGCCTGAAAAATCGAAAATCTGCAATTGTGCTCCGATTTCGATGAATGATACCTCTATCAATAGGCGTTGAGACCTGTAATCGTCATGCTAACGGTCATTTGGATCGCTAGCACATTTCTACACATTTCGCAGAAAATTCAATTTTATTGAAAATCAACTGAACTATAACCCACAAATTGAGAGCCTGAAAATCTAAATCTGCAATTGTGCTCCGATTTCGATGAATGATACCTCTATCAATAGGCGTTGAGACCTGTAATCGTCATGCTAACGGTCATTAGGATCGCTAGCACATTTCTACACATTTCGCAGAAAATTCAATTTTATTGAAAATCAACTGGACTATAGCCCACAAATTCAGAGCCTGAAAAATCTAAAATCTGCAATTGTGCTCCGATTTCGATGAATGATACCTCTATCAATAGGCGTTGAGACCTGTAATCGTCATGCTAACGGTCATTTGGATCGCTAGGCACATTTCTACACATTTCGCAGAAAATTCAATTTTATTGAAAATCAACTGGACTATAGCCCACAAAATTCAGAGCCTGAAAAATCGAAAATCTGCAATTGTGCTCCGATTTCGATGAATGATACCTCTATCAATAGGCGTTGAGACCTGTAATCGTCATGCTAACGGTCATTTGGATCGCTAGCACATTTCTACACATTTCCCAGAAAATTCAATTTTATTGAAAATCAACTGAACTATAGCCCACAAATTCAGAGCCTGAAAAATCTAAAATCTGCAATTGTGCTCCGATTTCGATGAATGATACCTCTATCAATAGGCGTTGAGACCTGTAATCGTCATGCTAACGGTCATTTGGATCGCTAGCACATTTCTACACATTTCGCAGAAAATTCAATTTTATTGAAAAATCAACTGAACTATAGCCCACAAATTCAGAGCCTGAAAAATCGAAAATCTGCAATTGTGCTCCGATTTCGATGAATGATACCTCTATCAATAGGCGTTGAGACCTGTAATCGTCATGCTAACGGTCATTTGGATCGCTAGCACATTTCTACACATTTCGCAGAAAATTCAATTTTATTGAAAATCAACTGAACTATAGCCCACAAATTCAGAGCCTGCAAAATCGAAAATCTGCAATTGTGCTCCGATTTCGATGAATGATACCTCCATCAATAGGCGTTGAGACCTGTAATCGTCGTGCTAACGGTCATATTGAATCGCTCGAATATTTCTACACATTTCGCAGAAAATTCAATTTTATTGAAAATCAACTGAACTATAGCCCACAAATTCAGAGCCTGAAAATCTAAAATCTGCAATTGTGCTCCGATTTCGATGAATGATACCTCTATCAATAGGCGTTGAGACCTGTAATCGTCATGCTAACGGTCATTTGGATCGCTAGCACATTTCTACACATTTCGCAGAGAAATTCAATTTTATTGAAAATCAACTGAACTATAGCCCACAAATTCAGAGCCTGAAAAATCTAAAATCTGCAATTGTGCTCCGATTTCGATGAATGATACCTCTATCAATAGGCGTTGAGACCTGTAATCGTCATGCTAACGGTCATTTGGATCGCTAGCACATTTCTACACATTTCGCAGAAAATTCAATTTTATTGAAAATCAACTGAACTATAGCCCACAAATTCAGAGCCTGAAAAATCGAAAATCTGCAATTGTGCTCCGATTTCGATGAATGATACCTCTATCAATAGGCGTTGAGACCTGTAATCGTCATGCTAACGGTCATTTGGATCGCTAGCACATTTCTACACATTTCGCAGAAATTCAATTTTATTGAAAATCAACTGAACTATAGCCCACAAATTCAGAGCCTGCAAAATCGAAAATCTGCAATTGTGCTCCGATTTCGATGAATGATACCTCCATCAATAGGCGTTGAGACCTGTAATCGTCGTGCTAACGGTCATTTGAATCGCTCGAATATTTCTACACATTTCGCAGAAAATTCAATTTTATTGAAAATCAACTGAACTATAGCCCACAAATTCAGAGCCTGAAAAATCTAAAATCTGCAATTGTGCTCCGATTTCGATGAATGATACCTCTATCAATAGGCGTTGAGACCTGTAATCGTCATGCTAACGGTCATTTGGATCGCTAGCACATTTCTACACATTTCGCAGAAAATTCAATTTTATTGAAAATCAACTGAACTATAGCCCACAAATTCAGAGCCTGAAAAATCGAAAATCTGCAATTGTGCTCCGATTTCGATGAATGATACCTCCATCAATAGGCGTTGAGACCTGTAATCGTCATGCTAACGGTCATTTGGATCGCTAGCACATTTCTACACATTTCCCAGAAAATTCAATTTTATTGAAAATCAACTGAACTATAGCCCACAAATTCAGAGCCTGAAAAATCTAAAATCTGCAATTGTGCTCCGATTTCGATGAATGATACCTCTATCAATAGGCGTTGAGACCTGTAATCGTCGTGCTAACGGTCATTTGAATCGCTCGAATATTTCTACACATTTCGCAGAAAATTCAATTTTATTGAAAATCAACTGAACTATAGCCCACAAATTCAGAGCCTGAAAAATCTAAAATCTGCAATTGTGCTCCGATTTCGATGAATGATACCTCTATCAATAGGCGTTGAGACCTGTAATCGTCATGCTAACGGTCACTTGGATCGCTAGCACATTTCTACACATTTCCCAGAAAATTCAATTTTATTGAAAATCAACTGAACTATAGCCCACAAATTCAGAGCCTGAAAAATCTAAAAACTGCAATTGTGCTCCGATTTCGATGAATGATACCTCTATCAATAGGCGTTGAGACCTGTAATCGTCATGCTAACGGTCATTTGGATCGCTAGCACATTTCTACACATTTCCCAGAAAATTCAATTTTATTGAAAATCAACTGAACTATAGCCCACAAATTCAGAGCCTGAAAAATCGAAAATCTGCAATTGTGCTCCGATTTCGATGAATGATACCTCTATCAATAGGCGTTGAGACCTGTAATCGTCATGCTAACGGTCATTTGGAATCGCTCGAAATTTCTACACATTTCGCAGAAAATTCAATTTTATTGAAAATCAACTGAACTATAGCCCACAAATTCAGAGCCTGAACAATCGAAAATCTGCAATTGTGCTCCGATTTCGATGAATGATACCTCTATCAATAGGCGTTGAGACCTGTAATCGTCATGCTAACGGTCATTAGGATCGCTAGCACATTTCTACACATTTCGCAGAAAATTCAATTTTATTGAAAATCAACTGGACTATAGCCCACAAATTCAGAGCCTGAAAAATCGAAAATCTGCAATTGTGCTCCGATTTCGATGAATGATACTCTATCAATAGGCGTTGAGACCTGTAATCGTCATGCTAACGGTCATTTGAATCGCTAGCACATTTCTACACATTTCGCAGAAATTCAATTTTATTGAAAATCACACTGAACTATAGCCCAGCAAATTCAGAGCCTGAAAAATCGAAAATCTGCAATTGTGCTCCGATTTCGATGAATGATACCTCTATCAATAGGCGTTGAGACCTGTAATCGTCGTGCTAACGGTCATTTGAATCGCTCGAATATTTCTACACATTTCGCAGAAAATTCAATTTTATTGAAAATCAACTGAACTATAGCCCACAAATTCAGAGCCTGAAAAATCGAAAATCTGCAATTGTGCTCCGATTTCGATTAATGATATCTCTATCAATAGGCGTTGAGACCTGTAATCGTCATGCTAACGGTCATTTGGATCGCTAGCACAGTTCTACACATTTCCAGAAAATTCAATTTTATTGAAAATCAACTGAACTATAGCCCACAAATTCAGAGCCTGAAAAATCGAAAATCTGCAATTGGTGCTCCGATTTCGATGAATGATACCTCTATCAATAGGCGTTGAGACCTGTAATCGTCATGCTAACGGTCATTTGAATCGCTCGAATATTTCTTACACATTTCGCAGAAAATTCAATTTTACTTGAAAATCAACTGAACTATAGCCCACAAATTCAGAGCCTGAACAATCGAAAATCTGCAATTGTGCTCCGATTTCGATGAATGATACCTCTATCAATAGGCGTTGAGACCTGTAATCGTCATGCTAACGGTCATTAGGATCGCTAGCACATTTCTACACATTTCGCAGAAAATTCAATGTTATTGAAAATCAACTGGACTATAGCCCACAAATTCAGAGCCTGAAAAATCGAAAATCTGCAATTGGTGCTCCGATTTCGATGAATGATACCTCTATCAATAGGCGTTGAGACCTGTAATCGTCATGCTAACGGTCATTTGGATCGCTAGCACATTTCTACACATTTCGCAGAAATTCAATTTATTGAAAATCAACTGAACTATAGCCCACAAATTCAGAGCCTGAAAAATCGAAAATCTGCAATTGTGCTCCGATTTCGATGAATGATACCTCTATCAATAGGCGTTGAGACCTGTAATCGTCGTGCTAACGGTCATTTGAATCGCTCGAATATTTCTACACATTTCGCAGAAAATTCAATTTTATTGAAAATCAACTGAACTATAGCCCACAAATTCAGAGCCTGAAAAATCGAAAATCTGCAATTGTGCTCCGATTTCGATTAATGATCTCTCTATCAATAGGCGTTGAGACCTGTAATCGTCATGCTAACGGTCATTTGGATCGCTAGCACATTTCTACACATTTCCCAGAAAATTCAATTTTATTGAAAATCAACTGAACTATAGCCCACAAATTCAGAGCCTGAAAAATCGAAAATCTGCAATTGTGCTCCGATTTCGATGAATGATACCTCTATCAATAGGCGTTGAGACCTGTAATCGTCATGCTAACGGTCATTAGGATCGCTAGCACATTTCTACACATTTCGCAGAAAATTCAATTTTATTGAAAATCAACTGGACTATTAGCCCACAAATTCAGAGCCTGAAAAATCGAAAATCTGCAATTGTGCTCCGATTTCGATGAATGATACCTCCATCAATAGGCGTTGAGACCTGTAATCGTCGTGCTAACGGTCATTTGAATCGCTCGAATATTTCTACACATTTCGCAGAAAATTCAATTTTATTGAAAATCAACTGAACTATAGCCCACAAATTCAGAGCCTGAAAAATCTAAAATCTGCAATTGTGCTCCGATTTCGATGAATGATACCTCTATCAATAGGCGTTGAGACCTGTAATCGTCATGCTAACGGTCACTTGGATCGCTAGCACATTTCTACACATTTCGCAGAAAATTCAATTTTATTGAAAATCAACTGAACTATAGCCCACAAATTCAGAGCCTGAAAAATCTAAAAACTGCAATTGTGCTCCGATTTCGATGAATGATACCTCTATCAATAGGCGTTGAGACCTGTAATCGTCATGCTAACGGTCATTTGGATAGCTAGCACATTTCTACACATTTCGCAGAAAATTCAATTTTATTGAAAATCAACTGAACTATAGCCCACAAATTCAGAGCCTGAAAAATCTAAAATCTGCAATTGTGCTCCGATTTCGATGAATGATACCTCTATCAATAGGCGTTGAGACCTGTAATCGTCATGCTAACGGTCATTTGGATCGCTAGCACATTTCTACACATTTCCCAGAAAATTCAATTTTATTGAAAATCAACTGAACTATAGCCCACAAATTCAGAGCCTGAAAAATCGAAAATCTGCAATTGTGCTCCGATTTCGATGAATGATACCTCTATCAATAGGCGTTGAGACCTGTAATCGTCGTGCTAACGGTCATTTGAATCGCTCGAATATTTCTACACATTTCGCAGAAAATTCAATTTTATTGAAAATCAACTGAACTATAGCCCACCAAATTCAGAGCCTGAAAAATCTAAAATCTGCAATTGTGCTCCGATTTCGATGAATGATACCTCTATCAATAGGCGTTGAGACCTGTAATCGTCATGCCAACGGTCACTTGGATCGCTAGCACATTTCTACACATTTCCCAGAAAATTCAATTTTATTGAAAATCAACTGAACTATAGCCCACAAATTCAGAGCCTGAAAAATCTAAAAACTGCAATTGTGCTCCGATTTCGATGAATGATACCTCTATCAATAGGCGTTGAGACCTGTAATCGTCATGCTAACGATCATTTGGATAGCTAGCACATTTCTACACATTTCGCAGAAAATTCAATTTTATTGAAAATCAACTGAACTATAGCCCACAAATTCAGAGCCTGAAAAATCGAAAATCTGCAATTGTGCTCCGATTCGATGAATGATACCTCTATCAATAGGCGTTGAGACCTGTAATCGTCATGCTAACGGTCATTTGGATCGCTAGCACATTTCTACACATTTCCCAGAAAATTCAATTTTATTGAAAATCAACTGAACCCACAAATTTAGAGCCTGAAAAATCTAAAATCTGCAATGTGCTCCGATTTCGATGAATGATACCTCTATCAATAGGCGTTGAGACCTGTAATCGTCATGCTAACGGTCATTTGGATAGCTAGCACATTTCTACACATTTCCCAGAAAATTCAATTTTATTGAAAATCAACTGAACTATAGCCCACAAATTCAGAGCCTGGAAAATCTAAAATCTGCAATTATGCTCCGATTTCGATGAATGATACCTCTATCAATAGGCGTTGAGACCTGTAATCGTCATGCTAACGGTCATTTGGATCGCTAGCACATTTCTACACATTTCGCAGAAAATTCAATTTTATTGAAAATCAACTGAACTATAGCCCACAAATTCAGAGCCTGAAAAATCGAAAATCTGCAATTGGGCTCCGATTTCGATGAATGATACCTCTATCAATAGGCGTTGAGACCCGTAATCGTCATGCTAACGGTCACTTGGATCGCTAGCACATTTCTACACATTTCGCAGAAAATTCAATTTTATTGAAAATCAACTGAACTATAGCCCACAAATTCAGAGCCTGAAAAATCTAAAATCTGCAATTGTGCTCCGATTTCGATGAATGATACCTCTATCAATAGGCGTTGAGACCTGTAATCGTCGTGCTAACGGTCATTTGAATCGCTCGAATATTTCTACACATTTCGCAGAAAATTCAATTTTATTGAAAATCAACTGAACTATAGCCCACAAATTCAGAGCCTGAAAAATCTAAAATCTGCAATTGTGCTCCGATTTCGATGAATGATACCTCTATCAATAGGCGTTGAGACCTGTAATCGTCGTGCTAACGGTCATTTGAATCGCTCGAATATTTCTACACCATTTCGCAGAAAATTCAATTTTATTGAAAATCAACTGAACTATAGCCCACAAATTCAGAGCCTGAAAAATCGAAAATCTGCAATTGTGCTCCGATTCGATGAATGATACCTCTATCAATAGGCGTTGAGACCTGTAATCGTCAAGCTTACGGTCATTTGGATCGCTAGCACATTTCTACACATTTCGCAGAAAATTCAATTTTATTGAAAATCAACTGAACTATAGCCCACAAATTCAGAGCCTGAAAAATCGAAAATCTGCAATTGTGCTCCGATTTCGATGAATGATACCTCTATCAATAGGCGTTGAGACCTGTAATCGTCGTGCTAACGGTCATTTGAATCGCTCGAATATTTCTACACATTTCGCAGAAAATTCAATTTTATTGAAAATCAACTGAACTATAGCCCACAAATTCAGAGCCTGAAAAATCGAAAATCTGCAATTGTGCTCCGATTTCGATGAATGATACCTCTATCAATAGGCGTTGAGACCTGTAATCGTCATGCTAACGGTCATTTGGATCGCTAGCACATTTCTACACATTTCCCAGAAAATTCAATTTTATTGAAAATCAACTGAACTATAGCCCACAAATTCAGAGCCTGAAAAATCTAAAATCTGCAATTGGGCTCCGATTTCGATGAATGATACCTCTATCAATAGGCGTTGAGACCTGTAATCGTCATGCTAACGGTCATTTGGATCGCTAGCACAATTTCTACACACATTTCGCAGAAAATTCAATTTTATTGAAAATCAACTGAACTATAGCCCACAAATTCAGAGCCTGAAAAATCGAAAATCTGCAATTGTGCTCCGATTTCGATGAATGATACCTCTATCAATAGGCGTTGAGACCTGTAATCGTCGTGCTAACGGTCATTTGAATCGCTCGAATATTTCTACACATTTCGCAGAAAATTCAATTTTATTGCAAATCAACTGAACTATAGCCCACAAATTCAGAGCCTGAAAATCTAAAATCTGCAATTGTGCTCCGATTTCGATGAATGATACCTCTATCAATAGGCGTTGAGACCTGTAATCGTCATGCTAACGGTCATTTGGATAGCTAGCACATTTCTACACATTTCCCAGAAAATTCAATTTTATTGAAAATCAACTGAACTATAGCCCACAAATTCCAGAGCCTGACAAAATCGAAAATCTGCAATTGTGCTCCGATTTCGATGAATGATACCTCTATCAATAGGCGTTGAGCACCTGTAATCGTCAAGCTAACGGTCATTTGGATCGCTAGCACATTTCTACACATTTCGCAGAAAATTCAATTTTATTGAAAATCAACTGAACTATAGCCCACAAATTCAGAGCCTGAAAAATCTAAAATCTGCAATTGTGCTCCGATTTCGATGAATGATACCTCTATCAATAGGCGTTGAGACCTGTAATCGTCATGCTAACGGTCATTAGGATCGCTAGCACATTTCTACACATTTCCCAGAAAATTCAATTTTATTGAAAATCAACTGACTATAGCCCACAAATTCAGAGCCTGAAAAATCGAAAATCTGCAATTGTGCTCCGATTTCGATGAATGATACCTCTATCAATAGGCGTTGAGACCTGTAATCGTCAAGCTAACGGTCATTTGGATCGCTAGCACATTTCTACACATTTCGCAGAAAATTCAATTTTATTGAAAATCAACTGAACTATAGCCCACAAATTCAGAGCCTGAAAAATCTAAAATCTGCAATTGTGCTCCGATTTCGATGAATGATACCTCTATCAATAGGCGTTGAGACCTGTAATCGTCGTGCTAACGGTCATTTGAATCGCTCGAATATTTCTACACATTTCGCAGAAAATTTCAATTTTATTGAAAATCAACTGAACTATAGCCCCACAAATTCAGAGCCTGAAAAATCGAAAATCTGCAATTGTGCTCCGATTTCGATGAATGATACCTCTATCAATAGGCGTTGAGACCTGTAATCGTCAAGCTAACGGTCATTTGGATCGCTAGCACATTTCTACACATTTCGCAGAAAATTCATTTTATTGAAAATCAACTGAACTATAGCCCACAAATTCAGAGCCTGAAAAATCTAAAATCTGCAATTGTGCTCCGATTTCGATGAATGATACCTCTATCAATAGGCGTTGAGACCTGTAATCGTCATGCTAACGGTCATTAGGATCGCTAGCACATTTCTACACATTTCGCAGAAAATTCAATTTTATTGAAAATCAACTGGACTATAGCCCACAAATTCAGAGCCTGAAAAATCGAAAATCTGCAATTGTGCTCCGATTTCGATGAATGATACCTCTATCAATAGGCGTTGAGACCTGTAATCGTCATGCTAACGGTCACTTGGATCGCTAGCACATTTCTACACATTTCGCAGAAAATTCAATTTTATTGAAAATCAACTGAACTATAGCCCACAAATTCAGAGCCTGAAAAATCTAAAAACTGCAATTGTGCTCCGATTTCGATGAATGATACCTCTATCAATAGGCGTTGAGACCTGTAATCGTCATGCTAACGGTCATTTGGATCGCTAGCACATTTCTACACATTTCCCAGAAAATTCAATTTTATTGAAAATCAACTGAACTATAGCCCACAAATTCAGAGCCTGAAAAATCTAAAAACTGCAATTGTGCTGCAATTGTGCTCCTACTTCTACACATTTCGCAGAAAATTCAATTTTATTGAAAATCAACTGAACTATAGCCCACAAATTCAGAGCCTGAAAAATCGAAAATCTGCAATTGTGCTCCGATTTCGATGAATGATACCTCTATCAATAGGCGTTGAGACCTGTAATCGTCGTGCTAACGGTCATTTGAATCGCTCGAATATTTCTACACATTTCCCAGAAAATTCAATTTTATTGAAAATCAACTGAACTATAGCCCACAAATTCAGAGCCTGAAAAATCGAAAATCTGCAATTGTGCTCCGATTTCGATGAATGATACCTCTATCAATAAGCGTTGAGACCTGTAATCGTCATGCTAACGGTCACTTGGATCGCTAGCACATTTCTACACATTTCGCAGAAAATTCAATTTTATTGAAAATCAACTGAACTATAGCCCACAAATTCAGAGCCTGAAAAATCGAAAATCTGCAATTGTGCTCCGATTTCGATGAATGATACCTCTATCAATAGGCGTTGAGACCTGTAATCGTCATGCTAACGGTCACTTGGATCGCTAGCACATTTCTACACATTTCGCAGAAAATTCAATTTTATTGAAAATCAACTGAACTATAGCCCACAAATTCAGAGCCTGAAAAATCTAAAAACTGCAATTGTGCTCCGATTTCGATGAATGATACCTCTATCAATAGGCGTTGAGACCTGTAATCGTCATGCTAACGGTCATTTGGATCGCTAGCACATTTCTACACATTTCCCAGAAAATTCAATTTTATTGAAAATCAACTGAACTATAGCCCACAAATTCAGAGCCTGAAAAATCTAAAAACTGCAATTGTGCTGCAATTGTGCTCCTACTTCTACACATTTCGCAGAAAATTCAATTTTATTGAAAATCAATTGAACTATAGCCCACAAATTCAGAGCCTGAAAAATCGAAAATCTGCAATTGTGCTCCGATTTCGATGAATGATACCTCTATCAATAGGCGTTGAGACCTGTAATCGTCGTGCTAACGGTCATTTGAATCGCTCGAATATTTCTACACATTTCGCAGAAAATTCAATTTTATTGAAAATCAACTGGACTATAGCCCACAAATTCAGAGCCTGAAAAATCTAAAATCTGCAATTGTGCTCCGATTTCGATGAATGATACCTCTATCAATAAGCGTTGAGACCTGTAATCGTCATGCTAACGGTCACTTGGATCGCTAGCACATTTCTACACATTTCGCAGAAAATTCAATTTTATTGAAAATCAACTGAACTATAGCCCACAAATTCAGAGCCTGAAAAATCTAAAATCTGCAATTGTGCTCCGATTTCGATGAATGATACCTCTATCAATAGGCGTTGAGACCTGTAATCGTCATGCTAACGGTCACTTGGATCGCTAGCACATTTCTACACATTTCGCAGAAAATTCAATTTTATTGAAAATCAACTGAACTATAGCCCACAAATTCAGAGCCTGAAAAATCTAAAATCTGCAATTGTGCTCCGATTTCGATGAATGATACCTCTATCAATAGGCGTTGAGACCTGTAATCGTCATGCTAACGGTCATTTGGATCGCTAGCACATTTCTACACATTTCGCAGAAAATTCAATTTAATTGAAAATCAACTGGACTATAGCCCACAAATTCAGAGCCTGAAAAATCTAAAATCTGCAATTGTGCTCCGATTTCGATGAATGATACCTCTATCAATAGGCGTTGAGACCTGTAATCGTCATGCTAACGGTCATTTGGATCGCTAGCACATTTCTACACATTTCGCAGAAAATTCAATTTTATTGAAAATCAACTGGACTATAGCCCACAAATTCAGAGCCTGAAAAATCTAAAATCTGCAATTGTGCTCCGATTTCGATGAATGATACCTCTATCAATAGGCGTTGAGACCTGTAATCGTCATGCTAACGGTCATTTGGATCGCTAGCACATTTCTACACATTTCGCAGAAAATTCAATTTTATTGAAAATCAACTGGACTATAGCCCACAAATTCAGAGCCTGAAAAATCGAAAATCTGCAATTGTGCTCCGATTTCGATGAATGATACCCCTATCAATAGGCGTTGAGACCTGTAATCGTCATGCTAACGGTCATTTGGATCGCTAGCACATTTCTACACATTTCGCAGAAAATTCAATTTTATTGAAAATCAACTGGACTATAGCCCACAAATTCAGAGCCTGAAAAATCTAAAATCTGCAATTGTGCTCCGATTTCGATGAATGATACCTCTATCAATAGGCGTTGAGACCTGTAATCGTCATGCTAACGGTCATTAGGATCGCTAGCACATTTCTACACATTTCGCAGAAAATTCAATTTTATTGAAAATCAACTGGACTATAGCCCACAAATTCAGAGCCTGAAAAATCTAAAATCTGCAATTGTGCTCCGATTTCGATGAATGATACCTCTATCAATAGGCGTTGAGACCTGTAATCGTCGTGCTAACGGTCATTTGAATCGCTCGAATATTTCTACACATTTCGCAGAAAATTCAATTTTATTGAAAATCAACTGAACTATAGCCCACAAATTCAGAGCCTGAAAAATCTAAAATCTGCAATTGTGCTCCGATTTCGATGAATGATACCTCTATCAATAGGCGTTGAGACCTGTAATCGTCATGCTAACGGTCGCTTGGATCACTAGAACATTTCTACACATTTCGCAGAAAATTCAATTTTATTGAAAATCAACTGAACTATAGCCCACAAATTCAGAGCCTGAAAAATCGAAAATCTGCAATTGTGCTCCGATTTCGATGAATGATACCCCTATCAATAGGCGTTGAGCCCTGTAATCGTCATGCTAACGGTCATTTGGATCGCTAGCACATTTCTACACATTTCGCAGAAAATTCAATTTTATTGAAAATCAACTGAACTATAGCCCACAAATTCAGAGCCTGAAAAATCTAAAATCTGCAATTGTGCTCCGATTTCGATGAATGATACCCCTATCAATAGGCGTTGAGACCTGTAATCGTCATGCTAACGGTCATTAGGATCGCTAGCACATTTCTACACATTTCGCAGAAAATTCAATTTTATTGAAAATCAACTGGACTATAGCCCACAAATTCAGAGCCTGAAAAATCTAAAATCTGCAATTGTGCTCCGATTTCGATGAATGATACCTCTATCAATAGGCGTTGAGACCTGTAATCGTCGTGCTAACGGTCATTTGAATCGCTCGAATATTTCTACACATTTCGCAGAAAATTCAATTTTATTGAAAATCAACTGAACTATAGCCCACAAATTCAGAGCCTGAAAAATCTAAAATCTGCAATTGTGCTCCGATTTCGATGAATGATACCCCTATCAATAGGCGTTGAGACCTGTAATCGTCGTGCTAACGGTCATTTGAATCGCTCGAATATTTCTACACATTTCGCAGAAAATTCAATTTTATTGAAAATCAACTGAACTATAGCCCACAAATTCAGAGCCTGAAAAATCTAAAATCTGCAATTGTGCTCCGATTTCGATGAATGATACCTCTATCAATAGGCGTTGAGACCTGTAATCGTCATGCTAACGGTCATTAGGATCGCTAGCACATTTCTACACATTTCGCAGAAAATTCAATTTTATTGAAAATCAACTGGACTATAGCCCACAAATTCAGAGCCTGAAAAATCTAAAATCTGCAATTGTGCTCCGATTTCGATGAATGATACCTCTATCAATAGGCGTTGAGACCTGTAATCGTCGTGCTAACGGTCATTTGAATCGCTCGAATATTTCTACACATTTCGCAGAAAATTCAATTTTATTGAAAATCAACTGAACTATAGCCCACAAATTCAGAGCCTGAAAAATCTAAAATCTGCAATTGTGCTCCGATTTCGATGAATGATACCTCTATCAATAGGCGTTGAGACCTGTAATCGTCGTGCTAACGGTCATTTGAATCGCTCGAATATTTCTACACATTTCGCAGAAAATTCAATTTTATTGAAAATCAACTGAACTATAGCCCACAAATTCAGAGCCTGAAAAATCTAAAATCTGCAATTGTGCTCCGATTTCGATGAATGATACCTCTATCAATAGGCGTTGAGACCTGTAATCGTCATGCTAACGGTCACTTGGATCACTAGAACATTTCTACACATTTCGCAGAAAATTCAATTTTATTGAAAATCAACTGAACTATAGCCCACAAATTCAGAGCCTGAAAAATCTAAAATCTGCAATTGTGCTCCGATTTCGATGAATGATACCCCTATCAATAGGCGTTGAGACCTGTAATCGTCATGCTAACGGTCATTAGGATCGCTAGCACATTTCTACACATTTCGCAGAAAATTCAATTTTATTGAAAATCAACTGGACTATAGCCCACAAATTCAGAGCCTGAAAAATCTAAAATCTGCAATTGTGCTCCGATTTCGATGAATGATACCTCTATCAATAAGCGTTGAGACCTGTAATCGTCATGCTAACGGTCACTTGGATCGCTAGCACATTTCTACACATTTCGCAGAAAATTCAATTTTATTGAAAATCAACTGAACTATAGCCCACAAATTCAGAGCCTGAAAAATCTAAAATCTGCAATTGTGCTCCGATTTCGATGAATGATACCTCTATCAATAGGCGTTGAGACCTGTAATCGTCATGCTAACGGTCACTTGGATCGCTAGCACATTTCTACACATTTCGCAGAAAATTCAATTTTATTGAAAATCAACTGAACTATAGCCCACAAATTCAGAGCCTGAAAAATCGAAAATCTGCAATTGTGCTCCGATTTCGATGAATGATACCCCTATCAATAGGCGTTGAGCCCTGTAATCGTCATGCTAACGGTCATTTGGATCGCTAGCACATTTCTACACATTTCGCAGAAAATTCAATTTTATTGAAAATCAACTGAACTATAGCCCACAAATTCAGAGCCTGAAAAATCTAAAATCTGCAATTGTGCTCCGATTTCGATGAATGATACCTCTATCAATAGGCGTTGAGACCTGTAATCGTCATGCTAACGGTCATTTGGATCGCTAGCACATTTCTACACATTTCGCAGAAAATTCAATTTTATTGAAAATCAACTGGACTATAGCCCACAAATTCAGAGCCTGAAAAATCTAAAATCTGCAATTGTGCTCCGATTTCGATGAATGATACCTCTATCAATAGGCGTTGAGACCTGTAATCGTCATGCTAACGGTCATTAGGATCGCTAGCACATTTCTACACATTTCGCAGAAAATTCAATTTTATTGAAAATCAACTGGACTATAGCCCACAAATTCAGAGCCTGAAAAATCTAAAATCTGCAATTGTGCTCCGATTTCGATGAATGATACCTCTATCAATAGGCGTTGAGACCTGTAATCGTCATGCTAACGGTCATTTGGATCGCTAGCACATTTCTACACATTTCGCAGAAAATTCAATTTTATTGAAAATCAACTGGACTATAGCCCACAAATTCAGAGCCTGAAAAATCTAAAATCTGCAATTGTGCTCCGATTTCGATGAATGATACCTCTATCAATAGGCGATGAGACCTGTAATCGTCATGCTAACGGTCATTTGGATCGCTAGCACATTTCTACACATTTCGCAGAAAATTCAATTTTATTGAAAATCAACTGAACTATAGCCCACAAATTCAGAGCCTGAAAAATCTAAAATCTGCAATTGTGCTCCGATTTCGATGAATGATACCTCTATCAATAGGCGTTGAGACCTGTAACCGTCGTGCTAACGGTCATTTGAATCGCTCGAATATTTCTACACATTTCGCAGAAAATTCAATTTTATTGAAAATCAACTGAACTATAGCCCACAAATTCAGAGCCTGAAAAATCGAAAATCTGCAATTGTGCTCCGATTTCGATGAATGATACCTCTATCAATAGGCGTTGAGACCCGTAATCGTCGTGCTAACGGTCATTTGAATCGCTCGAATATTTCTACACATTTCGCAGAAAATTCAATTTTATTGAAAATCAACTGAACTATAGCCCACAAATTCAGAGCCTGAAAAATCTAAAATCTGCAATTGTGCTCCGATTTCGATGAATGATACCTCTATCAATAGGCGTTGAGACCTGTAATCGTCATGCTAACGGTCATTTGGATAGCTAGCACATTTCTACACATTTCCCAGAAAATTCAATTTTATTGAAAATCAACTGAACTATAGCCCACAAATTCAGGGCCTGAAAAATCGAAAATCTGCAATTGTGCTCCGATTTCGATGAATGATACCTCTATCAATAGGCGTTGAGACCTGTAATCGTCATGCTAACGGTCACTTGGATCGCTAGCACATTTCTACACATTTCGCAGAAAATTCAATTTTATTGAAAATCAACTGGACTATAGCCCACAAATTCAGAGCCTGAAAAATCGAAAATCTGCAATTGTGCTCCGATTTCGATGAATGATACCTCTATCAATAAGCGTTGAGACCTGTAATCGTCATGCTAACGGTCACTTGGATCGCTAGCACATTTCTACACATTTCGCAGAAAATTCAATTTTATTGAAAATCAACTGGACTATAGCCCACAAATTCAGAGCCTGAAAAATCGAAAATCTGCAATTGTGCTCCGATTTCGATGAATGATACCTCTATCAATAGGCGTTGAGACCTGTAATCGTCGTGCTAACGGTCATTTGAATCGCTCGAATATTTCTACACATTTCGCAGAAAATTCAATTTTATTGAAAATCAACTGAACTATAGCCCACAAATTCAGAGCCTGAAAAATCTAAAATCTGCAATTGTGCTCCGATTTCGATGAATGATACCTCTATCAATAGGCGTTGAGACCTGTCATCGTCATGCTAACGGTCATTTGGATCGCTAGCACATTTCTACACATTTCGCAGAAAATTCAATTTTATTGAAAATCAACTGGACTATAGCCCACAAATTCAGAGCCTGAAAAATCGAAAATCTGCAATTGTGCTCCGATTTCGATGAATGATACCTCTATCAATAGGCGTTGAGACCTGTAATCGTCGTGCTAACGGTCATTTGAATCGCTCGAATATTTCTACACATTTCGCAGAAAATTCAATTTTATTGAAAATCAACTGAACTATAGCCCACAAATTCAGAGCCTGAAAAATCGAAAATCTGCAATTGTGCTCCGATTTCGATGAATGATACCTCTATCAATAGGCGTTGAGACCTGTAATCGTCATGCTAACGGTCACTTGGATCGCTAGCACATTTCTACACATTTCGCAGAAAATTCAATTTTATTGAAAATCAACTGAACTATAGCCCACAAATTCAGAGCCTGAAAAATCGAAAATCTGCAATTGTGCTCCGATTTCGATGAATGATACCTCTATCAATAGGCGTTGAGACCTGTAATCGTCATGCTAACGGTCATTTGGATCGCTAGCACATTTCTACACATTTCGCAGAAAATTCAATTTTATTGAAAATCAACTGAACTATAGCCCACAAATTCAGAGCCTGAAAAATCTAAAATCTGCAATTGTGCTCCGATTTCGATGAATGATACCTCTATCAATAGGCGTTGAGACCTGTAATCGTCATGCTAACGGTCATTAGGATCGCTAGCACATTTCTACACATTTCGCAGAAAATTCAATTTTATTGAAAATCAACTGGACTATAGCCCACAAATTCAGAGCCTGAAAAATCGAAAATCTGCAATTGTGCTCCGATTTCGATGAATGATACCTCTATCAATAGGCGTTGAGACCTGTAATCGTCATGCTAACGGTCATTAGGATCGCTAGCACATTTCTACACATTTCGCAGAAAATTCAATTTTATTGAAAATCAACTGGACTATAGCCCACAAATTCAGAGCCTGAAAAATCGAAAATCTGCAATTGTGCTCCGATTTCGATGAATGATACCTCTATCAATAGGCGTTGAGACCTGTAATCGTCATGCTAACGGTCATTAGGATCGCTAGCACATTTCTACACATTTCGCAGAAAATTCAATTTTATTGAAAATCAACTGGACTATAGCCCACAAATTCAGAGCCTGAAAAATCTAAAATCTGCAATTGTGCTCCGATTTCGATGAATGATACCTCTATCAATAGGCGTTGAGACCTGTAATCGTCATGCTAACGGTCATTAGGATCGCTAGCACATTTCTACACATTTCGCAGAAAATTCAATTTTATTGAAAATCAACTGGACTATAGCCCACAAATTCAGAGCCTGAAAAATCGAAAATCTGCAATTGTGCTCCGATTTCGATGAATGATACCTCTATCAATAGGCGTTGAGACCTGTAATCGTCATGCTAACGGTCACTTGGATCGCTAGCACATTTCTACACATTTCGCAGAAAATTCAATTTTATTGAAAATCAACTGGACTATAGCCCACAAATTCAGAGCCTGAAAAATCTAAAATCTGCAATTGTGCTCCGATTTCGATGAATGATACCTCTATCAATAGGCGTTGAGACCTGTAATCGTCATGCTAACGGTCATTAGGATCGCTAGCACATTTCTACACATTTCGCAGAAAATTCAATTTTATTGAAAATCAACTGGACTATAGCCCACAAATTCAGAGCCTGAAAAATCTAAAATCTGCAATTGTGCTCCGATTTCGATGAATGATACCTCTATCAATAGGCGTTGAGACCTGTAATCGTCATGCTAACGGTCATTAGGATCGCTAGCACATTTCTACACATTTCGCAGAAAATTCAATTTTATTGAAAATCAACTGGACTATAGCCCACAAATTCAGAGCCTGAAAAATCGAAAATCTGCAATTGTGCTCCGATTTCGATGAATGATACCTCTATCAATAGGCGTTGAGACCTGTAATCGTCATGCTAACGGTCACTTGGATCGCTAGCACATTTCTACACATTTCGCAGAAAATTCAATTTTATTGAAAATCAACTGAACTATAGCCCACAAATTCAGAGCCTGAAAAATCGAAAATTTGCAATTGTGCTCCGATTTCGATGAATGATACCTCTATCAATAGGCGTTGAGACCCGTAATCGTCATGCTAACGGTCATTTGAATCGCTCGAATATTTCTACACATTTCGTAGAAAATTCAATTTTATTGAAAATCAACTGAACTATAGCCCACAAATTCAGAGCCTGAAAAATCTAAAATCTGCAATTGTGCTCCGATTTCGATGAATGATACCTCTATCAATAGGCGTTGAGACCTGTAATCGTCATGCTAACGGTCATTTGGATAGCTAGCACATTTCTACACATTTCGCAGAAAATTCAATTTTATTGAAAATCAACAGAACTATAGCCCACAAATTCAGAGCCTGAAAAATCGAAAATCTGCAATTGTGCTCCGATTTCGATGAATGATACCTCTATCAATAGGCGTTGAGACCTGTAATCGTCATGCTAACGGTCACTCGGATCGCTAGCACATTTCTACACATTTCGCAGAAAATTCAATTTTATTGAAAATCAACTGAACTATAGCCCACAAATTCAGAGCCTGAAAAATCGAAAATCTGCAATTGTGCTCCGATTTCGATGAGTGATACCTCTATCAATAGGCGTTGAGACCTGTAATCGTCATGCTAACGGTCATTTGGATAGCTAGCACATTTCTACACATTTCCCAGAAAATTCAATTTTATTGAAAATCAACTGAACTATAGCCCACAAATTCAGAGCCTGAAAAATCTAAAATCTGCAATTGTGCTCCGATTTCGATGAATGATACCTCTATCAATAGGCGTTGAGACCTGTAATCGTCATGCTAACGGTCACTTGGATCGCTAGCACATTTCTACACATTTCGCAGAAAATTCAATTTTATTGAAAATCAACTGAACTATAGCCCACAAATTCAGAGCCTGAAAAATCAAAAATCTGCAATTGTGCTCCGATTTCGATGAATGATACCTCTATCAATAGGCGTTGAGACCTGTAATCGTCATGCTAACGGTCATTAGGATCGCTAGCACATTTCTACACATTTCGCAGAAAATTCAATTTTATTGAAAATCAACTGGACTATAGCCCACAAATTCAGAGCCTGAAAAATCTAAAATCTGCAATTGTGCTCCGATTTCGATGAATAATACCTCTATCAATAGGCGTTGAGACCTGTAATCGTCATGCTAACGGTCATTAGGATCGCTAGCACATTTCTACACATTTCGCAGAAAATTCAATTTTATTGAAAATCAACTGGACTATAGCCCACAAATTCAGAGCCTGAAAAATCTAAAATCTGCAATTGTGCTCCGATTTCGATGAATGATACCTCTATCAATAGGCGTTGAGACCTGTAATCGTCATGCTAACGGTCATTAGGATCGCTAGCACATTTCTACACATTTCGCAGAAAATTCAATTTTATTGAAAATCAACTGGACTATAGCCCACAAATTCAGAGCCTGAAAAATCTAAAATCTGCAATTGTGCTCCGATTTCGATGAATGATACCTCTATCAATAGGCGTTGAGACCTGTAATCGTCATGCTAACGGTCATTAGGATCGCTAGCACATTTCTACACATTTCGCAGAAAATTCAATTTTATTGAAAATCAACTGGACTATAGCCCACAAATTCAGAGCCTGAAAAATCGAAAATCTGCAATTGTGCTCCGATTTCGATGAATGATACCTCTATCAATAGGCGTTGAGACCCGTAATCGTCGTGCTAACGGTCATTTGAATCGCTCGAATATTTCTACACATTTCGCAGAAAATTCAATTTTATTGAAAATCAACTGAACTATAGCCCACAAATTCAGAGCCTGAAAAATCTAAAATCTGCAATTGTGCTCCGATTTCGATGAATGATACCTCTATCAATAGGCGTTGAGACCTGTAATCGTCATGCTAACGGTCATTAGGATCGCTAGCACATTTCTACACATTTCGCAGAAAATTCAATTTTATTGAAAATCAACTGGACTATAGCCCACAAATTCAGAGCCTGAAAAATCGAAAATCTGCAATTGTGCTCCGATTTCGATGAATGATACCTCTATCAATAGGCGTTGAGACCTGTAATCGTCATGCTAACGGTCATTAGGATCGCTAGCACATTTCTACACATTTCGCAGAAAATTCAATTTTATTGAAAATCAACTGGACTATAGCCCACAAATTCAGAGCCTGAAAAATCTAAAATCTGCAATTGTGCTCCGATTTCGATGAATGATACCTCTATCAATAGGCGTTGAGACCTGTAATCGTCATGCTAACGGTCATTAGGATCGCTAGCACATTTCTACACATTTCGCAGAAAATTCAATTTTATTGAAAATCAACTGGACTATAGCCCACAAATTCAGAGCCTGAAAAATCGAAAATCTGCAATTGTGCTCCGATTTCGATGAATGATACCTCTATCAATAGGCGTTGAGACCTGTAATCGTCATGCTAACGGTCACTTGGATCGCTAGCACATTTCTACACATTTCGCAGAAAATTCAATTTTATTGAAAATCAACTGAACTATAGCCCACAAATTCAGAGCCTGAAAAATCGAAAATTTGCAATTGTGCTCCGATTTCGATGAATGATACCTCTATCAATAGGCGTTGAGACCCGTAATCGTCATGCTAACGGTCATTTGAATCGCTCGAATATTTCTACACATTTCGTAGAAAATTCAATTTTATTGAAAATCAACTGAACTATAGCCCACAAATTCAGAGCCTGAAAAATCTAAAATCTGCAATTGTGCTCCGATTTCGATGAATGATACCTCTATCAATAGGCGTTGAGACCTGTAATCGTCATGCTAACGGTCATTTGGATAGCTAGCACATTTCTACACATTTCGCAGAAAATTCAATTTTATTGAAAATCAACAGAACTATAGCCCACAAATTCAGAGCCTGAAAAATCGAAAATCTGCAATTGTGCTCCGATTTCGATGAATGATACCTCTATCAATAGGCGTTGAGACCTGTAATCGTCATGCTAACGGTCACTCGGATCGCTAGCACATTTCTACACATTTCGCAGAAAATTCAATTTTATTGAAAATCAACTGAACTATAGCCCACAAATTCAGAGCCTGAAAAATCGAAAATCTGCAATTGTGCTCCGATTTCGATGAGTGATACCTCTATCAATAGGCGTTGAGACCTGTAATCGTCATGCTAACGGTCATTAGGATCGCTAGCACATTTCTACACATTTCGCAGAAAATTCAATTTTATTGAAAATCAACTGGACTATAGCCCACAAATTCAGAGCCTGAAAAATCTAAAATCTGCAATTGTGCTCCGATTTCGATGAATAATACCTCTATCAATAGGCGTTGAGACCTGTAATCGTCATGCTAACGGTCATTAGGATCGCTAGCACATTTCTACACATTTCGCAGAAAATTCAATTTTATTGAAAATCAACTGGACTATAGCCCACAAATTCAGAGCCTGAAAAATCTAAAATCTGCAATTGTGCTCCGATTTCGATGAATGATACCTCTATCAATAGGCGTTGAGACCTGTAATCGTCATGCTAACGGTCATTAGGATCGCTAGCACATTTCTACACATTTCGCAGAAAATTCAATTTTATTGAAAATCAACTGGACTATAGCCCACAAATTCAGAGCCTGAAAAATCTAAAATCTGCAATTGTGCTCCGATTTCGATGAATGATACCTCTATCAATAGGCGTTGAGACCTGTAATCGTCATGCTAACGGTCATTAGGATCGCTAGCACATTTCTACACATTTCGCAGAAAATTCAATTTTATTGAAAATCAACTGGACTATAGCCCACAAATTCAGAGCCTGAAAAATCGAAAATCTGCAATTGTGCTCCGATTTCGATGAATGATACCTCTATCAATAGGCGTTGAGACCCGTAATCGTCGTGCTAACGGTCATTTGAATCGCTCGAATATTTCTACACATTTCGCAGAAAATTCAATTTTATTGAAAATCAACTGAACTATAGCCCACAAATTCAGAGCCTGAAAAATCTAAAATCTGCAATTGTGCTCCGATTTCGATGAATGATACCTCTATCAATAGGCGTTGAGACCTGTAATCGTCATGCTAACGGTCATTAGGATCGCTAGCACATTTCTACACATTTCGCAGAAAATTCAATTTTATTGAAAATCAACTGGACTATAGCCCACAAATTCAGAGCCTGAAAAATCGAAAATCTGCAATTGTGCTCCGATTTCGATGAATGATACCTCTATCAATAGGCGTTGAGACCTGTAATCGTCATGCTAACGGTCATTAGGATCGCTAGCACATTTCTACACATTTCGCAGAAAATTCAATTTTATTGAAAATCAACTGGACTATAGCCCACAAATTCAGAGCCTGAAAAATCTAAAATCTGCAATTGTGCTCCGATTTCGATGAATGATACCTCTATCAATAGGCGTTGAGACCTGTAATCGTCATGCTAACGGTCATTAGGATCGCTAGCACATTTCTACACATTTCGCAGAAAATTCAATTTTATTGAAAATCAACTGGACTATAGCCCACAAATTCAGAGCCTGAAAAATCGAAAATCTGCAATTGTGCTCCGATTTCGATGAATGATACCTCTATCAATAGGCGTTGAGACCTGTAATCGTCATGCTAACGGTCACTTGGATCGCTAGCACATTTCTACACATTTCGCAGAAAATTCAATTTTATTGAAAATCAACTGAACTATAGCCCACAAATTCAGAGCCTGAAAAATCGAAAATTTGCAATTGTGCTCCGATTTCGATGAATGATACCTCTATCAATAGGCGTTGAGACCCGTAATCGTCATGCTAACGGTCATTTGAATCGCTCGAATATTTCTACACATTTCGTAGAAAATTCAATTTTATTGAAAATCAACTGAACTATAGCCCACAAATTCAGAGCCTGAAAAATCTAAAATCTGCAATTGTGCTCCGATTTCGATGAATGATACCTCTATCAATAGGCGTTGAGACCTGTAATCGTCATGCTAACGGTCATTTGGATAGCTAGCACATTTCTACACATTTCGCAGAAAATTCAATTTTATTGAAAATCAACAGAACTATAGCCCACAAATTCAGAGCCTGAAAAATCGAAAATCTGCAATTGTGCTCCGATTTCGATGAATGATACCTCTATCAATAGGCGTTGAGACCTGTAATCGTCATGCTAACGGTCACTCGGATCGCTAGCACATTTCTACACATTTCGCAGAAAATTCAATTTTATTGAAAATCAACTGAACTATAGCCCACAAATTCAGAGCCTGAAAAATCGAAAATCTGCAATTGTGCTCCGATTTCGATGAGTGATACCTCTATCAATAGGCGTTGAGACCTGTAATCGTCATGCTAACGGTCATTTGGATAGCTAGCACATTTCTACACATTTCCCAGAAAATTCAATTTTATTGAAAATCAACTGAACTATAGCCCACAAATTCAGAGCCTGAAAAATCTAAAATCTGCAATTGTGCTCCGATTTCGATGAATGATACCTCTATCAATAGGCGTTGAGACCTGTAATCGTCATGCTAACGGTCACTTGGATCGCTAGCACATTTCTACACATTTCGCAGAAAATTCAATTTTATTGAAAATCAACTGAACTATAGCCCACAAATTCAGAGCCTGAAAAATCAAAAATCTGCAATTGTGCTCCGATTTCGATGAATGATACCTCTATCAATAGGCGTTGAGACCTGTAATCGTCATGCTAACGGTCATTAGGATCGCTAGCACATTTCTACACATTTCGCAGAAAATTCAATTTTATTGAAAATCAACTGGACTATAGCCCACAAATTCAGAGCCTGAAAAATCTAAAATCTGCAATTGTGCTCCGATTTCGATGAATAATACCTCTATCAATAGGCGTTGAGACCTGTAATCGTCATGCTAACGGTCATTAGGATCGCTAGCACATTTCTACACATTTCGCAGAAAATTCAATTTTATTGAAAATCAACTGGACTATAGCCCACAAATTCAGAGCCTGAAAAATCTAAAATCTGCAATTGTGCTCCGATTTCGATGAATGATACCTCTATCAATAGGCGTTGAGACCTGTAATCGTCGTGCTAACGGTCATTTGAATCGCTCGAATATTTCTACACATTTCGCAGAAAATTCAATTTTATTGAAAATCAACTGAACTATAGCCCACAAATTCAGAGCCTGAAAAATCTAAAATCTGCAATTGTGCTCCGATTTCGATGAATGATACCTCTATCAATAGGCGTTGAGACCTGTAATCGTCATGCTAACGGTCACTTGGATCGCTAGCACATTTCTACACATTTCGCAGAAAATTCAATTTTAGCCCACAAATTCAGAGCCTGAAAAATCGAAAATCTGCAATTGTGCTCCGATTTCGATGAATGATACCTCTATCAATAGGCGTTGAGACCTGTAATCGTCATGCTAACGGTCATTTGGATAGCTAGCACATTTCTACACATTTCGCAGAAAATTCAATTTTATTGAAAATCAACTGAACTATAGCCCACAAATTAAGAGCCTGAAAAATCGAAAATCTGCAATTGTGCTCCGATTTCGATGAATGATACCTCTATCAATAGGCGTTGATACCTGTAATCGTCGTGCTAACGGTCATTTGAATCGCTCGAATATTTCTACACATTTCGCAGAAAATTCAATTTTATTGAAAATCAACTGAACTATAGCCCACAAATTCAGAGCCTGAAAAATCTAAAATCTGCAATTGTGCTCCGATTTCGATGAATGATACCTCTATCAATAGGCGTTGAGACCTGTAATCGTCATGCTAACGGTCATTAGGATCGCTAGCACATTTCTACACATTTCGCAGAAAATTCAATTTTATTGAAAATCAACTGGACTAGCCCACAAATTCAGAGCCTGAAAAATCTAAAATCGGCAATTGTGCTCCGATTTCGATGAATGATACCTCTATCAATAGGCGTTGAGACCTGTAATCGTCGTGCTAACGGTCATTTGAATCGCTCGAATATTTCTACACATTTCGCAGAAAATTCAATTTTATTGAAAATCAACTGAACTATAGCCCACAAATTCAGAGCCTGAAAAATCGAAAATCTGCAATTGTGCTCCGATTTCGATGAATGATACCTCTATCAATAGGCGTTGAGACCTGTAATCGTCATGCTAACGGTCATTAGGATCGCTAGCACATTTCTACACATTTCGCAGAAAATTCAATTTTATTGAAAATCAACTGGACTATAGCCCACAAATTCAGAGCCTGAAAAATCTAAAATCTGCAATTGTGCTCCGATTTCGATGAATGATACCTCTATCAATAGGCGTTGAGACCTGTAATCGTCATGCTAACGGTCATTAGGATCGCTAGCACATTTCTACACATTTCGCAGAAAATTCAATTTTATTGAAAATCAACTGAACTATAGCCCACAAATTCAGAGCCTGAAAAATCGAAAATCTGCAATTGTGCTCCGATTTCGATGAATGATACCTCTATCAATAGGCGTTGAGACCTGTAATCGTCATGCTAACGGTCATTAGGATCGCTAGCACATTTCTACACATTTCGCAGAAAATTCAATTTTATTGAAAATCAACTGGACTATAGCCCACAAATTCAGAGCCTGAAAAATCTAAAATCGGCAATTGTGCTCCGATTTCGATGAATGATACCTCTATCAATAGGCGTTGAGACCTGTAATCGTCGTGCTAACGGTCATTTGAATCGCTCGAATATTTCTACACATTTCGCAGAAAATTCAATTTTATTGAAAATCAACTGGACTATAGCCCACAAATTCAGAGCCTGAAAAATCTAAAATCTGCAATTGTGCTCCGATTTCGATGAATGATACCTCTATCAATAGGCGTTGAGACCTGTAATCGTCATGCTAACGGTCATTAGGATCGCTAGCACATTTCTACACATTTCGCAGAAAATTCAATTTTATTGAAAATCAACTGGACTAGCCCACAAATTCAGAGCCTGAAAAATCTAAAATCGGCAATTGTGCTCCGATTTCGATGAATGATACCTCTATCAATAGGCGTTGAGACCTGTAATCGTCGTGCTAACGGTCATTTGAATCGCTCGAATATTTCTACACATTTCGCAGAAAATTCAATTTTATTGAAAATCAACTGAACTATAGCCCACAAATTCAGAGCCTGAAAAATCGAAAATCTGCAATTGTGCTCCGATTTCGATGAATGATACCTCTATCAATAGGCGTTGAGACCTGTAATCGTCATGCTAACGGTCATTAGGATCGCTAGCACATTTCTACACATTTCGCAGAAAATTCAATTTTATTGAAAATCAACTGGACTATAGCCCACAAATTCAGAGCCTGAAAAATCTAAAATCGGCAATTGTGCTCCGATTTCGATGAATGATACCTCTATCAATAGGCGTTGAGACCTGTAATCGTCGTGCTAACGGTCATTTGAATCGCTCGAATATTTCTACACATTTCGCAGAAAATTCAATTTTATTGAAAATCAACTGAACTATAGCCCACAAATTCAGAGCCTGAAAAATCTAAAATCTGCAATTGTGCTCCGATTTCGATGAATGATACCTCTATCAATAGGCGTTGAGACCTGTAATCGTCATGCTAACGGTCATTTGGATCGCTAGCACATTTCTACACATTTCGCAGAAAATTCAATTTATTGAAAATCAACTGAACTATAGCCCACAAATTCAGAGCCTGAAAAATCGAAAATCTGCAATTGTGCTCCGATTTCGATGAATGATACCTCTATCAATAGGCGTTGAGACCTGTAATCGTCATGCTAACGGTCATTAGGATCGCTAGCACATTTCTACACATTTCGCAGAAAATTCAATTTTATTGAAAATCAACTGAACTATAGCCCACAAATTCAGAGCCTGAAAAATCGAAAATCTGCAATTGTGCTCCGATTTCGATGAATGATACCTCTATCAATAGGCGTTGAGACCTGTAATCGTCATGCTAACGGTCATTAGGATCGCTAGCACATTTCTACACATTTCGCAGAAAATTCAATTTTATTGAAAATCAACTGAACTATAGCCCACAAATTCAGAGCCTGAAAAATCGAAAATCTGCAATTGTGCTCCGATTTCGATGAATGATACCTCTATCAATAGGCGTTGAGATCTGTAATCGTCATGCTAACGGTCATTAGGATCGCTAGCACATTTCTACACATTTCGCAGAAAATTCAATTTTATTGAAAATCAACTGAACTATAGCCCACAAATTCAGAGCCTGAAAAATCGAAAATCTGCAATTGTGCTCCGATTTCGATGAATGATACCTCTATCAATAGGCGTTGAGACCTGTAATCGTCATGCTAACGGTCATTTGGATCGCTAGCACATTTCTACACATTTCGCAGAAAATTCAATTTTATTGAAAATCAACTGAACTATAGCCCACAAATTCAGAGCCTGAAAAATCTAAAATCTGCAATTGTGCTCCGATTTCGATGAATGATACCTCTATCAATAGGCGTTGAGACCTGTAATCGTCATGCTAACGGTCATTTGGATAGCTAGCACATTTCTACACATTTCGCAGAAAATTCAATTTTATTGAAAATCAACTGAACTATAGCCCACAAATTCAGAGCCTGAAAAATCGAAAATCTGCAATTGTGCTCCGATTTCGATGAATGATACCTCTATCAATAGGCGTTGAGACCTGTAATCGTCATGCTAACGGTCATTTTGATCGCTAGCACATTTCTACACATTTCGCAGAAAATTCAATTTTATTGAAAATCAACTGAACTATAGCCCACAAATTCAGAGCCTGAAAAATCGAAAATCTGCAATTGTGCTCCGATTTCGATGAATGATACCTCTATCAATAGGCGTTGAGACCTGTAATCGTCGTGCTAACGGTCATTTGAATCGCTCGAATATTTCTACACATTTCGCAGAAAATTCAATTTGATTGAAAATCAACTGAACTATAGCCCACAAATTCAGAGCCTGAAAAATAGAAAATCTGCAGTTGTGCTCCGATTTCGATGAATGATACCTCTATCAATAGGCGTTGAGACCTGTAATCGTCGTGCTAACGGTCATTTGAATCGCTCGAATATTTCTACACATTTCGCAGAAAATTCAATTTTATTGAAAATCAACTGAACTATAGCCCACAAATTCAGAGCATGAAAAATCTAAAATCTGCAATTGTGCTCCGATTTCGATGAATGATACCTCTATCAATAGGCGTTGAGACCTGTAATCGTCATGCTAACGGTCATTTGGATCGCTAGCACATTTCTACACATTTCCCAGAAAATTCAATTTTATAAAAAATCAACTGAACTATAGCCCACAAATTCAGAGCCTGAAAAATAGAAAATCTGCAGTTGTGCTCCGATTTCGATGAATGATACCTCTATCAATAGGCGTTGAGACCTGTAATCGTCATGCTAACGGTCATTTGGATCGCTAGCACATTTCTACACATTTCCCAGAAAATTCAATTTTATAAAAAATCAACTGAACTATAGCCCACAAATTCAGAGCCTGAAAAATAGAAAATCTGCAGTTGTGCTCCGATTTCGATGAATGATACCTCTATCAATAGGCGTTGAGACCTGTAATCGTCGTGCTAACGGTCATTTGAATCGCTCGAATATTTCTACACATTTCGCAGAAAATTCAATTTGATTGAAAATCAACTAAACTATAGCCCACAAATTCAGAGCCTGAAAAATCTAAAATCTGCAATTGTGCTCCGATTTCGATGAATGATACCTCTATCAATAGGCGTTGAGACCTGTAATCGTCATGCTAACGGTCATTTGGATCGCTAGCACATTTCTACACATTTCGCAGAAAATTCAATTTTATTGAAAATCAACTGAACTATAGCCCACAAATTCAGAGCCTGAAAAATCGAAAATCTGCAATTGTGCTCCGATTTCGATGAATGATACCTCTATCAATAGGCGTTGAGACCTGTAATCGTCATGCTAACGGTCATTTGGATCGCTAGCACATTTCTACACATTTCCCAGAAAATTCAATTTTATAAAAAATCAACTGAACTATAGCCCACAAATTCAGAGCCTGAAAAATAGAAAATCTGCAGTTGTGCTCCGATTTCGATGAATGATACCTCTATCAATAGGCGTTGAGACCTGTAATCGTCGTGCTAACGGTCATTTGAATCGCTCGAATATTTCTACACATTTCGCAGAAAATTCAATTTGATTGAAAATCAACTAAACTATAGCCCACAAATTCAGAGCCTGAAAAATCGAAAATCTGCAATTGTGCTCCGATTTCGATGAATGATACCTCTATCAATAGGCGTTGAGACCTGTAATCGTCATGCTAACGGTCATTTGGATCGCTAGCACATTTCTACACATTTCGCAGAAAATTCAATTTTATTGAAAATCAACTGAACTATAGCCCACAAATTCAGAGCCTGAAAAATCGAAAATCTGCAATTGTGCTCCGATTTCGATGAATGATACCTCTATCAATAGGCGTTGAGACCTGTAATCGTCATGCTAACGGTCATTAGGATCGCTAGCACATTTCTACACATTTAGCAGAAAATTCAATTTTATTGAAAATCAACTGGACTATAGCCCACAAATTCATAGCCTGAAAAATCGAAAATCTGCAATTGTGCTCCGATTTCGATGAATGATACCTCTATCAATAGGCGTTGAGACCTGTAATCGTCATGCTAACGGTCACTTGGATCGCTAGCACATTTCTACACATTTCGCAGAAAATTCAATTTTATTGAAAATCAACTGGACTAGCCCACAAATTCAGAGCCTGAAAAATCTAAAATCGGCAATTGTGCTCCGATTTCGATGAATGATACCTCTATCAATAGGCGTTGAGACCTGTAATCGTCGTGCTAACGGTCATTTGAATCGCTCGAATATTTCTACACATTTCGCAGAAAATTCAATTTTATTGAAAATCAACTGAACTATAGCCCACAAATTCAGAGCCTGAAAAATCGAAAATCTGCAATTGTGCTCCGATTTCGATGAATGATACCTCTATCAATAGGCGTTGAGACCTGTAATCGTCATGCTAACGGTCATTAGGATCGCTAGCACATTTCTACACATTTCGCAGAAAATTCAATTTTATTGAAAATCAACTGGACTATAGCCCACAAATTCAGAGCCTGAAAAATCTAAAATCTGCAATTGTGCTCCGATTTCGATGAATGATACCTCTATCAATAGGCGTTGAGACCTGTAATCGTCATGCTAACGGTCATTAGGATCGCTAGCACATTTCTACACATTTCGCAGAAAATTCAATTTTATTGAAAATCAACTGAACTATAGCCCACAAATTCAGAGCCTGAAAAATCGAAAATCTGCAATTGTGCTCCGATTTCGATGAATGATACCTCTATCAATAGGCGTTGAGACCTGTAATCGTCATGCTAACGGTCATTAGGATCGCTAGCACATTTCTACACATTTCGCAGAAAATTCAATTTTATTGAAAATCAACTGGACTATAGCCCACAAATTCAGAGCCTGAAAAATCTAAAATCGGCAATTGTGCTCCGATTTCGATGAATGATACCTCTATCAATAGGCGTTGAGACCTGTAATCGTCGTGCTAACGGTCATTTGAATCGCTCGAATATTTCTACACATTTCGCAGAAAATTCAATTTTATTGAAAATCAACTGGACTATAGCCCACAAATTCAGAGCCTGAAAAATCTAAAATCTGCAATTGTGCTCCGATTTCGATGAATGATACCTCTATCAATAGGCGTTGAGACCTGTAATCGTCATGCTAACGGTCATTAGGATCGCTAGCACATTTCTACACATTTCGCAGAAAATTCAATTTTATTGAAAATCAACTGGACTAGCCCACAAATTCAGAGCCTGAAAAATCTAAAATCGGCAATTGTGCTCCGATTTCGATGAATGATACCTCTATCAATAGGCGTTGAGACCTGTAATCGTCGTGCTAACGGTCATTTGAATCGCTCGAATATTTCTACACATTTCGCAGAAAATTCAATTTTATTGAAAATCAACTGAACTATAGCCCACAAATTCAGAGCCTGAAAAATCGAAAATCTGCAATTGTGCTCCGATTTCGATGAATGATACCTCTATCAATAGGCGTTGAGACCTGTAATCGTCATGCTAACGGTCATTAGGATCGCTAGCACATTTCTACACATTTCGCAGAAAATTCAATTTTATTGAAAATCAACTGGACTATAGCCCACAAATTCAGAGCCTGAAAAATCTAAAATCGGCAATTGTGCTCCGATTTCGATGAATGATACCTCTATCAATAGGCGTTGAGACCTGTAATCGTCGTGCTAACGGTCATTTGAATCGCTCGAATATTTCTACACATTTCGCAGAAAATTCAATTTTATTGAAAATCAACTGAACTATAGCCCACAAATTCAGAGCCTGAAAAATCTAAAATCTGCAATTGTGCTCCGATTTCGATGAATGATACCTCTATCAATAGGCGTTGAGACCTGTAATCGTCATGCTAACGGTCATTTGGATCGCTAGCACATTTCTACACATTTCGCAGAAAATTCAATTTTATTGAAAATCAACTGAACTATAGCCCACAAATTCAGAGCCTGAAAAATCGAAAATCTGCAATTGTGCTCCGATTTCGATGAATGATACCTCTATCAATAGGCGTTGAGACCTGTAATCGTCATGCTAACGGTCATTAGGATCGCTAGCACATTTCTACACATTTCGCAGAAAATTCAATTTTATTGAAAATCAACTGAACTATAGCCCACAAATTCAGAGCCTGAAAAATCGAAAATCTGCAATTGTGCTCCGATTTCGATGAATGATACCTCTATCAATAGGCGTTGAGACCTGTAATCGTCATGCTAACGGTCATTAGGATCGCTAGCACATTTCTACACATTTCGCAGAAAATTCAATTTTATTGAAAATCAACTGAACTATAGCCCACAAATTCAGAGCCTGAAAAATCGAAAATCTGCAATTGTGCTCCGATTTCGATGAATGATACCTCTATCAATAGGCGTTGAGATCTGTAATCGTCATGCTAACGGTCATTAGGATCGCTAGCACATTTCTACACATTTCGCAGAAAATTCAATTTTATTGAAAATCAACTGAACTATAGCCCACAAATTCAGAGCCTGAAAAATCGAAAATCTGCAATTGTGCTCCGATTTCGATGAATGATACCTCTATCAATAGGCGTTGAGACCTGTAATCGTCATGCTAACGGTCATTTGGATCGCTAGCACATTTCTACACATTTCGCAGAAAATTCAATTTTATTGAAAATCAACTGAACTATAGCCCACAAATTCAGAGCCTGAAAAATCTAAAATCTGCAATTGTGCTCCGATTTCGATGAATGATACCTCTATCAATAGGCGTTGAGACCTGTAATCGTCATGCTAACGGTCATTTGGATAGCTAGCACATTTCTACACATTTCGCAGAAAATTCAATTTTATTGAAAATCAACTGAACTATAGCCCACAAATTCAGAGCCTGAAAAATCGAAAATCTGCAATTGTGCTCCGATTTCGATGAATGATACCTCTATCAATAGGCGTTGAGACCTGTAATCGTCATGCTAACGGTCATTTTGATCGCTAGCACATTTCTACACATTTCGCAGAAAATTCAATTTTATTGAAAATCAACTGAACTATAGCCCACAAATTCAGAGCCTGAAAAATCGAAAATCTGCAATTGTGCTCCGATTTCGATGAATGATACCTCTATCAATAGGCGTTGAGACCTGTAATCGTCGTGCTAACGGTCATTTGAATCGCTCGAATATTTCTACACATTTCGCAGAAAATTCAATTTGATTGAAAATCAACTGAACTATAGCCCACAAATTCAGAGCCTGAAAAATAGAAAATCTGCAGTTGTGCTCCGATTTCGATGAATGATACCTCTATCAATAGGCGTTGAGACCTGTAATCGTCGTGCTAACGGTCATTTGAATCGCTCGAATATTTCTACACATTTCGCAGAAAATTCAATTTTATTGAAAATCAACTGAACTATAGCCCACAAATTCAGAGCATGAAAAATCTAAAATCTGCAATTGTGCTCCGATTTCGATGAATGATACCTCTATCAATAGGCGTTGAGACCTGTAATCGTCATGCTAACGGTCATTTGGATCGCTAGCACATTTCTACACATTTCCCAGAAAATTCAATTTTATAAAAAATCAACTGAACTATAGCCCACAAATTCAGAGCCTGAAAAATAGAAAATCTGCAGTTGTGCTCCGATTTCGATGAATGATACCTCTATCAATAGGCGTTGAGACCTGTAATCGTCATGCTAACGGTCATTTGGATCGCTAGCACATTTCTACACATTTCCCAGAAAATTCAATTTTATAAAAAATCAACTGAACTATAGCCCACAAATTCAGAGCCTGAAAAATAGAAAATCTGCAGTTGTGCTCCGATTTCGATGAATGATACCTCTATCAATAGGCGTTGAGACCTGTAATCGTCGTGCTAACGGTCATTTGAATCGCTCGAATATTTCTACACATTTCGCAGAAAATTCAATTTGATTGAAAATCAACTAAACTATAGCCCACAAATTCAGAGCCTGAAAAATCTAAAATCTGCAATTGTGCTCCGATTTCGATGAATGATACCTCTATCAATAGGCGTTGAGACCTGTAATCGTCATGCTAACGGTCATTTGGATCGCTAGCACATTTCTACACATTTCGCAGAAAATTCAATTTTATTGAAAATCAACTGAACTATAGCCCACAAATTCAGAGCCTGAAAAATCGAAAATCTGCAATTGTGCTCCGATTTCGATGAATGATACCTCTATCAATAGGCGTTGAGACCTGTAATCGTCATGCTAACGGTCATTTGGATCGCTAGCACATTTCTACACATTTCCCAGAAAATTCAATTTTATAAAAAATCAACTGAACTATAGCCCACAAATTCAGAGCCTGAAAAATAGAAAATCTGCAGTTGTGCTCCGATTTCGATGAATGATACCTCTATCAATAGGCGTTGAGACCTGTAATCGTCGTGCTAACGGTCATTTGAATCGCTCGAATATTTCTACACATTTCGCAGAAAATTCAATTTGATTGAAAATCAACTAAACTATAGCCCACAAATTCAGAGCCTGAAAAATCGAAAATCTGCAATTGTGCTCCGATTTCGATGAATGATACCTCTATCAATAGGCGTTGAGACCTGTAATCGTCATGCTAACGGTCATTTGGATCGCTAGCACATTTCTACACATTTCGCAGAAAATTCAATTTTATTGAAAATCAACTGAACTATAGCCCACAAATTCAGAGCCTGAAAAATCGAAAATCTGCAATTGTGCTCCGATTTCGATGAATGATACCTCTATCAATAGGCGTTGAGACCTGTAATCGTCATGCTAACGGTCATTAGGATCGCTAGCACATTTCTACACATTTAGCAGAAAATTCAATTTTATTGAAAATCAACTGGACTATAGCCCACAAATTCAGAGCCTGAAAAATCGAAAATCTGCAATTGTGCTCCGATTTCGATGAATGATACCTCTATCAATAGGCGTTGAGACCTGTAATCGTCATGCTAACGGTCACTTGGATCGCTAGCACATTTCTACACATTTCGCAGAAAATTCAATTTTATTGAAAATCAACTGAACTATAGCCCACAAATTCAGAGCCTGAAAAATCGAAAATCTGCAATTGTGCTCCGATTTCGATGAATGATACCTCTATCAATAGGCGTTGAGACCTGTAATCGTCATGCTAACGGTCATTTGGATAGCTAGCACATTTCTACACATTTCGCAGAAAATTCAATTTTATTGGAAATCAACTGAACTATAGCCCACAAATTCAGAGCCTGAAAAATCGAAAATCTGCAATTGTGCTCCGATTTCGATGAATGATACCTCTATCAATAGGCGTTGAGACCTGTAATCGTCATGCTAACGGTCATTTGGATCGCTAGCATATTTCTACACATTTCGCAGAAAATTCAATTTTATTGAAAATCAACTGAACTATAGCCCACAAATTCAGAGCCTGAAAAATCGAAAATCTGCAATTGTGCTCCGATTTCGATGAATGATACCTCTATCAATAGGCGTTGAGACCTGTAATCGTCATGCTAACGGTCATTTGGATCGCTGGCACATTTCTACACATTTCGCAGAAAATTCAATTTTATTGAAAATCAACTGAACTTTAGCCCACAAATTCAGAGCCTGAAAAATCGAAAATCTGCAATTGTGCTCCGATTTCGATGAATGATACCTCTATCAATAGGCGTTGAGACCTGTAATCGTCATGCTAACGGTCATTTGGATCGCTAGCACATTTCTACACATTTCGCAGAAAATTCAATTTTATTGAAAATCAACTGAACTATAGCCCACAAATTCAGAGCCTGAAAAATCGAAAATCTGCAATTGTGCTCCGATTTCGATGAATGATACCTCTATCAATAGGCGTTGAGACCTGTAATCGTCATGCTAACGGTCATTAGGATCGCTAGCACATTTCTACACATTTCGCAGAAAATTCAATTTTATTGAAAATCAACTGAACTATAGCCCACAAATTCAGAGCCTGAAAAATCGAAAATCTGCAATTGTGCTCCGATTTCGATGAATGATACCTCTATCAATAGGCGTTGAGACCTGTAATCGTCATGCTAACGGTCATTAGGATCGCTAGCACATTTCTACACATTTCGCAGAAAATTCAATTTTATTGAAAATCAACTGAACTATAGCCCACAAATTCAGAGCCTGAAAAATCGAAAATCTGCAATTGTGCTCCGATTTCGATGAATGATACCTCTATCAATAGGCGTTGAGACCTGTAATCGTCATGCTAACGGTCATTTGGATCGCTAGCACATTTCTACACATTTCGCAGAAAATTCAATTTTATTGAAAATCAACTGAACTATAGCCCACAAATTCAGAGCCTGAAAAATCGAAAATCTGCAATTGTGCTCCGATTTCGATGAATGATACCTCTATCAATAGGCGTTGAGACCTGTAATCGTCGTGCTAACGGTCATTTGAATCGCTCGAATATTTCTACACATTTCGCAGAAAATTCAATTTGATTGAAAATCAACTGAACTATAGCCCACAAATTCAGAGCCTGAAAAATAGAAAATCTGCAGTTGTGCTCCGATTTCGATGAATGATACCTCTATCAATAGGCGTTGAGACCTGTAATCGTCGTGCTAACGGTCATTTGAATCGCTCGAATATTTCTACACATTTCGCAGAAAATTCAATTTTATTGAAAATCAACTGAACTATAGCCCACAAATTCAGAGCATGAAAAATCTAAAATCTGCAATTGTGCTCCGATTTCGATGAATGATACCTCTATCAATAGGCGTTGAGACCTGTAATCGTCATGCTAACGGTCATTTGGATCGCTAGCACATTTCTACACATTTCCCAGAAAATTCAATTTTATAAAAAATCAACTGAACTATAGCCCACAAATTCAGAGCCTGAAAAATAGAAAATCTGCAGTTGTGCTCCGATTTCGATGAATGATACCTCTATCAATAGGCGTTGAGACCTGTAATCGTCGTGCTAACGGTCATTTGAATCGCTCGAATATTTCTACACATTTCGCAGAAAATTCAATTTGATTGAAAATCAACTAAACTATAGCCCACAAATTCAGAGCCTGAAAAATCTAAAATCTGCAATTGTGCTCCGATTTCGATGAATCCTCTATCAATAGGCGTTGAGACCTGTAATCGTCATGCTAACGGTCATTTGGATCGCTAGCACATTTCTACACATTTCGCAGAAAATTCAATTTTATTGAAAATCAACTGGACTATAGCCCACAAATTCAGAGCCTGAAAAATCTAAAATCTGCAATTGTGCTCCGATTTCGATGAATGATACCTCTATCAATAGGCGTTGAGACCTGTAATCGTCATGCTAACGGTCATTAGGATCGCTAGCACATTTCTACACATTTCGCAGAAAATTCAATTTTATTGAAAATCAACTGGACTATAGCCCACAAATTCAGAGCCTGAAAAATCTAAAATCTGCAATTGTGCTCCGATTTCGATGAATGATACCTCTATCAATAGGCGTTGAGACCTGTAATCGTCATGCTAACGGTCATTTGGATCGCTAGCACATTTCTACACATTTCGCAGAAAATTCAATTTTATTGAAAATCAACTGGACTATAGCCCACAAATTCAGAGCCTGAAAAATCTAAAATCTGCAATTGTGCTCCGATTTCGATGAATGATACCTCTATCAATAGGCGATGAGACCTGTAATCGTCATGCTAACGGTCATTTGGATCGCTAGCACATTTCTACACATTTCGCAGAAAATTCAATTTTATTGAAAATCAACTGAACTATAGCCCACAAATTCAGAGCCTGAAAAATCTAAAATCTGCAATTGTGCTCCGATTTCGATGAATGATACCTCTATCAATAGGCGTTGAGACCCGTAATCGTCGTGCTAACGGTCATTTGAATCGCTCGAATATTTCTACACATTTCGCAGAAAATTCAATTTTATTGAAAATCAACTGAACTATAGCCCACAAATTCAGAGCCTGAAAAATCTAAAATCTGCAATTGTGCTCCGATTTCGATGAATGATACCTCTATCAATAGGCGTTGAGACCTGTAATCGTCATGCTAACGGTCATTTGGATAGCTAGCACATTTCTACACATTTCCCAGAAAATTCAATTTTATTGAAAATCAACTGAACTATAGCCCACAAATTCAGGGCCTGAAAAATCGAAAATCTGCAATTGTGCTCCGATTTCGATGAATGATACCTCTATCAATAGGCGTTGAGACCTGTAATCGTCATGCTAACGGTCACTTGGATCGCTAGCACATTTCTACACATTTCGCAGAAAATTCAATTTTATTGAAAATCAACTGGACTATAGCCCACAAATTCAGAGCCTGAAAAATCGAAAATCTGCAATTGTGCTCCGATTTCGATGAATGATACCTCTATCAATAGGCGTTGAGACCTGTAATCGTCATGCTAACGGTCATTTGGATCGCTAGCACATTTCTACACATTTCCCAGAAAATTCAATTTTATTGAAAATCAACTGAACTATAGCCCACAAATTCAGAGCCTGAAAAATCTAAAATCTGCAATTGTGCTCCGATTTCGATGAATGATACCTCTATCAATAGGCGATGAGACCTGTAATCGTCATGCTAACGGTCATTTGGATCGCTAGCACATTTCTACACATTTCGCAGAAAATTCAATTTTATTGAAAATCAACTGAACTATAGCCCACAAATTCAGAGCCTGAAAAATCTAAAATCTGCAATTGTGCTCCGATTTCGATGAATGATACCTCTATCAATAGGCGTTGAGACCCGTAATCGTCGTGCTAACGGTCATTTGAATCGCTCGAATATTTCTACACATTTCGCAGAAAATTCAATTTTATTGAAAATCAACTGAACTATAGCCCACAAATTCAGAGCCTGAAAAATCTAAAATCTGCAATTGTGCTCCGATTTCGATGAATGATACCTCTATCAATAGGCGTTGAGACCTGTAATCGTCATGCTAACGGTCATTTGGATAGCTAGCACATTTCTACACATTTCCCAGAAAATTCAATTTTATTGAAAATCAACTGAACTATAGCCCACAAATTCAGGGCCTGAAAAATCGAAAATCTGCAATTGTGCTCCGATTTCGATGAATGATACCTCTATCAATAGGCGTTGAGACCTGTAATCGTCATGCTAACGGTCACTTGGATCGCTAGCACATTTCTACACATTTCGCAGAAAATTCAATTTTATTGAAAATCAACTGGACTATAGCCCACAAATTCAGAGCCTGAAAAATCTAAAATCTGCAATTGTGCTCCGATTTCAATGAATGATACCTCTATCAATAGGCGTTGAGACCTGTAATCGTCATGCTAACGGTCACTTGGATCGCTAGCACATTTCTACACATTTCGCAGAAAATTCAATTTTATTGAAAATCAACTGAACTATAGCCCACAAATTCAGAGCCTGAAAAATCTAAAATCTGCAATTGTGCTCCGATTTCGATGAATGATACCTCTATCAATAGGCGTTGAGACCTGTAATCGTCATGCTAACGGTCATTTGGATCGCTAGCACATTTCTACACATTTCCCAGAAAATTCAATTTTATTGAAAATCAACTGAACTATAGCCCACAAATTCAGAGCCTGAAAAATCGAAAATCTGCAATTGTGCTCCGATTTCGATGAATGATACCTCTATCAATAGGCGTTGAGACCTGTAATCGTCATGCTAACGGTCACTTGGATCGCTAGCACATTTCTACACATTTCGCAGAAAATTCAATTTTATTGAAAATCAACTGGACTATAGCCCACAAATTCAGAGCCTGAAAAATCTAAAATCTGCAATTGTGCTCCGATTTCGATGAATGATACCTCTATCAATAGGCGTTGAGACCTGTAATCGTCATGCTAACGGTCACTTGGATCGCTAGCACATTTCTACACATTTCGCAGAAAATTCAATTTTATTGAAAATCAACTGAACTATAGCCCACAAATTCAGAGCCTGAAAAATCTAAAATCTGCAATTGTGCTCCGATTTCGATGAATGATACCTCTATCAATAGGCGTTGAGACCTGTAATCGTCATGCTAACGGTCATTTGGATCGCTAGCACATTTCTACACATTTCCCAGAAAATTCAATTTTATTGAAAATCAACTGAACTATAGCCCACAAATTCAGAGCCTGAAAAATCGAAAATCTGCAATTGTGCTCCGATTTCGATGAATGATACCTCTATCAATAGGCGTTGAGACCTGTAATCGTCATGCTAACGGTCATTTGGATCGCTAGCACATTTCTACACATTTCCCAGAAAATTCAATTTTATTGAAAATCAACTGAACTATAGCCCACAAATTCAGAGCCTGAAAAATCTAAAATCTGCAATTGTGCTCCGATTTCGATGAATGATACCTCTATCAATAGGCGTTGAGACCTGTAATCGTCATGCTAACGGTCATTTGGATCGCTAGCACATTTCTACACATTTCCCAGAAAATTCAATTTTATTGAAAATCAACTGAACTATAGCCCACAAATTCAGAGCCTGAAAAATCGAAAATCTGCAATTGTGCTCCGATTTCGATGAATGATACCTCTATCAATAGGCGTTGAGACCTGTAATCGTCATGCTAACGGTCATTTGGATCGCTAGCACATTTCTACACATTTCCCAGAAAATTCAATTTTATTGAAAATCAACTGAACTATAGCCCACAAATTCAGAGCCTGAAAAATCTAAAATCTGCAATTGTGCTCCGATTTCAATGAATGATACCTCTATCAATAGGCTTTGAGACCTGTAATCGTCATGCTAACGGTCACTTGGATCGCTAGCACATTTCTACACATTTCGCAGAAAATTCAATTTTATTGAAAATCAACTGAACTATAGCCCACAAATTCAGAGCCTGAAAAATCTAAAATCTGCAATTGTGCTCCGATTTCGATGAATGATACCTCTATCAATAGGCGTTGAGACCTGTAATCGTCATGCTAACGGTCATTTGGATCGCTAGCACATTTCTACACATTTCCCAGAAAATTCAATTTTATTGAAAATCAACTGAACTATAGCCCACAAATTCAGAGCCTGAAAAATCGAAAATCTGCAATTGTGCTCCGATTTCGATGAATGATACCTCTATCAATAGGCGTTGAGACCTGTAATCGTCATGCTAACGGTCACTTGGATCGCTAGCACATTTCTACACATTTCGCAGAAAATTCAATTTTATTGAAAATCAACTGGACTATAGCCCACAAATTCAGAGCCTGAAAAATCGAAAATCTGCAATTGTGCTCCGATTTCGATGAATGATACCTCTATCAATAGGCGTTGAGACCTGTAACCGTCGTGCTAACGGTCATTTGAATCGCTCGAATATTTCTACACATTTCGCAGAAAATTCAATTTTATTGAAAATCAACTGAACTATAGCCCACAAATTCAGAGCCTGAAAAATCTAAAATCTGCAATTGTGCTCCGATTTCGATGAATGATACCTCTATCAATAGGCGTTGAGACCCGTAATCGTCATGCTAACGGTCATTTGAATCGCTCGAATATTTCTACACATTTAGCAGAAAATTCAATTTTATTGAAAATCAACTGAACTATAGCCCACAAATTCAGAGCCTGAAAAATCTAAAATCTGCAATTGTGCTCCGATTTCGATGAATGATACCTCTATCAATAGGCGTTGAGACCTGTAATCGTCATGCTAACGGTCATTAGGATCGCTAGCACATTTCTACACATTTCGCAGAAAATTCAATTTTATTGAAAATCAACTGGACTATAGCCCACAAATTCAGAGCCTGAAAAATCTAAAATCTGCAATTGTGCTCCGATTTCGATGAATGATACCTCTATCAATAGGCGTTGAGACCTGTAATCGTCATGCTAACGGTCATTTGGATCGCTAGCACATTTCTACACATTTCGCAGAAAATTCAATTTTATTGAAAATCAACTGGACTATAGCCCACAAATTCAGAGCCTGAAAAATCTAAAATCTGCAATTGTGCTCCGATTTCGATGAATGATACCTCTATCAATAGGCGTTGAGACCTGTAATCGTCATGCTAACGGTCATTAGGATCGCTAGCACATTTCTACACATTTCGCAGAAAATTCAATTTTATTGAAAATCAACTGGACTATAGCCCACAAATTCAGAGCCTGAAAAATCTAAAATCTGCAATTGTGCTCCGATTTCGATGAATGATACCTCTATCAATAGGCGTTGAGACCTGTAATCGTCATGCTAACGGTCATTTGGATCGCTAGCACATTTCTACACATTTCGCAGAAAATTCAATTTTATTGAAAATCAACTGGACTATAGCCCACAAATTCAGAGCCTGAAAAATCTAAAATCTGCAATTGTGCTCCGATTTCGATGAATGATACCTCTATCAATAGGCGATGAGACCTGTAATCGTCATGCTAACGGTCATATGGATCGCTAGCACATTTCTACACATTTCGCAGAAAATTCAATTTTATTGAAAATCAACTGAACTATAGCCCACAAATTCAGAGCCTGAAAAATCGAAAATCTGCAATTGTGCTCCGATTTCGATGAATGATACCTCTATCAATAGGCGTTGAGACCCGTAATCGTCGTGCTAACGGTCATTTGAATCGCTCGAATATTTCTACACATTTCGCAGAAAATTCAATTTTATTGAAAATCAACTGAACTATAGCCCACAAATTCAGAGCCTGAAAAATCTAAAATCTGCAATTGTGCTCCGATTTCGATGAATGATACCTCTATCAATAGGCGTTGAGACCTGTAATCGTCATGCTAACGGTCATTTGGATAGCTAGCACATTTCTACACATTTCCCAGAAAATTCAATTTTATTGAAAATCAACTGAACTATAGCCCACAAATTCAGGGCCTGAAAAATCTAAAATCTGCAATTGTGCTCCGATTTCGATGAATGATACCTCTATCAATAGGCGTTGAGACCCGTAATCGTCGTGCTAACGGTCATTTGAATCGCTCGAATATTTCTACACATTTCGCAGAAAATTCAATTTTATTGAAAATCAACTGAACTATAGCCCACAAATTCAGAGCCTGAAAAATCTAAAATCTGCAATTGTGCTCCGATTTCGATGAATGATACCTCTATCAATAGGCGTTGAGACCTGTAATCGTCATGCTAACGGTCATTAGGATCGCTAGCACATTTCTACACATTTCGCAGAAAATTCAATTTTATTGAAAATCAACTGGACTATAGCCCACAAATTCAGAGCCTGAAAAATCTAAAATCTGCAATTGTGCTCCGATTTCGATGAATGATACCTCTATCAATAGGCGTTGAGACCTGTAATCGTCATGCTAACGGTCATTTGGATCGCTAGCACATTTCTACACATTTCGCAGAAAATTCAATTTTATTGAAAATCAACTGGACTATAGCCCACAAATTCAGAGCCTGAAAAATCTAAAATCTGCAATTGTGCTCCGATTTCGATGAATGATACCTCTATCAATAGGCGATGAGACCTGTAATCGTCATGCTAACGGTCATATGGATCGCTAGCACATTTCTACACATTTCGCAGAAAATTCAATTTTATTGAAAATCAACTGAACTATAGCCCACAAATTCAGAGCCTGAAAAATCGAAAATCTGCAATTGTGCTCCGATTTCGATGAATGATACCTCTATCAATAGGCGTTGAGACCCGTAATCGTCGTGCTAACGGTCATTTGAATCGCTCGAATATTTCTACACATTTCGCAGAAAATTCAATTTTATTGAAAATCAACTGAACTATAGCCCACAAATTCAGAGCCTGAAAAATCTAAAATCTGCAATTGTGCTCCGATTTCGATGAATGATACCTCTATCAATAGGCGTTGAGACCTGTAATCGTCATGCTAACGGTCATTTGGATCGCTAGCACATTTCTACACATTTCCCAGAAAATTCAATTTTATTGAAAATCAACTGAACTATAGCCCACAAATTCAGAGCCTGAAAAATCGAAAATCTGCAATTGTGCTCCGATTTCGATGAATGATACCTCTATCAATAGGCGTTGAGACCTGTAATCGTCATGCTAACGGTCATTTGGATCGCTAGCACATTTCTACACATTTCCCAGAAAATTCAATTTTATTGAAAATCAACTGAACTATAGCCCACAAATTCAGAGCCTGAAAAATCGAAAATCTGCAATTGTGCTCCGATTTCGATGAATGATACCTCTATCAATAGGCGTTGAGACCTGTAACCGTCGTGCTAACGGTCATTTGAATCGCTCGAATATTTCTACACATTTCGCAGAAAATTCAATTTTATTGAAAATCAACTGAACTATAGCCCACAAATTCAGAGCCTGAAAAATCTAAAATCTGCAATTGTGCTCCGATTTCGATGAATGATACCTCTATCAATAGGCGTTGAGACCCGTAATCGTCATGCTAACGGTCATTTGAATCACTCGAATATTTCTACACATTTAGCAGAAAATTCAATTTTATTGAAAATCAACTGAACTATAGCCCACAAATTCAGAGCCTGAAAAATCTAAAATCTGCAATTGTGCTCCGATTTCGATGAATGATACCTCTATCAATAGGCGTTGAGACCTGTAATCGTCATGCTAACGGTCATTAGGATCGCTAGCACATTTCTACACATTTCGCAGAAAATTCAATTTTATTGAAAATCAACTGGACTATAGCCCACAAATTCAGAGCCTGAAAAATCTAAAATCTGCAATTGTGCTCCGATTTCGATGAATGATACCTCTATCAATAGGCGTTGAGACCTGTAATCGTCATGCTAACGGTCATTTGGATCGCTAGCACATTTCTACACATTTCGCAGAAAATTCAATTTTATTGAAAATCAACTGGACTATAGCCCACAAATTCAGAGCCTGAAAAATCTAAAATCTGCAATTGTGCTCCGATTTCGATGAATGATACCTCTATCAATAGGCGTTGAGACCTGTAATCGTCATGCTAACGGTCATTAGGATCGCTAGCACATTTCTACACATTTCGCAGAAAATTCAATTTTATTGAAAATCAACTGGACTATAGCCCACAAATTCAGAGCCTGAAAAATCTAAAATCTGCAATTGTGCTCCGATTTCGATGAATGATACCTCTATCAATAGGCGTTGAGACCTGTAATCGTCATGCTAACGGTCATTTGGATCGCTAGCACATTTCTACACATTTCGCAGAAAATTCAATTTTATTGAAAATCAACTGGACTATAGCCCACAAATTCAGAGCCTGAAAAATCTAAAATCTGCAATTGTGCTCCGATTTCGATGAATGATACCTCTATCAATAGGCGATGAGACCTGTAATCGTCATGCTAACGGTCATATGGATCGCTAGCACATTTCTACACATTTCGCAGAAAATTCAATTTTATTGAAAATCAACTGAACTATAGCCCACAAATTCAGAGCCTGAAAAATCTAAAATCTGCAATTGTGCTCCGATTTCGATGAATGATACCTCTATCAATAGGCGTTGAGACCTGTAATCGTCATGCTAACGGTCATTTGGATCGCTAGCACATTTCTACACATTTCCCAGAAAATTCAATTTTATTGAAAATCAACTGAACTATAGCCCACAAATTCAGAGCCTGAAAAATCGAAAATCTGCAATTGTGCTCCGATTTCGATGAATGATACCTCTATCAATAGGCGTTGAGACCTGTAATCGTCATGCTAACGGTCATTTGGATCGCTAGCACATTTCTACACATTTCCCAGAAAATTCAATTTTATTGAAAATCAACTGAACTATAGCCCACAAATTCAGAGCCTGAAAAATCGAAAATCTGCAATTGTGCTCCGATTTCGATGAATGATACCTCTATCAATAGGCGTTGAGACCTGTAACCGTCGTGCTAACGGTCATTTGAATCGCTCGAATATTTCTACACATTTCGCAGAAAATTCAATTTTATTGAAAATCAACTGAACTATAGCCCACAAATTCAGAGCCTGAAAAATCTAAAATCTGCAATTGTGCTCCGATTTCGATGAATGATACCTCTATCAATAGGCGTTGAGACCCGTAATCGTCATGCTAACGGTCATTTGAATCGCTCGAATATTTCTACACATTTAGCAGAAAATTCAATTTTATTGAAAATCAACTGAACTATAGCCCACAAATTCAGAGCCTGAAAAATCTAAAATCTGCAATTGTGCTCCGATTTCGATGAATGATACCTCTATCAATAGGCGTTGAGACCTGTAATCGTCATGCTAACGGTCATTAGGATCGCTAGCACATTTCTACACATTTCGCAGAAAATTCAATTTTATTGAAAATCAACTGGACTATAGCCCACAAATTCAGAGCCTGAAAAATCTAAAATCTGCAATTGTGCTCCGATTTCGATGAATGATACCTCTATCAATAGGCGTTGAGACCTGTAATCGTCATGCTAACGGTCACTTGGATCGCTAGCACATTTCTACACATTTCGCAGAAAATTCAATTTTATTGAAAATCAACTGGACTATAGCCCACAAATTCAGAGCCTGAAAAATCGAAAATCTGCAATTGTGCTCCGATTTCGATGAATGATACCTCTATCAATAGGCGTTGAGACCTGTAATCGTCATGCTAACGGTCATTTGGATCGCTAGCACATTTCTACACATTTCCCAGAAAATTCAATTTTATTGAAAATCAACTGAACTATAGCCCACAAATTCAGAGCCTGAAAAATCTAAAATCTGCAATTGTGCTCCGATTTCGATGAATGATACCTCTATCAATAGGCGATGAGACCTGTAATCGTCATGCTAACGGTCATTTGGATCGCTAGCACATTTCTAGCACATTTCGCAGAAAATTCAATTTTATTGAAAATCAACTGAACTATAGCCCACAAATTCAGAGCCTGAAAAATCTAAAATCTGCAATTGTGCTCCGATTTCGATGAATGATACCTCTATCAATAGGCGTTGAGACCCGTAATCGTCGTGCTAACGGTCATTTGAATCGCTCGAATATTTCTACACATTTCGCAGAAAATTCAATTTTATTGAAAATCAACTGAACTATAGCCCACAAATTCAGAGCCTGAAAAATCTAAAATCTGCAATTGTGCTCCGATTTCGATGAATGATACCTCTATCAATAGGCGTTGAGACCTGTAATCGTCATGCTAACGGTCATTTGGATAGCTAGCACATTTCTACACATTTCCCAGAAAATTCAATTTTATTGAAAATCAACTGAACTATAGCCCACAAATTCAGGGCCTGAAAAATCGAAAATCTGCAATTGTGCTCCGATTTCGATGAATGATACCTCTATCAATAGGCGTTGAGACCTGTAATCGTCATGCTAACGGTCACTTGGATCGCTAGCACATTTCTACACATTTCGCAGAAAATTCAATTTTATTGAAAATCAACTGGACTATAGCCCACAAATTCAGAGCCTGAAAAATCGAAAATCTGCAATTGTGCTCCGATTTCAATGAATGATACCTCTATCAATAGGCGTTGAGACCTGTAATCGTCATGCTAACGGTCACTTGGATCGCTAGCACATTTCTACACATTTCGCAGAAAATTCAATTTTATTGAAAATCAACTGAACTATAGCCCACAAATTCAGAGCCTGAAAAATCTAAAATCTGCAATTGTGCTCCGATTTCGATGAATGATACCTCTATCAATAGGCGTTGAGACCTGTAATCGTCATGCTAACGGTCATTTGGATCGCTAGCACATTTCTACACATTTCCCAGAAATTCAATTTTATTGAAAATCAACTGAACTATAGCCCACAAATTCAGAGCCTGAAAAATCGAAAATCTGCAATTGTGCTCCGATTTCGATGAATGATACCTCTATCAATAGGCGTTGAGACCTGTAATCGTCATGCTAACGGTC